>CM056059.1:268027452-268598712 GCA_029574335.1 Rana kukunoris | reverse complement strand
GGATAGCGCCTCTGTCAGTCTTTAGGCTATTCTTTCTTTTTGTTTCATTTGGTGAGATAGTGCCCCTCCTACCCTCCTCCCCCTCCCTCTCCCTCCCTCCTCCCCTCCTCACCCCCCCATCCCCCTTCCCCTCCTCCCACCCCCCCTGTCGGCCATCTATCGGCCTCTGGGCCAGCCTCCAAATTTGGCCTGGCTCAGATCACTCTAGGTGGGACCTGGGATTTAACTCTCCTCCCCCCCCATTCCGGAGGGGGGAGAGATGCCGGTTTTCCCCTCCACATGTGATGGCATAGCCTTATCCCCCTCCCCTCTCTTCCCTCCCCCTACTCCAGCCGGGGAGATCCGGTATTTGAATATCCAGTCTACTACAAAATGTTTTAAGGTCCTCCGGAATCTCAAAACAGCGGATCTTCCCTCTTTACTCCCTATTAGACAGGCCGGAAATCCCCAGTTGTATTTAATTTTCTGAGTAGTTAACTGTAATAAGAGAGGTTTTAATATTCTTCGTCTTGCTAGTGTTTCTGGGGCTAAGTCGGAGAAAATCTGGAGCTCTGATCCTTTATAAACCATAGGTGGTTTTCCTCTTAAAGTTTTCTAGATCTTTTCCTTTTCTTCATACGACCTAAATCTTACTACTACATCTCTTATCCTTTCAGTGTCCCTTCTTCTGGGGTTGCCTATGCGATGTACTCTGTCTATCCTAATTTGGTCTTCTGGGGGTCTGTCCAATAATGGACTGAATATTTCCTGGATAATCCTCCCAAGCTCCTCCCCTTGCTCTTCCGGTATTGCTTTAATTCTTAAATTTTTCCTTCGGTTTCTATTTTCCTGGTCTTCCAATTTGTATAAAATCTGCCTCTGTTGTAATTTTATCTGTTCTATTTGGTCTCTTAGATGTATGGAGTCTTGTTCTTGCTTTTCCGTTTTCTCTTCCACAGACCAGATAGGAGATGTCCTAGGTCCGTCCGTAGTGTTTGTATTTCTCCCTTAATGACATTTTCCAACCTCAATAGCATCTCTGCCATTTCGCTCTTAGATGGGCCCAGTTCCTCCAGCCTTTGATCGTCCGTCCCACTACTCTCTGGTTCACTACAAAAGATCCCTTCTTCCCTGGGTTCCATAGATTTTTCTTTTAAGATTTTATTTTGGGAAGTCTTGTTGTCCAGCTTTTTCTCTTTGTTTGTTTGTTGTTGTTGTTTTTTTGTCTCCTGAGTTCGTGGGCTATCCTCTTTTGTCATATATTGTCTAATTGAGCTTGTTGCTATTGGGTTACTTGATACGTTCGGGGGGGTTTTTGGGGGGACCCCCTTTTGTCGATCTGCTCGTCATCCTTTGCATGGTATGGGCACTCCTTCTGATTCTCTTACCCAGTTTGATCCATGGGGTCCAGCCCCCCTATTTCCTTCTGCTTCGTCCCGAGGATCTTGCAGCTCTCTGTTTGTCCTTTTGCCCCAAACTTCAGGATGGGTCAGTGGTTAACGGGTTCTCAGGTCACCCTGGTAAAGCAGATGGTGAGGGGAGGAGTTTGCGGGGGGTCTCTAGTACTACTCCTCGTTGCCCCTTTTTCGGTAAGCCCCCAACCTCCCCCCTTTTTATTTTTTTTATTTTTATTTTAAAGAACACGTTGCTCTTCCTCAGGTGATCTCTGACTTTTCCCTGCTTCCCGTTTCCCCTGAACCCAAAAACAGACGTTATTTCTCCAGGCTGGGGTCTCTCTAGAGCGAGATTACCCTGATCCCCTCCTCATTGCTCCACAACACTTCAACGGTAATCTCAGTTCCAATACTTAAACAGTATAAATTGAATGTAGTACCAAAAAAAAAAAAAAAAAAAAAAGACCTTTGTATGTAATATGTAATACCAAAGAATACTTTTGGATAGTTCCCAGAGCTTAAAATAGCGGTGAAACTATAGTCCTCTTTATAGTCCTTATGCCAATAAGGGATCTGATATTTTTTGACCTTTATACATTTTTTTTTTTTGCACCCTTCTGATCCCTCTTCATTTGTTGAAGCATCACATTTGTATTTGTCACATCACAGGAAATTACAGGAAAAAATAGCATACCTTCCAGGCTGGGCTTCTTTCAATCGTCCGTGTCGGTTTCTCCCCAAGAGGGAATGAACGACATGGGAGCTTACCTCTCCAACTTCTCTGCAGTGTCCATTGATCTTTTCCTCCCTGGATATTTGGCAGTGAGGAGGAGGAGGTTGGGAGGCGTATTACCGTAACGCACTGCTCCACTGAACTTTTGCGGGGGGGGTTCAGGAGTGGTTTCAGAGGCTTCGGGGGGGAGAGGAGCAGAGCTGCTCATATAATATACCAGCTCTCTAAAGCCCCCTCTGGCCCCGCTGATCTCTACTCCCGAGAATGGTAACGAGGAGGGGGAGGAGGGGGGGGAAGACGAGGGGACGTTCGAGCCGCGGCGCGTCTCACTTACATGCCGCTCGGCTTACAGAAACCGCGGGGACGGCTTCCAGCTGATGCCGGAGTGTCGCGGGGCTGATCGAATGTGGCAGTCGTTTCTGCCTTGCGTTGTCCGTGCCTCCTTTCGCCTCCCTCCGTCCTTCAGCCCGATCATCCCGGACCGTCCTCTCCCCTGTGTGGCGTCCGACCCGGCAGTCCCGTGGTTCCTCCCACCTACAGCAGCGTCACGTCCTCACGTGCACGCCATCCCCTTCTCTCTCTGTATGATCTATTGCGATAAGCTCTTTGATAAGCCCTAGGAGCTCCTAGGAGATTTTTTTTTTGGCCCCCTTGTTTTTTCTTTTTCTTTTTCTTTTTTTTTCTATGCTCCCCACCTGTGTTTGCTTCTGGTGTGATACTGGGAGTGGTGTGTATTTTTACCCTCCTCCTCATGTTCACTATGACAACTAAACGGGGTCTTGAGGATCAGCAACATATAAATGGAGCCCCTACTACTCGCTCCGCTAAGGGAAAGGAGAAAGGCAGCCAGGTCGCAGCAGCACAGTTGGACCGTTTTTTTCAATCTGCCCAAACTGCATCTCAATCACCCACTAGAGGGGGCCAAGCACCGTTAACCAACCAGACTAAGGCCCCTCCAGGTCTATCTGCTGCTAGGAAAAGTCAAGGGGCGGTAGCCTCGAAATTAACTAATTCCACTAATTCTACAAACCCAAGTGGGGACAAAGTCTCGAACAACAAAGGATCTAACGGAGAAGTGAAGGAAGCTGTATCAGTAACAGCTGCGCCGGTGCCTCCAACGAATGATCCTGTTATCCTACCAGGTTTTGAATCAAAAGAAGAGCCTACACTGAAAGATGTCCTGCGGGCTGTCAATGATTGTAAACAATTTATGGTGGGCTTCGATACCCAGTTAAAAAATCTCAGTGAAGAACTTGCCTTAATACATCAGGACATGCGCAAAACGGTTGAAAGAATTAACACGAGTGAGTACGGTGGAGGATACTTTGTACCCGCTGGAGAGAGAGCTCAGGGGCTTGCAGGAAAAGACGGACCTACAAACAACTAAATTAGATGAAATTGAGAATAGACTTCGAAGGAACAATCTTCGGATGATTGGTCTGCCAGAACGGAGCGAGGGGCCTGATACTGTATCTTTTATAGAGGACTGGCTTAGGGATATCTTTGGCCCTGACACGTTCTCCCCTTTCTTTGCAATTGAGAGGGCCCACCGAGTTCCCTTCAAACCCCCGCAGGAGGGAGGGCACCCTAGACCAATTATCTTCAAGCTTTTCTATTACGGCGACAAAATTACTCTGCTCCAGAAAGCCAGGATTATAGGTGACATTATGTACAAAGGGGTCAAAATCTCATTCTATCCTGACTTTTCTCCTGCCCTACAAAAACGTCGAGCTGAATTTACATCAATAAAACGTACCCTACAGCAACACAAGGTGGTATACGCCTTACAGTACCCGGCTCGCCTACGGGTGACAGCATTGGGCAGGACTTTTTTTTTTAATTCACCGGCAGAGGGAGCACAATGGCTGAAAGGAAACAGCAAGGACTTATAGGCATTAGCATAGCTTTATGCCCCTTTTCCCTCCCCCTCCCCTGTCCCCTTTTTTCTTTTCTTTGCCTTTTTTTTTTTCACTTAACCATTTACTAATTGATTACAAAAGCCGCACTGATATTTCACAACTTTTGGGAATTTAAACTAGAACAAAAAGGACATTGAATAATATTATTTGGGGTTGCGGACTACCTTTGTTGGGCCTCCTTCCCCCTTCTTTGTTTTTTTTTTTTTTGTTTGGAATTGACTTTGTCTAATAATTAATCACTAACATTAAACACATTATTATTTTGAGATGGGGGGGGGGGTAGGGGAGGGGGGAAGGAAAGAGGAAAGAAAGAGGGTTGTTTTTTTTTTTTGTCCTTTTTTTTTCCTTTCTAATTCAACTGCAACATAAGAGCACTGATGTTAAATGCACTAGCTGTTTTTTTTCTTTTCTTCTTTTTCTTTCTCGGGGTTCTCAATAATGGTAAAATAAGAATATTGTTAAATGCACTAATAGTTTGAGGGGGTAGGGGGGGGGGGGTTGTTGTTGTGTTTCTTTATCTCTCTCCTCTTTTTCCCCTTTTGTTTGCAATTGAATTTTTCTAATAATCAATTACTGACACTAAATACACTAAATATTTTTTTTTTTCTTTCTTTGGGGGGGGGGGGGGAGGAGGGAGAGGGTGAAACCGGTATATAAGGGTTTTTCTATATAACGATAAAATGAATAGTACTTTGTTGAATTGTCAATACTCTCAATATGCCTGGGAGGAAGGAGCAACTACGAACGGTATATGTGCTCTCTTTTTTCTTTCTTCTTTTCCTTTTTCTTTTTTTTTTTGTGGAAATTGGGATGCAGAGTGGGTGAGGGGATGGGGGTGAGGAGGGAGAGATGAGGTCCTCGCCACTCAGTATGGCTGAGAGGTCAATGAGTGTTAGAATGAGTGGGTGGAGGTGGATAGATGTGAGGAGTGAGGTCACAGGTGAAGCCCCAAGGGGGAGCCCTTATGGGCGGGGAGGGGTAGGGAGGCAGGGAGAGGGAGGGAAAATAAGGGTGGGTAGTTTGATAGAGGAAAATACATCAGGTCCTATAGGGTACAGGAGAGGCACTAGTTTGGAGCGACAGCAGGAGATGGAGGAGCGGGGGAGAGGAAAGGGAAATGAAAGGGGAGAGAAGAGAGGTGGGAGGGCGGCTTATGCTTATTCCTTCCCACTGCTGCCTCCTATAATTATTCATATCCATATGCACTATGACTTGGAGGATTAGGTCGTGGAACATACGGGGATTGGGAGACCCCATTAAGAAGGCCCTGATATTGGCATCAATGGATGAGAGAGGGCCAGGGATACTGTGCCTACATGAGACACATTTAACTGGAGACAATATGACCCAGCTGGGCTCACGTAAATTCCCCTCTCGGTACCACTCGGTCCACTCCTCATACTCTAGGGGGGTGAGCATAATGGTGGGTAGGGGGGTGCCATTTACTTGTGAAGAAACTCTGATAGACGATCAGGGTCGGTTTATATTCCTAGCCTGCTCCATTGGGGGTAGGCATATGTATTAGCCAACATCTATCAAATCCCCCCCTTTTAAGTTCGATGTTCTTCAGAGACTGGTGGAATTTATGCTGGACAAAACTGATATTCCTTTAATAGCAGTGGGAGACTACAATGAAGTATTCTTAGATAGAGCCTTTGACAGATTCCCCTCGCCCCAGAAGCAAACTCCAGAGGAAGGGAGTTGCCTCTCACAATTCCTGGAGGAAATAGGATCTCTAAAAGATATGTGGCGCATTCGCCATCCCTGTACCCGACAATACTCATGCTTATCTACCTCACATGTCACTCTTTCTAGAATTGACATGGCTCTGGGCAATGATGTGTTGGCATTAAATAATGTCACAGAGATAGAGTACGGAACAACGGGGGGGGGGGGTCTCAGACCACTCACCACTGGACTTAGTTCAGGAGCAAGGAGAAATCTGCTCCAAAAGAATGGAAAATTAGTCCATATTGGCTCGAGCTACTGGGTGAATCAGGAGAACTTTTGAACAGCCTAGAAGAATATATTCAAATCAATGTAGGCTCGGCTTAGTCCGGAGTGGTCTGGGACTCACTAAAGGCCTACTTAAGAGGCCTTCTGATTCAGAGGGTGGCAAGGGTCAGGAAGGAATCTAGGGCAGTGGAGGAGAAACTTAGAAATGAAGCCTTAGCAGCTGAACAAAGCTATATTGAGGCCCCAACCACAAGCAGGCAGGAAGACTGGCTAGATAAACAGAAGGTGTACAGGATGGCTATTATGAGGAAAACACAAAATTATCAGATATTTCAGAAACAAACCAAATTTGGAGAGGGAGAGAAAGTGGGGCGAGCACTGTCTATGCTGGTCCGGGCCAACTCTCCCTCCTCAAATATTACGGCAATTAGGACTCCCGCAGGAGATATCTCCACTGATGGTAATGAGATAAGAAATGTATTCTATGATTTCTACAAAACCCTTTATAAGTCCAGGGGAGGAAACGAGGGTATGGAATCCTTCCTCCATGATCTTCCGGTTCCAGCATTGTCACCAACCGATAGGGAAAAACTAGAGTCCCCTATAACACTAGAAGAACTTCAGTCAGTAGTGGGGGAGATGTCCAGCCATAAGTCACCTGGCCCTGATGGCCTCCCAATAGAGATCTATAGGTGGCTAGGTAAAATCTTGATACCAGAGCTTCACCAGACATTGAAAAGGGCACTTTTGGAGGGACATCTCCCTTCTTCCATGCTGGAGGCAACGGTGGTGGTAATACACAAAGAGGGAAAAGATAAACTAGACCCGTCCTCCTACAGACCAATCTCATTGCTTTGCACAGATGCAAAAATCTTTGCCAAAGTGTTGGCAAATCGCCTCAAAGGGTGCATAGAGGATCTCATTCACTCAGACCAATCAGGGTTTATCCCAAATAGGTCAACTAGTATAAATATTAGAAGAGCTTTTTTAAACATACAAATTCCGACTGATAATGAGGGGTCTAGAGCATTGCTGGCTTTAGATGCTGCTAAGGCGTTTGACAGCATTGAATGGCCATATCTTTTAAGGGTATTAGAAAGCTTTGGATTCGGGCCAATATTTATTAAAAGGGTCATGCTCTTATATAGGGGACCACGAGCAAAAATAAAAGTCAACGGCGCAGTCTCAGATATATTTGATCTCGAGAGAGGTACGAGACAAGGGTGCCCCCTCTCCCTACTCCTCTTCGCACTGGCCATGGAGCCTCTTGCTATTAAGGCGAGACTAAGTAAAGATATTCAAGGGTTCAGAAGGGATGTGGAGGAGGATAAGATCTCGCTTTTTGCGGACGATGTCCTATTTTTTCTAGGAGACGTAGATAGTTCGTTGGCCCCTGTGGTCCAAATGGTGAAGGAGTTTGGAAAATTCTCAGGACTGAGAGTTAATTGGGATAAATCTGCCCTGCTTTCAATAGATCCGCTAGGTACACAGGCAATAGCCGAAGCACCCCAGTTGAAAATCTCAACAAAACTAAAATACCTGGGGGTTTGGATAACTAGGGAGCCTAAGGAATATATTATCAATAACATAGCTCCATTATTGATAAAGCTTAAACTGAAAAAAGACATTTGGAACCGCCTCCCTCTCTCGGTAGCTGGGAGATGCAACCTGATAAAAATGATCTGGCTCCCTCAGATACTATACGTTCTCCACAATTCCCCGGTGTGGGTAAACCAAATATGGTTTAGACGAATCGAAACGCTGTTTAGGGACTTGATGTAGAAGGGGGGACAGTCTAGAATCAGATTGCAGACGATGCAGCTCCCGATGGGTGAAGGGGGGATGGCGGTACCACACCCAAGAACGTACTTCTTGGCGTCTCAGCTGCAGCACCTAGTGGGTTGTGGCAATCAAAACCCAGAGAACAGCTGTTTTAGGTAATGTTATCAAGGGCCCCACATAGTACAATAATAGAAGCTTTGGAAGCAGCCTCATTCCATTATCAATGCCCGACTATTAAACTAATTTATAAATTATGGCAGAATACGAAAGCCCTTTTGGGCTATACGGGTATAACCAAATTTACTCCCCTTTGGCGTAACAAAAACTTAACAGAACTTAGGGATATTGAAATCCCTAGAGTCTGGGAAAACCAGGGAATAACACGACTGCTGCATATGTATGAGGGAGAGCTTATTAAAACGTTTTCTAAATTGAAGGAAGAATTTGATATACCAAATAAAACCTTCTTTAATTACCTTCAGATTAGGCACGCCCTCCAAACCCAGTTTAAGCACCCTCCACTAGTTAGGACTTTTATTTCTGGGTTGCTTAAAATGATTCAAAATACTGTCACGAGAGGCCAAATATCTGCACTATACTACAAATTGGGTACTAAAACTATAAATCAAATTGGGGTCTACAAGAGCCGAGAAGGATGGGAAAGAGACATTGGGGTATTAACCTTGGAACAGTGGAACGCGATCTTATATAGGGGGACATTGGTTTCAATTGCCCCAGCCCAGAGGCTGTCTCATCTATTCCTACTATATCGAGTTTACTATACACCCAGGAAAATGTTTCTATTAGGGTGGAAACAGACAGACGAATGCCCCAGATGTAAGGCACCAGGAGATCTTATTCATATGTTTTGGAGATGTCCCAAGCTCTTTAGATACTGGACAGAAGTGATAAACAGGATTAATAAGGTGTTTGGGACCTCTCTGGCGCCAGAAGTTAGGACTTGCCTGCTAGGAATCATGGAAGATCATAGAAACCCGGCAGGAGTCTTGGAGAGTGTACTTAAGTCCCTGTTCCAGGCTCGGAAGCTGATAGCACTAAGGTGGCAAGCACAGGTTCCCCCATCCGTTGAGATCTGGGTTGAAAATATCAACGCCCTGATTTGGTGTGAGAGGGTAACCCTCATTAAACAAGGAAATCACAACAAATTTAAAAAAGTATGGGTGCCCTGGCTAAAAGAAATGGAATTCCCGTTAGATGGATGACAGCTATGTGAGACTGCAAGCCCCTTGACCCCAAGTAGGCTCAAAGGCTATCTTAGTAGATAAGCTGTACTATCTCCCTGCTTGGGCCAGATCTAACTCCCCGATGCGCCGCTCGGACCTTAGCCCCTGCCCCTCAAGGACACTTTCCAACGAATAACCAGAGAATAACCAGATAAATTAGACTATGATATTTTCTGTTGGACCTCTGGCTCTTCTATCAAAGGGGGGAGGGGTGGGATGGGGGGAGGGGGAGGACACTTTTTGTAGACAATGGATATACACTGTATAATGGTTTGTATGTAAATAATCAAGCTGTACCAATTATTTTTTTTTTTTTAAAAAGACTACATGTAATTATATGCAATGTTTGCTAAAATGGAAAAAGAATAAAAAGCAATTAAGATAAAAAAAAGACAGGTTAATTTGGTTTATTGCTTTTTTGGTTGGTAACTTTGAGCCTGGCAATTATAGAAACATTTTTTTATTCCATATATATATATTTAATTGCATACTGCTAAAAACACATCTCATTCAAAATCCCCAAACTTCCCCCCTTCTATCCATTTACAGGGATGGAGGCCTGTGGTAGTTCTATCATATGCCTCATGTAAAGTCCCAACCCTTTTTTTTCACCATTTCTCAGGCCTTTGACCGTCTTAAGTGCTATACCTTGCTAATAGTTCTGGTAAGAATCAGGCGAGTGATATTTTTCATAATCCCTCTCCAGAACCAAGGGGGCATGCCTGTCATATTGACACTTCCTAAGAAGAAACTTCACCTGAGAGATCTCCCCTGGATCTCCTCCATATGAGACAAGAATGTAACGGTCACCATCGTTTACGACCTTCCATCCAACCACAACAAGCTTATCTGACACACTCCGACAATCCTGCATACACGATCCATTCCATTTCCCATAATAACCGAGACACAAGCTCTGGTACTCTCTGGTTTCAAACTGTCTCTGACACCTGGGCATCAATACATTCCTAAACATAATTGACATGCTAATTCAGGACATCTGAATCGAGACTTTAACACATTGTTTTAAACACAATGAATCACACAATCAAAAGGTATTTCAGGCCTCGATGCAATTAACACCTTTCCACAGAATGTGTCCACACATTGAAGAGCCAACCTCACTTAACATTTCAATAGCCGGAGCTAAGCATTGAATAAGCTTGTAATGTTCCTCTCCTGTGTAACAGATGTCAAGTAAGAACACTTTTGTACCATAGACAATGTATTGTCTAGGAGTAGATGTAATTAACACCTTTCAACAGAATGAAATGTCTTTCACAAGCCGGGCCACTTAGCATTTTAAAAGCCTATTATACAGAGGGATGAGTCACTGTCTTGTTAACCTGGTCTCAAGTCAACATGAACCACTTTGTAATATTCCAGTCCTGCAATATGAATTATTATTAATGTCCCATCTTCTGCAATACATGATATCATTTCTTTGTCACCCTATGGCCCTAGTGGACATAAGGTGATCTTAGACATAGAAAAATCTCAGTCTGTCACGGGTCATTCCGTTACATCTCTCCCCTTTTGGTGGGAGACTAACACAAGAGAGAACCCCAAACATGTTGACTCCAAAGTCAGTCAGTAGTTCCAGTCCTCCAATGCTGGTATCCATACTGTACCCCAAATAAATGGCTCCAAACTGAGCATTACTCACCCTGCCAACCTCTGCCTCTCTCGGAGAACACGCCTGCCGCTGGGGAGAGGCCTGGACTGGCCCTTCTCCCGGGAGTCCTTTCAGCCGCTGGAGAGAAGGCAGGGTGGCTGGGCTCAGTCCATCATGCTGTTAGGGGTCTGGGCCAACTGCCCCCCCTTCCTAGGGTATACCAGTGGAGACTAAATTCCCATCCACTGGTTCTAGGTGAAAACCCCCCGGTGCTTGCAAAGCAAAGCCGACATCCTCCTGTCCCAGTCCTGTACCATTTTCTGGGGTTGTGCCAGTGGAGACTGAAGTCCCATCCACTACCCCAGGAACCCCCTCTTCTGTTAGTTGGGAGCAGAGGCCCGGGGCACTCTGCTCTGTTGCCAGCTCTTCCGCTGGGTTGCTGTGAGTGGAGACCACAGTCCCATCCACTACCACAGGGTCTCCCTCTTCCGTTAGTGGAGAGCAGAGGTCTGTGACCCTCTGTTCTGTAGCCAGCTCTTCCGCTGGGTTGCTGTGAGTGGAGACCACAGTCCCATCCACTACCACAGGGTCTCCCTCTTCCGTTAGTGGAGAGCAGAGGTCTGTGACCCTCTGTTCTGTAGCCAGCTCTTCCGCTGGGTTGCTGTGAGTGGAGACCACAGTCCCATCCACTACCACAGGGTCTCCCTCTTCCGTTAGTGGAGAGCAGAGGTCCGTGACCCTCTGTTCTGTTGCCAGCTCTCCGGCTGTGTTGCTGTGAGTGGAGACCACAGTCCCATCCACTACCACAGGGACCCCTTCTTCCGTTAGTGGAGAGCAGAGGCCCATGACACTCTGTTCTGTTGCCAGCTCTTCCGCTGGGTTGCTGTGAGTGGAGACCACAGTCCCATCCACTACCACAGGGTCCCCCTCTTCTGTTAGTGAGGAGCAGACGCCCATGACACTCTGCTCTGTGGCCAGTGATACAGCTGGGGGTAAAAGCTTTACCACCTCAGCTTGTTGCTGGAGAGAGGGGCCAACCGCCCTGGCTCCCTGGAACTCCACACCATCGGCTTTGGCTTTAGGGATGGCAATCTCCATATTTTCCACTGCCGATTCATCAGCCAGGATTTCACAGTTGTCATCTGAACTTTCCTCATAGTCCCAGGCAACGGGAGCCCCACCCTGCTGCTGAGCAGAGTCCAGCAGCTGTCTGTAGGCGATTTCCAAATGCCATTCCTGAATGGCCAGAAATTCCAAATCTTCCTGTGACCAGTGGCCTCCCGAGATATTCAATTTTTCCTCTCTGTGCTCCATTATGTCCTCCAAGCGCCACTCCCGATCATCCCCAAAGTCAGGATCACTGGACATCCTCCAATACAACAATCCCAGGCCATCATAGTCATAGCCTTCTGTGGGGCTGTCATCCGCTGACCACGGGCACTCTTGGGCTACATACCACCGGAGGGCTCTGTAGCTCTCATCCAGCTGCATCTCTGCCCGGATCAGCCTGCTTAACTCCGCTATCCACTCCTGCTTCGTTGTTGTTCCCCCAACAATGGCATTCATACGTCATACTGCGGCCAGTACCTTGCATAGATGGAGGGCAGGACCTTTCCTTGGTGTTGCTGCTCCAGAGCTAGCGCTTCCTTCCAGAGTTGGCACCGAATCACATCCGCCCATCCCAGCAGGACCTCCTCTGATACGGGTCCTCTGTGCTGTACCTGCATCTCTTGTAACCTCCTTTGGAATTCCTCTTCCATGGAGACTGGTATCTGCACCTCTCGTCTCTCTTCAGTTGGTGCTGCTGTGACTTCAGCTGCTGCAGCACTTCTTTGCTGTCGCAAGGTGGCATCTACAGCCGCTATAACCCTGTCTATGATCTCTGGTGGAGGATTAGGACCATATTGTGCCAGTCCATGTTTAACAGCCCGATCAAAAAATTCTTCCTCGGGTGTCCTGTCTGTTACGCTGGGCCTCTTAGCTCTATTCATTTCGACAAGTTCTGCGATAATGTCCCTTTTCTTATGGTTGCTGGCCGGTCTGCCCCGGCTCTCCAGTAAGTCCATGAGGGAAGAGAGCTTCATCCGTTCACACAGCGTCTCCATTGTCATGTACCCTTGTAGCCGTCCTTCTGAAGATGGAATCATCCCACTGCTGTGCCACCAAATGTAACGGTCACCACCGTTTACGACCTTCCATCCAACCATGACAAGCTTATCTAACACACTCCGACAATCCTGCATACACGATCCATTCCATTTTCCATAATAACCGAGACACAAGCTCTGGTACTCTCTGGTTTCAAAATGAATGAACACTTTATTGGTTTCTTCTCAGCTTTTTATACAGTACAAGAAGTTACAGCCAATCACAGGACAATGCCATCTCCACCCCCCTATTCACACTGGGGCTAATTATCTAGCAGACATTTTGGCACCGATACTGTCAGATCTGTCACATTCCATACTACAATTACACAATGCCTTGACCTCAATCCACATTATCTAGACAGACGTACTGTCTCTGACACCTGGGCATCAAGCTTCCTCCCCAAATGCTGGTAGGCAATGTACCCCCCTCTTCTCTGTACCTCAACAGTGTGGTTCTGGCTCTCCATAACGTGTAATCTCTCTGCAGGCTGCAGACAATAGTCAGGTGTAGCAGTGTGGCCTTTGAAGCTCCTCCATGAGTGTCAGTCTTGGCCCTGCCACCTTCTTTCTCCTTCCTTCCATTCAGCAGAGCGGCCAGCACAGCTGTGTGTGTGTGTGTGTGCAATCAGCTGTGCACCGCTCAAGGGGATTGGGGCTGGATCGGCACTGCAGGGGGAGAAAATCATTGACTGCAGCATGGAGTTGGACCCAGCAGCCCCTTCGCTAGTCTGCTGGCTCTGCGACTCACTTGCGTAGTTCAGAGCCTGCAACAAGTGGATTTTTTTCCAATCAAAAGCCTTTTCATGCCAGCTGCCTGCCACACCAAGCACTAAGGTGCAAAGGTGTGTGTAATGGGTACACTGATGGAAGGTGGAACTCTGGGGGGCTCTGCTCTAGGGTGGGACTCTGGGGCACTCTCCCATAGGGTGGCACTCTGGGGGGGCTCTGCCATAGGGTGGCACTCTGGGACGGCTCTGCCATAGGGTGGCACACTGGGGGGGCTCTGCCATAGGGTGGCACACTGGGGGGGCTCTGCCATAGGGTGGCACACTGGGGGGGCTCTGCAGTAGGGTGGCACACTAGGGGGAATATGCCATAAAGTGGGACTCTGCAGACTGTGATGTATAGGGAGAATGTTGGGACTTTCATGTAAGGAAATGTGGCATTCATCCTGACTGCTGTACACTCTGGGCCAAGATTCTCATATAATTTCGCTGGCGTAGCGCAAGCCATTTACACTACGCCGCCGCAACGTAACAGAGCAAGCGTAGAGTAAATGGCCCAGCGTAAGGCCGCATAATTCAAAGGGGGCGGCTTGTATTTAAATTAAGCGCGCCCCCGCGTCGATCGAACTGCGCATGCGCTGGCCGGGGAAAAAGCCCAGTACGCATGCTCCAGCTCACGTCGGAAAGCTTTGTTGAAACCGACGTCAAAACGACGTGATCGTCACTACACAATGCCCTATTCGCGAACAAGTTAGTAAAACGACGTAAGCGACGGAAAAAGCCGACGCTGACCCGACGCCATACTTAACATGGCATCCGACGGCACCCGACGGCATCCAACGGTACTGCGTAAGGTTACCCCTCATATTAGCAGGGGTAACCTTACGCGGACAAAAACGACGTACGCGACGACGGGGCGGCGTAAAAGCGTTCGGGAATCTGCATAGTAGCCTCATTTGCATAGGCACATGAGAAACCAACGTAAAGGCCACCTAGTGGCCGGAGTTGTCATTACAACTACGATCCGCAAGTGTAATGGTCGGATGTTCAGACGTATCTATGCCAAAGTGATTCAAGGAATCACTCGCATAGATATCCGGCAAAAAAAAACGTAGATACGACGGGGTATCTGAGATACTCCATCGTAGCGCCTCTGAGAATCTGGCCCTATATGTTGTTTTGTTTGTCACTTACTCCTGGCGTGGTGGCATACAGCTCAATTGTAAGTTGTCAGTCTGCCCCTTAATGTGTTTACTATCAAAATTAACTATAAACTATTTATCGAATTAATATTCAAATAAAAAAAAAACAAGCAAACAATCCAAAGAGAAGTCACCCCTAAGAACCATTAAAAAAACACTTTTATATTGTTAAGAAAATTTGTAAGTTCTGTATATAATATATATATTTTGTATGTATTGCACAATGCGCTCACTGTGCACACGGCACTAATAATGTTTTCATTATATGTTTGCATTCTTTCGAATCCCGATTAGAATTAGTCTGCCTATGTTACGCGCCTTGTTACCATAAACGTACAATTGTAATATTAATGTGATACCCAAGTGTATAAAAACCTTCAATTACGTCATAATAAAGCAGAACAGTTATTTAGAAAGATGCTGAGTGTATCTGTTGCGTCTGTTCCCTACTGCAGTAGATATTATCAATTTGTACCCACTAATCAATATGAGGATAGGAGTTGCCAATCTATAAAATGTGAGACGATGCGGGAATTTCTCATAATCAGCCAGCTGAGGTAAGCCTTTGCTTACATTTGTGTTATCAGACTTCCTTGATCATTAAGGCATTTTCAGGACAAAGGGTACCTATTTTACTCTATTTAAACAAACTGTGTTGATTGGTGGTTATATGTTATGTTGTCACTGTCTACTGTCCATCCCAGTGTTATAGATAAGAAAGGGAAGAATAGTGTTGATCACAGGAATATGTAGTACATCTGCTAGTTAAAGTAGTATAGAGGCAAGAGGGTATAGGCACAAGTAGAGAAGACTGGCCAGTCACTATGGGCATTACATTAAAGGGGTTGTAAAGGTTTGTTTTTTATTTTCTAAATACAGTAGGTTTCTTTAAACTAGTGCATTGTTGGTTCACTTACCTTTTCATTTACTTTCCCTTATAAATGTTTTTTTCTTTGTTTTCTTTGTCTGATTTTCTCACTTCCTGTTCCTCCTCAGTAAGGTGTTCAGTAAGCTGTTCTAAATGGCTTTCCACCGTTTGGATGATGGTGGAAAGCTTACTGAGGAAAAACAGGAAGTGAGAAATTCAAACAAAGAAAAAATACATTTAGAAGGGAAATCGAAGGAAAATCGAAGGAAAAGGTAAGTGAACCAACAATGCATTACCTTAAAGGAACCAATTTAGACAATAAAAGACGAACCTTTACAACCCCTTTAAGTAAGGGAATGAAGGGTAAGAGACCCTCAAAAATGCCCAGCGCAAGAGGAGAGATATAAAATATATAACCCGAAGGTGCGGTTCCGCCTATACAGAGCCCCTAGATTAATGGTTAAAGTGGTCAGGGATTCACAATGGGTAACTGGGTTACCACCAAAGTCCACGGGGAATCATGCAGAGTAAACAGCTATAGAAACGGCTAACTAAATGTTTGCCTAATGAAAGGTTCAAAATAGGAATTTGTTTTGGCTTTGTTTTGGTACAAATCTAACAATGAAAAATGCATATATTTGAATCCAGCCCACCTTATTGACCCTATTGGAGGAGGCTGGAGACAAAAGAAACCACATGTGTTAAATTGACGATGTAGGAATCAGCTGCTGTGAGACCAGTGCTGACACACTCCCCGAAGACCCAGATATTAATTATTTTGTAGATTTGATCCCAGTTTTAAACAGAGTATGCAGTTTATCACCCAGAAGGATACTCTGTATTCAGAGTCATTGGATCCCTTTCTCCAGCTCAAGAAGCAGAGCTCCATGTTTTAGCAAGCCTGTGAGCTATAAAAAAGAGTATGGCCCAGATTCACGATGGACTTACGCCAACGTATCTCGAGATGCGCCATGTAAGTGTAACTATGCGCCGTCGTATCTGTGCGCTGTGCCCACAGGACTAGATACGCCTGAAAATAGGCTTCTTCCGACAAACGTAACTTTCCTACGCCGGCGTAGAGGGGGCGCATATTTACGCTGGATGCATCTGGCGCTCCCATTGATTTCCTATTCAAATATGCAAATGAGGGAGATACGGTGATTCACGAACGTACATGCGCCCGGCGCAGGCTACGAGATGTGCGCGTAAGTTGTACGCCCGGCGCAAAGTTATTCCTCATAAAGCAGTCAGCGGAGAGCAACTGCAGCAGCACCGTTACGGACGAGCTGAGCAACCACACTTGCAGGACAACACATCTGTATGCCAACATGCCAGGGGCAGTCATGGTCATAGCACTACTACTGTGTCCACAAGCATGTAGGAGGGCACGGGAGAGGATATACCGAACGCGCATTAACGTATTTGGCATAGATGAATCGGAGGTGTATCGCATCTTCAGATTCAGCCCAGATGCCATCCTGGAATTAGCTGCAGCCCTGCATGATGAAATCACCAGCCAGACACGACGCTCACATGCAGTGCAACCACTGGTCAAGGTACTGGCAACACTCCATTTCCTTGCCAGTGGATCATTCCAATGTACAAGTGGAGTCGTGTCTGGGATGTCACAATCCACCACGAGCAGATGTGTGCACCAGGTTGTCCCCGCAATCCTCACACGCATGTCCCACCACATCATCAAACTGACCCATGAGCACCTGCGGCAGAAGGCAATGCAGGATTTCCTACAGCATTACAGGATTCCCACGTACCATCGGGGCCATTGATTGCACACATGTGGCACTGCGCCCCCCCCCCGTGCCACAGAGCACATGTACCACAATCGTAAGCAGTGGCATTCCATCAACATACAGGTGATAGCCGATGCCCAATGCCTCATATGGCACGTCCGTGCCAAACACCCAGGGGCCAGCCACGACAGCTACATATACCGTCAAAGCAACATCCCAACGGAATTCAAACAGAGCATGTACAGGGCAGCTGGCTGGTTGGTGAGTGACATGGGAGTCAGGCATGACTGTCCGACCCCATGATGCAGACATCACGAGGGGCACATGCACAGCTAACATCCTCCTGTCTTTTCCCTTCCAGGTGACTCCGCATATGCACTTGGGCCCCATCTCACGACTCGCAATTCCCAAACCAGAGGAGAGAGAAGATACAATGCTGCACACATACGCACCCGTGCAGTGGTGGAGTGCACATTTGGCATCCTGAAGTCCCGTTTCCGATGCCTGGATAAGTCTGGGGGGGCCCTATTGTATTCCCCAAACTTTGTGTGCCAGATCATCGGTGCATGTTGTGTGCTGCACAACTACGCCATGAGAAAGGGCCTGGAGATTGACATATGTGATGACCTGACCCCCCAACCACACAGCCCACCTGCCTGAGGAGACCCTGTCTGCTGAAGGAACAGCCTTCAGGAGTTGCCTCGTGGAATGTATCTTTGTACGTTAACCACTTGACCACTGGGCACTTAAACCCCCTTAATAACCAGACCAATTTTCAGCTTTCGGTGCTCTCACATTTTGAATGACAATAACTCGGTCATACAACACTGTAGCCAAATGACATTTTTGTCCTTTTTTTCCCCACAAATAGCTTTCTTTTGGTGGTATTTGATCACCTCTGCGGTTTTTATTTTTTTCGCTATTAATGACAAAAGAACGAAAATTTTGTAAAAATATGAATTTCTATCATAACATTTAGTAAAAAAGTAATTTTTCCTCATAAATTTGGCCTAAAATGTATACCTTATACCTGCTACATATTTTTGGTAAAAAAAAAAAAATTGGATATTATTTAGTCTGGGTGAAAGTTATAGGGTCCAATTTCTGAAAATTTATCAATTTGATCACACCTGAAGTACTGACAGCTTCTCTCATTTCTTGAGACCCTAACAAGCCAACAGGCGGCACTGCAGTGGTGCAGGTGGAACTGGTGTGGCACTGGTGGGCACAGATGGCACTGGTGGGCACAGATGGCACTGGTGGACACATATGGCACTGGTGGGGCACAGGCAGCACTGGTGGGGTGCAGATGAGCACTGATTGGCACTGATGGGCACAGGTGGCACTGATGGGCACAGGTGGCACTGATGGGCACAGGCGGCACTGGTGTGGCACAGGCAGCACTCGTGGGCACAGGCGGCACTTGTGGGCACAGGCGGCACTGATTGGCACTGATGGGCACAGGTGGCACTGATGGGCACAGGTGGCACTGATGTGGCAGTGTTGTGGCACTGTTGTGCACTGGAGGGGCACAGGTGGCACTGGTGGGGCACTGGTGGCACTGCTGGGGCACAGGTGGCACTGCTGGGGCACAGATGGGGAACAACGCACGCATGCACACCACTGTGGTCCCTAGCTCACACACACCACATCCACCTCACATTGGTTTAGCCTAGAGGCGACTCTAGGGGGGGGCAGAGGGGACCCTGACCCCCCCAACATTATACTGTGACCCACCATGTGCCCCCCCCCCCAAAAAAAAAAAAATAATTTCTCGAGCCGCCCCTGGAGTAACAGTCTCTCCTGAGAGGAGGAGCGTCCCCAGTCAGCTCTGCAGGGCATTCCTCCCCCTCCCTCTGCTCGCTGAATCTGCATAATACAAGCGTTCACACAACCACAGCCGCCCTATCTGCTCCTTCCCCTGCATCCTCATTGGCACGGAGAAGAGTGAGTTGCAGAAAGGACTCCATGAGCACTGTGGGGGAGGGGGGCCCAAACCTTCATCTCAGTTACTGAAAAAACAGACTGATTTCTCCCGTCCTTAGGACAGAAGAACCAGCATGTAAATTCCGAGAGTGGTGACTGCAAGCTGAGCCGAGTGTCAGTCTATGACACTCTTTTACAGCCCAGCGAGTCCAGCCACCCCCCACTCTCCTCACATACGAGCAGGGAGGAATACAGCTCCTCCTCCTCCTCCTTTCAGTCCCGCCCACACTATCTCAGTGTGCTGTATCTGAAGAGAGAGGATGTGTGTTCAGGAAATATGAAAATCAGCAGCATGTGTGTGAATGGTGCCTGAGATTCTAGCCTGGACCGTGGGTAAGTGTGTGCACTGCAGACTGCAGTACACTGTAATCACTGAACTGAATTATCTCCATCCCTTCTTTCCCCCATCTGTCTCCCTCCCCTCTCCTGTTCTTTCAAGACATTCACAATTTACTTTCTGTAACGGTCACCACCGTTTACGATATTCCATTCCATCGCCCCACGACAGCTTATCCGACAGTCCGACAGACATCAGACACGACCCATTTCATTTCCCAGAATAACCGAGACAACACAAGCTCTGGTACTGGTTCCAAAATGAATGAATGAATCCTTTAATGGTAACTTAGCTTTCTTATATTCAGTACAAGCATGTTACAGTTAATCACAGGGACAAAGACACACTCCACCCACACATCACACAATGGGGGGCTTCATACACATTCTTTTAGATAATGACATTCCAATGAGTTAATTACTACTCATTACCCAGACGGTCTGGCTCCGCATTTAGAGGGGTTAATTACTACAGCTTGACAAGTCACATTCCACATCTTAACAGTGTCATTAGCATACACAATAAACAGGTCTTAGGAGCAGACCTAATTAGCACAATGGACACAAAACAGTATTAGCATCACACAATGGAATGTTTAGGAGCAGACTCAATTAACACCTCAAAAGAATGTGTCCCCACATTGAATGAAAACACTCTATTGACCTGTCGGAGTCAGACTTTAACAACTTGTAATATTTAAAGATATCCTGCAAAACATGAATTATCAGTAATGTTCCATCCCATGTAATTTATCATTATCATTTCTCAGTCACCCTATGCCCAAAAGAGGCACAGGGTGACCCTAGACCCAAGAGTCATTAGTGATGCTGGCACTCGAGTACCCCCCATCCTTCAAAAGTCTCGGGTGTCACGGGCCATTCGGTTACACTTTCACTTTCAGTTAGGCAGGTAATATACAGTGCAAATTTCTTTCCTACATCCATAGATTGCAGGAAAGAAACTTGCATGATTCCCCCATCAACACAGACAGTGCTGACGGGAATATCACTCCTGCCCAGCAATTGTATTCTCCCGACAAACAGTGATTCTCACTAGTGGCTATACAGCAACCACTAGTGATAATCATAAGAGAATCTGCTCATTAATGGTTCAAATCTCATCCAGTTCCTGCTGAACCAGCTGAGATTTAAACTGTCTATGGGTGGTCTTAGCTGTTAGGCAGCCCATACATTGATCACTTTTTTTCATTCTATTAGGTTGAATGAAAAAAAAAAATAAGAAATTATCCAATTCCCCCATCTACACATTATAGATGGATGGGGGAATCCTCCCAGTGTGGACCAGTGCTGGAATAACCAGAGTTGCTGTCCTGTCCCAGCTATTCACAGCGCTGGTCTCTGTCTCCTCGGCAGCACATTGGAACTCAGTGGTGGTTACTTTATGGGGCTGATGTCCAAGAGGGCCAGCACAATTTGTTGTTAGAGATGGGCTGGGCATGTTCAAAAATCCACATGCCAGAGCCTGCCAGGAAGCCCACACTGCACAGCGCTAATCACAGGCAGTGAGAGATTTCCCGGTCCACAGCTCTGCGCAGATCAGGAAATGTCTTATTGCCTGTGATTAGCACTGTGGAGTGTCGGCTTCCTTGCGGGATTGGGCATGTGGGATTTCAAACACACCCGAGCCCATCTCTATTGGTTGTAGACAGTTGAGCTCCCTGCAGGTTTCTTAGCAGCAGTGGAGCCTTCTCTGACATGCTGATCGGGATGCAATCCAGGTGATGCTCCCAGCCAAATCCTAGTGTTAAATATCAGAGATTTTATTGATCAAAGCCCACGCTTTACAGGCATAGAGCCCACACTTTACAGGCATAGAGCCCACACTTTACAAGCATAGAGCCCACACTTTACAGGCATAGAGCCCACATGGCTGTGGAACATACGTTTGATTTTATATATATATATATATATATGGTTGTACTCTTGATGCTAATAAATACTGTATTTATTAGATCTGACTGGGAGCATCACCTGGATCACATCCCAATCAGCATGTCAACAGAGAAGGTTATACAGCATTACTGCTGCTAGGTGACCAGCTGGGGGCTCAGCTCTCTATAACCAATAGTGCCAGCCTTCCCCTGCATGCACCCATAATGTCACCAGCACTAGGTCCTAATGGACTGCCGCCGCTGCCAAGGAGACAGATGCCAGACCAGCGCTGTCAATAGCAGGGACAGGACAGCTGGGGAACCCTACAGTGGCAGAACACCAGGGCTCGGTGGCAAAACAACCTTTGCAACCCTGAAAGTTCTCCTACTGCTTTGGACCCTTATATTTTCTTGGTGTGCTGGTGACATATATCTCTTGTTTTCTGCCACCCTGGGTGGCCCCAGTATAGTAGGAAGGGAGCTCACTGCAGAACATGTAAATGGGCCCGTTGTGGGATCGTAGTAAAGGGCCCCAGGAGATATATATATAAAAAAAATATACATATATA
Organism: Rana kukunoris; assembly: GCA_029574335.1. NCBI lineage: Eukaryota > Metazoa > Chordata > Amphibia > Anura > Ranidae > Rana > Rana kukunoris. The sequence goes on along the minus strand of CM056059.1, from coordinate 268,576,611 downwards.
TAATTAATTGCATTTTATAGTTGGCCCCCCTACTTTTGTCCCCCATGTGCCCCCCCCCCTAAATATGAAAGCTGGAGACGCCACTGGTTTATCCCAAGTCCACCATGCAGGACTTGGGAGCAGCAAGGCCACGCCAAGGCACCAATGATGTTGCTGTCCATTCATATCACATTCACACGGTCGTGGATATAACCTCTCCCCGATGACCCAGGGTGACACACCTTACTGGCAGGAATGCCACTCACACTCACACACCAGTCACACTTTAGCCTGCACTCCTCACCGTGTGCAGTGACAAAAAAAAAAGGGAACATGCCATTGGCCGACATGGCGTGCCCTTTTAGGAGGACGGCACATACCCCTGTGCACATCTCTCAAAAAACAAAAAGCTCATCATCTGAGCAAAAAAGAAATGGCACTCATTTGCCCCGTCGTGGGCCAGGCATGGTGCCACGGCTCCGGCTCCTCAGTTGCCTGGGGGGAGCCTCGGGTGGGGGGGTGGGGCATCAGGAGGAGGAACATCCCTGGGTGCTGGCTGCCTGCCCTCTAATGCCAGGGCAATGCGTTCGAGGAAGATGTTGGTCCGAGCCTGCATCCGCAGCTGATGGGTGGTGGTCTGCCGCAGGTGGCGCCTCGTCTGCCTCCCCTCCGCCTCGATGGCAGCAGTATTGGCCTGTACTGCCACTGCCAGGCTCTTTACCTCTGATGTACGATGTGTTTGCTATTTGACTGAACATCTGGGTGAGCTTGAATCTCATTTAAAAAACGGGAGTGCTATAGTTCACTTTGCTCTGCAGCTCAGCTTTCTTGGATCTTAACTGCCATCTACTGGCCACAGGAGGAATACCTTTTCCAGTTTTGTTCCACACAGGCTTTCTTACATCTCCACACGTGTCTTACCAACGCTGCATGTGTCTGCCAGGACTATCTGAATACTACACAAACAGACAATTGCATTGCACGGCTTGTAGACACTATAAGGAGAGAACTGTGGCAGACTTCAGTAAGGGTAAGAACCCTCTATACATCATTGGATTTCAGGATCTGCATGTGGGAACAATCCTGTGACATTACATAGGAGACATATTCCTTTTGAACAAATTATCAGTGGATTGTACCCTCTCCTCCTCTCCAACCTGCACTAAACACTGAGATTACCCATTGCGTTTATGCTGTTTAAAGCTGAACTTGCAGTTTAATAAGTTCAGGAAAATCTTATTACCTTCCAAGCAGCAAAATCACTCTATAATATTTCTATATTGAGGTCTGATAAGTGCTTCAAGCTAGGCCGAGACGGTGATATATATTCCTTAAATGTTCATTGCAGCTACATGCCTTTATGAATGGACTTGTTTGAGCCTATTTTGCACAGGATGCGCTTCAGGACTATTTGTGTTTGATTCTCTATCCATTTGAGATCGATCAATGTTGTTTCATTGCATTTGGAGACATCCAGCAATTTATTGAGCACTCTCTGGACACCTTCCTTGAACTGATTGGCTGTACATACTTAAAGCGGAGTTCCACCCTTAAAACCACTTTGTTTCATCCCATCCAGCATACTGGCGTCAGCGCCAGTATGCTGTTTTTTTTTTTTTTTTAATCCATGTACTTACTGTATAATAGATCATTTCATTTCGGGCGCACCGCGGTATGTCGCCGCTATAAGGCGTCACGCCTTCCGGAAACAGCCGATTAGCGTTCGGCTCTTCTCGGCGCCTGCGCACAGACCCAGGAGCTGACTGCGCAGGCGCCGTAAATAGCCGGTCCTAGTTCGGCTTTTTTCGGAGGGCGTGACGCGGCTATATATGGCGCCTGCGCAGTCAGCTTCTGGGTCTGTGCGCAGGCGCCGAGAAGAGCCAAACGCTAATCGGCTGTTTCCGGAAGGCGTGACGCCTTATATCGGCGACATACCGCGGTGCGCCCGAAATTAAATGATCTATTATACAGTAAGTACATGGATTAAAAAAAAAAAAAACAGCATACTGGCGCTGACGCCAGTATGCTGGATGGGATGAAACAAAGTGGTTTTAAGGGTGGAACTCCGCTTTAAGAAGTGCGTTTAAAGCGGAGTTCCACCCAGGAAAAAAACATTTGACCATATAGCTTAAAAAAATTTAATAAAAAAAAGTGAAAAGAAAAAAAATACTCACCCGAAATACCTGTTGCTATGCAGAAGTCCGTAATCTGCCTCTTCCACACCGCGGCGTCTTTTCTTCTTCTTCTTCTGCTTGTGAATGGGCAGCGCTGCTTTCTGGGAACTGTGTGTGTTCTCAGAGAGCAGCCGCCCATTCACAAGCCAGCGTGAGACTCACGCAGGCGCAGTAGGAAATGGGCAGTGAAGCCGTACGGCTTCACTGCCTGTTTCCCATAGTGTGAATGGCGGCGCGGGACCCGGAGCGATCGTGGGATCGTTATCGGGGGGGCCATCAGCGCGGGCAAGTAGGACAAGGTAAGTGTCCTTATTTAAAGTCAGCAGCTACACTGTTAGTAGCTGCTGACTTTAAAAAAAAAAATTGCGGCTGGAACACCCCTTTAAATCTGCATCTACTTTCCTCTTCTTTCTGACCCAGATGAGTGGAGCCAGCCATATATATATCTACACATATATATATACCTATAATCTTTGCCAGCAATCAGTCTGTATTTTGAAGGTTTGTGTTCCACTCCCCAGTCATTAGCCACTGGCTAGTCTTTTAGCAATCTTTTATTTCTATACAACGTTGTTATTTTTTGCATTTTTATAGATAACTGTACATTGGAGGAACGGGTTCCACTCGGGAGGTCTCTGTACCACCCCAGTTGGACCTTTATTTTATAAACTGTATATGTATTCATCAATAAAGTTTTTGTTATCATTCCATTTGACCCTGTTGCTGATTCTCCCTTGAAGACATTATTTGAGACAACTGTCTCATATTTTTCTTTTTCTTTACCTCTGCCACCAGGCCTGCTGTTGTGGCCTGCAGCTCCCCAAAGCAGGTTACTAGAGCAGCGCAGTTCCCACTGACATCCTGCACGCTCTCAGATATCTGGGCCAAGGAGGGCAGGCTGTCTGTCACACGCCGCAGCTCCCCGGCTATGGAACCCATATGGCGAGTTTGGTGGACCTGTTACCTCGTAAGATTTTCCCGGAGGGATTCAGAAACACCCCTCGTCTTCCACGTAGCCTTCCTGGGGGCAGAAGAAGCTTGGGGCCGTCTGTACGGGGAGGCCCTTGAGGGGCTTTCCCTGATGGGGGAGGCCCTTGAGGGGCTTTCCCTGATGGGGGAGGCCCTTGAGGGGCTTTCCCTGATCGGGTATGCCCTTGAGAGGCATTCCCTTATGGGGGAGGAGGATGAGGGGCTTTCCCTGATGGGGGAGGAGGGTAGGCAGGGGGGGAGCTTCCCCTGATGGGGGAGGAGGTTTGGGAGGGTCCAGGGATGAGGTTCTCCTCCTGGAGGTAGACACCTTCCTCAAGGCCCACTTGCTCCTCCTCAACTTCCTCTAGAGGTGAGGTGTGGGCACTCTCTTCCTGGGATGGCATGGGTCGTCCAGCAGATGACGATGGCCCCGCTCCCTCCTGAACATCTGTGGATGACACAAAGCATTCACATGTTGGTGGATCCACACACTTGTTACATGTTCCCTTCCACCCCCTCACATGGTACACACCGGATAGGAGATAAAACACACTTACCTGTCCTCAAGGCCTGGTCAATGGACTCATAGCCCTCCAGGCCCTCTACTTGATCCCTCTGCAGACACCTGGCAATCACCTCCTCATCAGGAGTAGGGATGAGCTTTGAGTTTGAGTAGAACTCGTGTTCGACTCGAATATTGCCTGTTCGCCGAACAGCGAACTATTTGGGGTGTTCGCGTCAAGTTTGTGTGAACTTTAGAACCCTGTTAAAGTCTATGGGACTTGAACATTTGAAATCTAAAGTGCTAATTTTAAAGGCTAATATGCAAGTTGTTGTAATAAAAAGTGTTTGGGGACCTGGATCCTGCCCCAGGGGACATGTATCAATGCAAAAAAAAGTTTTAAAAACTGCAGCAGTAATTTTAACAATTCCTTTAAGTGAAACAATAAAAGTGAAATATTCCTTTAAATTTCGTACCGGGGGGGGGGGGGGGGGGGTATAGTATGCCTGTAAAGTAGCGCTCGTTTCCCATGCTTAGAACTTTCCCTGCACAAAGTGTCATTTCTGATGGAAAAAAAAGTAATTTAAAATCACTCGCGGCTGTAATGAATTGTCGGCTCCTGGCAATACAGAGAAAAGTCATTCATAAAAAAAAAAATGTGTGGGGGTCCACGGCATTTAAAAAAAAAATGGGGTGGAGTTACCCTTAAAATCCATACCAGACCTAAAGGTTATGGAATGGATATTCAGGGGGGGAACCCCACATAATTTTTTTTTTATTTGGCGCAGGGTTCCCCTTAATATCCATACCAGACCCTAAGATGAGTGATTTTAAATGGGGATATTAAGGGGAACCCTGCACCAAATAAAAAAAAAAATATGTGGGGTTCCCCCCTGAATATCCATTCCAGACCCTTTAGGTCTGGTATGGATTTTAAGGGTAACTCCACCCCATTTTTTTTTAAATCCCGTGGACCCCCACACATTTTTTTTTTTATGAATGACTTTTCTCTGTATTGCTGGGAATTCATTACAGCCGCGAGTGATTTTAAATTACTTTTTTCCTTCAGAAATTACATTTTGTGCAGGGACAGTTCTAAGCACAGGAAACAAGCACCTCTATACAGGCATACTATACACCCCCCTAGGTACAAAATTTAAAGGAATATTTCAATTTCATTGTTTCACTTTAAGCATTATTAAAATCACTGCTCCTGAAAAAACTGACATTTTTTTTAAACTTTTTTGCATGGATACATGTCCCCTGGGGCAGGACCTGGGTCCCCAAACACTTTTTAGGACAATAACTTGCATATTAGCCTTTAAAATTAGTACTTTAGATTTCAAACGTTCGAGTCCCGTAGACTTTAACAGGGTTCTAAAGTTCACACAAACTTTTGGTCTGTTCGCAGGTTCTGATGCAGACCGAACCCAGGGGTGTTCGGCTCATCCCTAATCAGGAGTGAGCCTGATATCAGTTGCTGGTCCACCTCCAGTTACCCTGGCGTGCCTCCTCATCTTGGCCAGCTTGTCTCTCACCAGACGACACAGGTCATTAATCTTTTTCAAAATATCCCTGGAGGTCCTCCTCTCATGTCCAAGGGCATTGACCTGCATGGTGATCTTCTGCAGGATCTCCTCCTTCCTGGTCTTACTGGTCTGGCCACTCTGTGCACCATGGAGGTACAGGTCGTACCTGGAGATGGCCGAAATCAGGACTGCCTTCTCCCCCGGAGAAAAATTATTTTTCCACCTCTCCTTACCAGTCACTGGAGCAGACATCCCTCAGAAAGCAAAAGTACCTACACCAAAAGCTGCTGGTGTACTTTTGCGCTCGACGGGCACATGTCTGGGCATATTTATGCTCTGGGTGTAGGCGGTGGGTCGGCGTATCTTAGGTGTTACGCCGGGCGTAGTTGTGAGCATGCGTAGGGGGTGCGGGACATACTGTGATGGAATTATTACAAAATTATATTTGATAAGTTTTTATATTCTTTTAAATAATCCTTTTTGTATACCTTTTTATATATATACACATTTATGCATGTATGAGATTATGAACCAAAATAGTGCTTTATCTTCCTTGATGATTACATAAGATGTGATAATGAAAAATATGAGTGGACATTGAAAGTTTGTGCTTTTAAGAGCCTGCAAGAGATCCTCTCTCCTATGCCCCCCCCACTGTGAAGACCTTCTGAAAGGAGCTTGTGTGCTCTGCCCTACACCTCCCCCATTTCCTGTAATCAAGAGAAGTTATACTGGACTGTCCTATATTATATGTCAGAACCCCTGGAAGCTAAATAAGGTTTTTGCATGGGAAACCCCATAGAAGCTATGTTGGACTGCTTGGAACAAAGGAGTAAAAAGCACATGTTGCTGGGTGGGCGTGGATGAGGGCGTACGTGGGGTGTGCCAATGGTTGGATGGGAGGGAACTGGGTGTGTTTTTATCATGTGAGGGTGTGTATCTGTATCATGTTAACCAATGAAAAACACTCTGTGTTGTTTAATAAAACTGAGGCTGCCCATGCAGCAGCCATTCCATTTCCTTTCTCTCTACTGAAGACATCTCCTGCCTTTTTTCTTGATTGCAGTAAGATAATGCCAGCCTCCCTGAGATTGAGAGGAGACTAATAATTAATCAGAGTCTCTAATACTTCCTTTTCAGTTGGCGCGCAACGTAGGTTTTTTGAATTCGAAGCAGGACATCAGCGCTGCCCACACGAGACTGTTTGAGAGCTGCGGGGAGCCTAAGGCGGAGGAGAGCGTCATGAACTCTAAGCACCAGGTAAGTCGGTTTTTTTTTGTTGACTAACTTGCCTGTGCGGCTTCTGCCTCTGAGCCCCCTCTTTTCTCACTCGGTTTGTATGCGCATTCCTAGCTTCGCTAAGGCGGTTCCTTGTTCAAAAACTTCGAACCATCGGGCTGGGTTATCAGGCTGCAATCTATTGTCTTGTGTGTTATCGTGTTCTGTGTTGCATGAATGTGGCCATGTTACTCGGTGGTCGTCTGTAGAGTGTAATAGTGTAATAGGCCCCTTTTTTTTCGTTGTGGGGTTCAGCTGAAGCTGAGGGTCTCTTTTTGAGAGGCAAATAAGCTGATTGTTAAGACGGGGCGTTGTGGCGAAAAGTCCAGTGAACGCAGTAATATCTTGGTCAGTTTATCGGATCTGTTGTGTGTATGCGTGTGGTATACATAACAGATTTTTTATTTTCGTTTTTTGTTTTTATAATTCGTTGTGGGGTTCAGCTGAAGCTGAGGGTCTCTTTTTGAGAGGCAAATAAGCTGATTGTTAAGACGGGGCGTTGTGGCGAAAAGTCCAGTGAACGCAGTAATATCTTGGTCAGTTTATCGGATCTGTTGTGTGTATGCGTGTGGTATACATAACAGATTTTTTGTTCGTTTTTTTGTTTTTATAATTAGTTGTGGGGTTTTTGAGGTGTTTCCTTGTTTGAAGTACAAGGCGGGGGTTAGGTTTTTCTCGGGGGTTAGGGTTTTTGATATTACCGCCCTGCAGACGGGGTTGCTGAGAATGGCCATGTTCTGTTAGTAATCTTGTATCAACTGTGTGTTCCTTCTGTGCTTGAACTTTTTTTTTCTTACACTTTTGTCCTTGCCTGCAGCAACCACCCCACCCCCCCCCCTTCCCTTAGCTGCTGTGTTTAAGGTAACATGCTTCCAAAAGTTTTTTTTTTTTTTGCCTGCAGCTCACCTCCTCCCTCCTTTCTGCACGTTTAACCCTTTGCTTGCTGAGAGATTAGCTTGCCTTTTCCTGATTTTCCCTGCTGCCCACAGTACGTCCTGCTGTGCTTTAAGTAATTAGACTAGGCCTAAATAACCTATTGTGTCAGTAGCTGCACACTTTTCTCTTGATACACTCAAGTTTAATCGCTATCTTTGCTCCAGTATATGCCATCTGTGCCTGATAAACTTTTCTTCCCACCCTCTCCTCCCTTTTATAACGTCAATGATTCTTTTTCCAAAATCCTTGCTTGAACAAATAACATAAAACTAAAAATGGTTGCCTGAATCTCCCTCCATTTAAATTATTCCCGCCTCTTCTTGGCCCATCCCTTCTTTTTCTTCTCCTTCTTCATCTCCATACATGCCTCTTCTTGGCTCCTCCCCTTTCTCCTTCACCCACCATTACACAAAATAACCCTTTCCTCAGCTTTCACTCACTTTTAACTACTACCTTTTCGCCTGTAACCATTTTTCCTTTTTTAATGCTGGTGGGCAATACTCCTACTGAAACACAAGTAACCAACTCGCTCTTTTGCTTAATCCCCCCCCCGTGTCTTGCATGATGTTATACTTTCTGTGCAGGAAGTAATTTGTTTGTCTTGTCTTTAAGGTCCATTGTGTTGCATATTGTGAACTTTCTGCTCTAATTGTTAGACAGTGCAAAACGTTATATGTTCTTACATCTTGTATTTTCTTTTCTTGAGCTCTGCTTTTCTATTACTGCAAATAAAACTTTCTCTTTATTTCCCTCTCTCTCTCTCTCTTGTCCTCTTCTATCATTCCCTTTCTTCTTCGTACTCCATCTTGCCCCCCCTCCTCTCTGACTGCCCCCCCTCCTCCCTGATCGCCCCTCCCTTCTCTATTTTGCCGCCTTTTTGTTTACCCCCTCCCTTACTTCTTCGTACTCCATCTTGCCCCCCCCCCCTCCTCCCTGATCGCCCCTCCCTTCTCTATTTTGCCGCCTTTTTGTTTACCCCCCTCCCTTTCTTCTTCGTACTCCATCTTGCCCCCCCTCCTCTCTGCTTGCCCCTCCCCTCTTCTCCACAGCCCACCATTTTACTTTTCTGTCTTTCTGTCTTGTCGCTCATTCTTGGTACCCCCTCCCTTCTTCTCCCGCTCTTTTTGATTGCCCCTTCCTCTTTTCTTCTGTTTTGAACATCGGCCTCCATTTTGCTCTGTGCCCCTGTTCCCCTTCCCTACCTTCCCTTTTCTTACCTTAGTTGCTTCTCTCTCTTCCTCTCACACTTCTTTCCTGTTTTTGCATAACTTCTGTTCCTGTTAGGGGTGCGTGCATTTTTGGCCCAGTGTTAGGGCACCTACTGCAAAAGGCTTGGCATGGGTCCCCGGCTCACTAGGCCCACCGAGGGTACATTAGCCTATGACCTTGTGCTCCAACGAGAGGGCCAACAGGGTGTGAAGGGCTGGAGAAAGTTAATGAAGCTTGCCAATTTCTCCGGTTGTGGCGGTCGCCTTCAGCCGGAGCAATGGAGAATTTTATTGATTGAAAAGAAGGGTCTGTTGGCTGGTAGTAATTTGGTTTTAGCTGCTGAGGCCTGGTTTCGGGTTTCTAAGGCTTTGATGAATGAGGGATGGGTGGAGCAGGAACTGCAGAACAAGGAGGGGCCGATGTATGTATATCGCAAGGATGGAATTCAGCCTCCTCCTTATGATCACGGTACAGACTGGACGTGTAAGGAATGTGGGAAGTCCGGACTCTCACATCCTGAACACCCTGAGCTCTGTCACGATTGCGGCTGTAAGTCAGGAGACCTCCCTCAGAAGTCTCCTCTCTTGCAACCAGACCCGCCTTCTGTCTCGCACCCCCCTCCACCCACGCCTCTTTATCCCCTCTGTCCAGTTCTGAACGTGGATGGCAGTTTTTACTGCCCTCCGGCTGTTGCTACTGTGATGTCTTCAGTTCCATCCTCATTTCCCCAGCCATCTGCCGCTTCTGCTCAATATGCTCCAGCATCGGGACCCCTTCAGTCTACCCCTGCTAGGCCTTCAGTCCCTCCTCCAGCCAACACCCCCGCCCCCCAGTCAAACCCCCAGCCAACCCTCCTATGATCAAGCTGGTTCTAGTTGGGACGGTCCTGATGAGAGGGGTAGATTCCAGGACCTACAGGACATGACGACCTGGAATCCGGGGCCCGGCCGTATGTTGCCGGATGCCCCACTCAGGTATGCTTCCTTTACCCCTCGCAAGCATCCACCCTGGTAGCTTCCCTCCCTGACCCTGAGCTGCAGCCTATGCCGTTCTATCGCCGGATTGCTCAGATCCAAAAGACGTACTCGTCAGCATGGAAGGACTTGGCCAGCTTATGTGAAATTAAGGCAGGGGATGCATATTGGCCCATAATGGAGAAACATTTTAATAATGCCCGGCTGGACAGTGAGGTCACATATCATTCGGGGGTTGTGTTTTGTGAACAGCTTCAGGAATGGGCTAGGGGTAAATTAGCTGATCAGGCAACTAGCATCCAGGATGTGACGCAAGCTCCGACGGAGTCTGTGGAAAAGTTTTACATGAGACTCACTCAGGTCTTTACTGATCTAGGATTCTCTTTACATACCAAAGCCCATTATCAAATGCTGTCGAGTGCTTTCGTGGCAGGTTTGAAAGAACCAATACGGAAGGGCTTGATAGTGGCCCGTCCAGAGTATAGGACACTACCCTTGGATGCTTTATTGCCTGTTGCGAAAGGTTTAGAAACACAACAGCCGCTCCCAGAGGTGACGCCCTTGATGGCTGTGAGTTCCTACCCGACCATGCCTGTGGCCCCCACCCAGCCCATAGCTGCACCCCCTGCACAACCAGTTGAGGTGCCGACCGACCCACCACTGCCTGTGGCTCCCAGCCAGGCCCGAAGAAGCCAGATTCTTTGTTTCAATTGTGGGATTCGGGGTCACTACAGGAAACAGTGTAGGGCCCCCAGACGGTTTAGCCGTGACCCCCCCCAGTATGATCGCGGGTATAATAGGAATCAGGACTACGGGTATGGCCAGTACCAGGACTTTGGGTATGATCATAACGGGAACTTCAGAAATGATCAATACCCTGACTACAGGTATAATCAACGCCAGAATGACAGGGCCTTACCACCTCCTCCTCCCCGTGGGGAGCGCCCTCTACCCATCGAATAGGAAAACGGCAACCCTGTGTCCTCTGCCTCACCCCCTTCCCTTCCGATTATGGCCGCCACATCCCGGTCGGGGGTGGGTCCTCTAGCGAACATTTCAATTCCTATAGAGGGGCCGCCCAACAATCTTTGATAGACACAGGGGCTAGTCGAAGCGTCCTACGGGAGGCAGATATCCCTGACCCCTCCTACCTATCCTCTATAGATGTGTCTTGTGTGGGAGTGGATGGTCAGTCTCGGTCCAGCCCCCTCACAAGACCTCTACAGGTGGGTACTACCCCCGCGTTGTTGGCAAGATTTGTGGTTTCGAACACCTGTCCTCTCAATCTCTTGGGGGCGGATGTTCTTTCCAGGCTTCAGGCCTCCATCTCATATAATGCTGATGGGTCCATCTCCGTGTCCACTGCCCTGAGTGAGGGTGACACGTCCGCATTATGTTCCCTCCCCATCCTGCTGTCCCTACAGGTCACGCCAGAAGCTGTTCCTGGCCATTTCCTTGCTCAAATTCCTTCCTGCCTCTGGTCCACTGGCCCGGAGGATGTGGGTAGGTTGTCAGTTCCCCCGGTAGTGGTCCTTTTAAAACCAGGAGCTGTTCTTCCCAAAAGGGCACAATACCCCCTCAAACCTGTCCAGACTCAGGCGATTACTGAGCAAATTGAAGTTTTGTTGGGGAATGGGGCCCTGATACCCTGCACTTCCCCTTGCAATACCCCTTTGTTCCCTATTAAAAAGAAGACCCCCAAGGGTCACCCGGATAAGTTCAGGATGGTACAGGATCTTAGAGCAGTGAACGAGGCCCACCATTTTGGAGACACCTCTCGTCCCTAATCCACACACTCTCCTGTCGGGGGTACCCCCATCTGCAAAGGTTTTCACTGTGATTGATTTGGCAAACGCGTTTTTCAGTGTGCCTCTGGACCCCTCCTGTCAGTACCTGTTTGCATTCACTCACGCTCACAAACAGTATACCTGGGCTGTTCTCCCTCAGGGCGCACAGAACTCGCCCAACCAGTTTACCAAGGCCATGTCCCTGATCCTTTCCAACTGGGATAATCCCCACCCGGACCTGGTGGTGGTTCTCCAATATGTGGATGACCTGCTCGTCTGTGCCCCCTCCCAAGAAACGGCAGAACAATCTTCTGTCAGCCTGCTGGTGTACTTGGCTCTCCAAGGCTGCAAGGCCTCGAAAGAGAAATTACAGTGGTGCTCTCCCCGTGTTGTCTTCCTGGGACATTGCATTTCTCATGGCGCGAAGCACATTACGCAACAACGCGCTGAAGCCATTCAAGCCATTCCGCCCCCCCAGTAGTGCCAAGGCCCTACATGCATTTCTGGGGCTGATCTCTTATTGCAGAGCCTGGATACCTGTGGCTTCCCTTCTCATGCAGCCACTATATGACAACCTGCCATGTGTCCCCTTTGCGCTTTCCGAAGAAGCGCTTACGAACTTTTACCTTTTGAAAAAGGCAATCACTTCCGCTCCGGCTCTTGGAATACCCGATTATGGAAAAATCTTTCGCTTGTTTATTTCTGAGACACAGGGCCACGCCTCGGGGGTGTTGACGCAAAGCTATGGACTCCGTAACCGCCCCATCGGCTACTATTCTGCCCGCCTGGACTCTGTTGCCAGAGGTGGCCCCTCCTGTCTCCGAGCTGTTTTTGCTGCTCAGGCCCTGTTGGACAAGACTTCTGATATTGTTCTGGGTTATCCCCTACAGCTGCTTGCCCCTCACGATATTTCTGCCATCTTGAATCAAGTGCAGCCCAAGCATGTTTCTTCGGCCCGTCACCTCCGGTTGCAATGTTCTCTACTTTTGCCAGACAATGTCACTCTGCTTCCCTGCCAGCAGCTGAACCCCGCTACTCTTCTTCCTATTGTCCAAGGGGGGAATCGAGATATGTCTGTGGACGAACCGGAAGAAGAGAACACAGACTCACCTGCTCCTACCTTAGATGAATATGAACATGATTGCTTTGAACTCATGAAGGCGGAAACCACCCATCTACCTTCTGTTCTTGATGCCCCGATCCCAGATCCTCAACTCACGTTGTATGTTGATGGCTCCAGATTTGCAGATTCATTTGGGAACTACCATACAGGATATGCGGTTACCACAGAGACTACAGTTATGAAAGCCGCCTCGCTCCCAGCATCCATGTCTGCTCAAGAGGCTGAGCTTTATGCCCTTACAGTAGCCTGCCAGCTTGCAGAAGCACGAACAGCAAACATCTATACCGATTCACGGTACGCAATGGGTGTGGCGCACGACTTTGGACTTATATGGAAGACTCGTGGCTTCTTGACTACAGCCGGCACCCCAGTGAAGCATGGCAGAGCAATAGATGCACTCCTGACAGCACTCCAACTCCCAGAACAAGTAGCAATACTCAAGGTTAAAGCCCATGGAAAGAGAACCACACCAGAAGCCAGAGGAAACTACCTTGCCGATGAAACAGCAAAACAAGCAGCCATGACCCCCCTACAGGCCCAAACCACAGACTTTGTAGGGATATACCATCCACAATCAGAAGCGGTGCACAAAGACCTACTTAAAAAGACGCAAACAGATGCTGCAGACCAAGAGAAAACGACATGGAATAAGATGGGAGCAGTACAGATGAATGAACTTTGGACTGTAGGAACCCGCCCATGTCTCCCCAGAGCTCTGTACCCAGCTGTGGTACAGTGGGCCCATGGACCCACCCATCTCTCAAAGACTTTGATGAACTCACTCATAAACAAACACTATGTAGCTCCAGGAATCACTACTTTGACTAATCAGTACTGCAGGTCCTGCCACACCTGCCTGGCATGCAATCCTGGAAGGTTGGAGAAACCACCCCCGAAACATTCAGCCAGACCACTCTACCCCTTCCAGAGGATACAGATCGACCACATACAAATGCCAAAGAGTGGTAGATTCGAGTATGCCCTGGTAGTGGTAGACATGTTCTCAGGATGGCCCGAGGCTTATCCAGTTGCAAATCAGACAGCGAAAACCACAGCTAAAAAGTTACTTTTGGAGGTGGTTTGCAGATATGGGGTACCTGAGGTGATAGAGAGTGATCAAGGTCCTGCGTTCACTGCTACAGTTACAAAAGAAATATGGAAGGCCCTAGGTACCACATTAGCGTTTCACACACCTTACCATCCTCAGAGTAGTGGGAAGGTGGAAAGAATGAACCAGACACTTAAAACCCGAATGTTGAAAATGGCCAAGGACACAGGTCTGTCCTGGCCGGAAAGTTTGCCAATAGCCTTGTTTAGTGTAAGGTACTCCCCGAGAGGGAAACATTCTTTATCCCCTTTTGAAATCTTGTTTGGAACAGCTCCTAGGTTAGGATGTTATTATCCACAACAATTGCAATTACAGTCTGATACTTTGGTTGATTATGTGACGGCTCTGGCCAAAGAATTAACTAATATCCATGCACGAGTGTTTTCTTCCATTCCAGATCCTGATTTAGACACTGGGACACATACTATACTTCCTGGTGATTGGGTAATGGTTAAAAAGTTCCTCCGAAAACATTCTCTGGAGCCAAGATATGATGGTCCGTTCCAAGTGTTGCTGACAACAGCTACTTCAGTAAAGTTGGCCGGAAAGAGCACTTGGATTCACGCATCCCATTGCAAAAAGGCTCCAGCCCCTGAGGACGGTGTACTACCTGCATCAGAATGAAGTTATATATCCTTCTTTTTACAGTGACAATTGTGTATACACAGTAAGTGGCTATTAGAAAAGCAAAACAGATGATGCAATTTTGGTATAATTCATCAAACACACACGTGGCTACTTTTATGTTTGACTACTGTGATTTATATCTTTCTGGTCTTCCAATTACGTGGCAGTGGTGTGTGGCGTACCGACGGCTGTTTGTCGCCCGTGGAAACGTATATCTATGTGATGCAGCTGAGGATTGTGACAAGTGGGGATCTGTGGGTTGGAATACAGATGAGGACTGGGGAAATAGACCACAGAGTGCCCTGAACAAAAAAGACAAATATGGGGAGACATTACTTGATAGACTGACCTTGAAAAAAACAGGCTTATGGTCAGGTAACGAGGGGGAACATATCACAAAACTTACCCTAACCATAAGGAATCCCAGTCCTGCGGATGCAGGCACATATGTTGTGGGGTTACGGTATAGCGAAGGGGATAGGCCACCAAATGTAGGGGAAAAGGGACCAACCATACAGTTCCAACTCAAAGACATGTATAAATCATCCGAATGGCAGGCCCTTCAGGCAGCAAGTGGATCCCAGGAGACTATGCGTACCCTAGATGAGATAGTGGCCATAGCAGACCCCACATTCGAGGATACGATGGCAGCAGAGACTGGTCTCTCAGAGGTCAACCTGTGGCTCGAATGGATGAGGTATAGTGCAGGGAAACATAACAGGTCCAACTGCTATGTGTGTAGTGGGGCTAAACCCCATTTGGGAACAGTGCCATTGAACATACCTCCCACTCAAGAGGAGTGTTTTCTGAGCCTGTTTACCAATACCACTACTGATTACTCCCAGTGTGAAACATGGAAAAAGGAATACCCAATAATAACTAAGTCAGCAAGGCCCGGGGAGAGTATCACTATATATACTGGTAATTACACATGTTATGGGAAATATCAGGGAGAAGGGAGGTTCTTGAGTAACTTCTCTGAGGGATATTGTGCCTCATACAGTAGTGTATCCGCAGATTTAGTCCAAAATCAAGTCCAATCTTTGGGAGATGTGTATTGGATCTGTGGTGACATGAAGATTAGAACTAAATTACCTGGAAGATGGACAGGGGAATGTGCGCTTGCAAAAGTCATAATGCCCCTGCACATCTTTTCCGTAGAAGACCTAGTAATAAAAGGGAATCATTCTAACAGAACGCGTAGAGGTGCCCCAGCTGGTAGTTTTGACCCCCATGTTTATATAGATGCCATAGGAGTTCCTAGGGGGGTACCTGATGAGTTTAAGGCCAGAGACCAAGTGGCTGCAGGTTTTGAGTCCCTGATTCCTATAATCACTATAAATAAGAATGTAGATTGGATTAATTATATTTACTATAATCAACAGAGGTTTGTTAACTATACCAGGGATGCGCTCCAGGGAATAGCTGAACAACTAGAGGCCACCTCACAGATGACTTTCCAAAACCGCATGGCCCTAGACATGATTTTAGCTGAAAAAGGGGGTGTATGTAAAATATTGCCTGGAACAAGTACATGCTGTACGTACATTCCGGACAATACAGGTCCGAACGGCAAGGTAACATTGGCCATTAAGAAATTAGAGGAACTCTCCAAAGAGTTAAAAAGAAATTCAGGGCTGACAGATCCCTGGGATCAGTATTTTGGGTGGATGAAAGGGTGGCAACGCATTTGCACTCAAATAGGTATAGCAATTTTGTTTTTGGTTATATTGGTTGTGGTGATGTTTTACTGTATCCTGCCCTGTATAAAGAAGCTGTTAGGAAAAGCAGCTGAAGAGGTAGCTCCTACTTTTTTTAATTTAAATGATATAGGGGATCCAATGAAGGAAGTAGAAGAGGGACCGTATCCTCTGCTACCGTCCTTGCCCGTTAAGACCACTTACAACATTCTCAAGTGAGAAAAAGAATAAGAGAGTGTAGGGCCGTATCTTTTCAAATATACATTTTTAGGGGGGAATTGTGATGGAATTATTACAAAATTATATTTGATAAGTTTTTATATTCTTTTATATAATCCTTTTTGTATACCTTTTTATATATATACACATTTATGCATGTATGAGATTATGAACCAAAATAGTGCTTTATCTTCCTTGATGATTACATAAGATGTGATAATGAAAAATATGAGTGGACATTGAAAGTTTGTGCTTTTAAGAGCCTGCAGGAGATCCTCTCTCCTATGCCCCCCCACTGTGAAGACCTTCTGAAAGGAGCTTGTGTGCTCTGCCCTACACCTCCCCCATTTCCTGTAATCAAGAGAAGTTATACTGGACTGTCCTATATTATATGTCAGAACCCCTGGAAGCTAAATAAGGTTTTTGCATGGGAAACCCCATAGAAGCTATGTTGGACTGCTTGGAACAAAGGAGAAAAAAGCACATGTTGCTGGGTGGGCGTGGATGAGGGTCGTACGTGGGGTGTGCCAATGGTTGGATGGGAGGGAACTGGGTGTGTTTTTATCATGTGAGGGTGTGTATCTGTATCATGTTAACCAATGAAAAACACTCTGTGTTGTTTAATAAAACTGAGGCTGCCCATGCAGCAGCCATTCCATTTCCTTTCTCTCTACTGAAGACATCTCCTGCCTTTTTTCTTGATTGCAGTAAGATAATGCCAGCCTCCCTGAGATTGAGAGGAGACTAATAATTAATCAGAGTCTCTAATACTTCCTTTTCAATACGTCCACGTCACGGCGCATGCGCCGTTCGTTCAGCCCTTCATTTGCGTGGGGTCACGCTTCATTTAAATGGATCACGCCCACTTCCTTCCTACTTTGAATTACGCCGGCTTACGCCTACGAATTTACGTTACGACGACGCATCGTTAGGAGCATTTGCTTTCTGAATACCATGCTTGCCTCTCTGAGTTGCGTCGGCATAGAGTAAAAGAGATACGCTACGGCGGCATATATATGCGCAAATGTATGTGAATCCGGCCCTATATATTTATGTAGATAGTCGAAATATAGAGAGCTTTTGGTTCCATTGAAAGGGCCAGAAGTTTAATTTTACTTCGGCAGGTAAACCAATCAAGCATGTCAAGTTAAATTGATTGGCTGTTTTCAGCCTTCCAGGTTCTTGCTGAGGTAGCAATACTAACATTAAAACTCACATATGGAAGCAGACCAGGCGACTAAGGATGCTGCATTACAGCCCCAGACACTTGATGGGTCTGTGCAATTTACAGATTTCACCCTAGTTCTAGCCCAGTATAGCTGGGATTAAAAATTAAACTTTAAGGACCTCAGAACGAGAAGAACAAGTGGTTCACAGGGGGAAACTTTTTATGAAACAGGACTTTGGAAAAATGTGATCTTTTATGTCTGCCAGCCAATCTTTTCCCCTCCAGCTTGACACATGGAACATGTCACAAGCAGTTATGGCTGCCCTAGTAAACGAACATGGGATAGAAACAGGGTTCACCACAGTTGTTTTTATAATAAACCACTTCTTGTTTTACCTGTTACCAAAGGTGTTACCAAAATCTGAACATCCCTTCCAGAGATTACAAAAAGATATATCCAGATGCCCAAGTCAGGATCTTACGAGTATGCATTTTGTCTGTATGGGCATTTTTTTTCTGGATGTCCAGTGGCAAATGCTATTAAAGGCCCCAGAAAAAACTGTTATCAGAAGTCGTTTGTAAGTACAGAGTGCCAGAATTTACAGAGAGAAATTATTTTTATAGGAGAGTCCTTACTAGAAATGTTGAGGTTTTATTTGTATACCCCCCTCCTGTGTAGAGTAAGGAAAAAAATATATATATATAATTTTGAGTGAATGTTTTCCTATATTTTATCAAGCCCCTAAGGGGATGTTGGACTCTCTGCCAATGGAATTTTGGTTGGGAGTGTGTAATTCACTTGCTTATATTTTCCGTCTCAGCAGCTGAGGTCCTCCATTCAGATCTCACAGAGAATGTTGCTGATCTTTTAAGGTTTTTGACAAACTCATTTATGTGTTTTCTCCCCAATTCCAGATCCTAAAAGTTTGGAAGGATCTAAAACTAAAGCCAGATGACTTGTAGATTGCTAATAGACATATATATATATATATATATATATATATATATATGGAAATGTTTGGAGACTCAATACAGCAACTATTTCATGTACAGTTGTGCAAAACTTAACCACTTAAGACCCGGACCAATACGCTGGTAAATGACCCAAGGTGTTTTTGCGATTCGGCACTGCATCGCTTTAACAGACAATTGCGCGGTCGTGCGACGTGGCTCCCAAACAAAATTTGCGTCCTTTTCTTCCCACAAATAGAGCTTTCTTTTGGTGGTATTTGATCACCTCTGCGATTTTTATTTTTTGCGCTATATACAAAAATAGAGCGACATTTTTGAAAAAAAAACACAATTTTTTACTTTTTGTTAAAAAAAAAATCAAATAAACTAAATTTTAGTCAAACATTTAGGCCAAAATGTATTTAGCCACATGTCTTTAGTAAAAAAAAAAAAATCGCAATAAAAAAAGAAAAAAAAATAGCTACCTAGCGGGAACAGCGACACTAATACAGCGATCAGAAAAATGATTGCTTAGTGACGCTGGCAATAGGGAGTGAAAGGGTTAACTAGGGCGGTGATCAGGGGGTTAAAACTTTATTAGGGGGGTGGGGGGGCTATCCCTGAACCTAACACTAACTGACTTTTATACTGCCTGTCACACTGACACTAAATGCAGTGATTAAATCACTGCATTCAGTGACACTGTGACAGGGGGGGTGGGGGGCAGATCGCAAGGGGTTAAGTGTGCCTATGTGTGTGTATGTCAGTGTAGTGTTAGTGCACACTTACTGTGAGGTGTTCCTCTCATCGCAGCGGTTGGAAATACCGCTGCGATGAGAGATTACATCACTTCCCCCTTCCTGTGTTTACACAGGAGGAGGAAGTGACACGAAGGGGGAGCGCAGCGATTGGCTGGGAGCGATCGCGGGGGGGCGGGCAAACACGAACATCCGCCCGCTCGTCCCGGATCGCTCCCGGAGACATGGGGACCGCCGCACGCCGCGGAGGGGGTCCCGATCGGACCCCCGACCCGCTACTGGGCGAGGACGTAAATTTACGCCCTTGTGCCCAGCCGTGCCATTCTGTGGCCGTAAATGTGCGTGCGGCGGTCCTTAAGTGGTTAAAGGAAAAGTCACCTGGATCCACACCAGATACTGCAAAAATTATTAAATTAAAGAAATATTTTTGATTTGTTTCCCTCTTGGAATCACAGTCTATGGTACTATTTATTCAAATTCTTTAATTGTAAGGGATATATATATATATATATATATATATACATATATATATAATGAAAAGTAGTTTAGCCATGTTGAAGTCATATTTGTCTTTTTTACGTCTTCCATTTTATGTAGAATTGTCTATGTTTACATATGCTGATAAGTCAGCATGCCAACAATTAAGTTAGAAGGCCATTCTGGCCACAGGAGTGTACAGCCAGTACTCTGTAAATATGTCTTATCAATCATTTGTTTTTGTTTTACAATGAAAAGTCAACTTGTAATGAAAAAAGCTGCTCAGCTATTATATGACTCCACAATGGAGTTTTGCCTTTTTGGCCAGGACTACCTCCACCTAAGCGTGTGAAGGTTCCAGGTTGAAGGTGATAGCAGGTATGGTTAGTGATCAAAATATTGATCAAAAGAGAGGAGAATTTGTATGTTCTGTGTATAATTGTATTCTATTTTGTATGTATTGCACACTGCCCTCACTGTGCAAACAGCACTAATAATGTTTTCATTATAAGTTTGCATTCTTTCGAGTCCCGATCAGAATTGGTCTGCCTATATTACGCCCCTTGTTACCATGAACGTACAATTGTAATATTAATGTGATACCTACGTAGTCATGTGTATAAAAACCTTCAATTACATCATAATAAAGCAGAACAGGAGGGCGTGTCCTGATACAGACCAAGGAGGACGTGTTTTGGCAGTGCTCTGCTGACCCAGAGCTTATCCGCAGCCATCCTTTGCCTGCACCTCAAATTTTGGCCACAAAATCCTCCACCCTAACCACTAGACCTACCCTGAAGGACTACCTATCCTCCGCTCGGCCTAAAATCCATCCCGCGGCCGGCCCGGCTTGCGGAGACCCCGCCGCTATCTTTGGGCCTGTGACACCTAGGATCTCACAGAGCCAGCGTCCCACGGCTGCGGGACGAGTGTAGATCTCCCCACCCCCGGACCTCTGAAGTTTTCCTACCTCGGTCCGATGCTTGGGACGGCCACCCAGTGAAGAATCCGTCCCACGGAATACTTCCACGGCTACATCCACGGAGGCCCCACCGCCATCTTGGAGCCTACGAGCACTGGGATCCCACAGAGCCAGCGTCCCACGGTAGCTTGACAGGCAGGGATCTCCCCCTCCCGGACCACCGGAGCTTCCCTACCTCTGCCCTGCGTCGGGATCGGCCACCTGGTGAGAAATCCGCCCGCGGCTGACTACATCCACGGAGGCCCGTGGCCATCTTGGGGCCTACGAGAACGGCGATCCAACGGAGCCAGCGTCCCACGGCTGCGGGACGAGTAAGGATATCCCCATCCTGGTCCACCGGAGCTTCTCTGCCTCTGCCCTGTGCTGGGGTCGGCCACCCGGAAAGAAATCCATCCCGCGGCTGGCTACTTCCTTGGAGGCCCCGCCGTTATCTTGAGGCCTTCCTGACCGAGAAGCAGGGGGGCTAGCGTGCCGTGTCTCAGGGGACGAGAGGCTTCCCCCCCCTGGGATCCCCCGGGGTGCACCCCTGACATTTAGGAGGGCCTTACTGGAGTAGTCCAGGGTGCCTGCAGATGACGTCCCCATGATGTGGAGGTGAGTGGTGTGACACTGACCATCTTGCTGCCCCTCCTTTGCACTTGCAGCCCCCCTGTCCACCCTAAATCCAAATTAAACCTCACATCAAAGAGCAACACACCCCATCTCACAAGGGGTTGCCCAGGATTACCATGCTAAGGAACTACCTTGCCATACCCCTGCAGAGGAGAGTGGCCATATTGCTACACCCACTGTTTCATTGACTAAGTGGAGAGATCATCTTGCTGCCCCCTTCCGCACTGTAGCAGGAGCTCACCACTTCCCAGGCCAAGATAATTATTACCAGTGACACTCATTTTACCCAGCTTTTGAACCTACCTCTTACCCAAGACCCCCCTCACCACTTTTGTTTGGGATGCAGTTTGTGTCACACACAGGAGAAACCTTATTGCTACACCCCACTGCCTGGAGAACCAACAATTCATATACACCTGGTCTTTACCCTGTCAGTGTCCCGGGTCCTTCGCTTTGAATACAACCCCTCAGTTGCTTGAAAGCAAATCTTTTACCCGAGATAATGTACTGAAAGTCACACCTACTAATAAGTGGGGACGCATGCGTGACACGATGCAGTTCACCATCAGTTAATGAACACCACATCGATCAAGCGAGGATTCTACTCATACTGTAAGGCAAAAGCACCCTAATTGACTTTATCTTTCACATACACCCTTGCAGTTCACACCTGTGCATGCCGTCGGGCAAGAAGGCATATAACCGCCGTGCGCTACAGCACTCTCTGGTCACATATTCTTTGCGCAACAAGGTACAGAAGAAAATGACGCAGAAAAACAACGGCTCTTCGCCAGTTCAGTTCTCACCATCTGCTAGCACCATCTCGCAGAATTCTGCTTCCTCACATAATAAAAATGAGCCCTACGCTCCGATCACAAAAGCAGATTTGGACTCCAGTTTAACCAAGATTTATGAAAAACTTGTAGACAAAATACAATGTGAACTTCAAAAAACAACAAACACCCTCACACAAGAAATCGCAACCCTGGGAGGTCGCACCGACCTTTTGGAAACCAAACACGACGAACTATCACTTGCACATACTGACCTCAGGAAGGACTTTGAACTATTAGCTGAAAACTACACATACTTACAATCACAAGTGGAAGATTTGGACAACCGTAACCGAAGGAACAACCTAAGGATTCGCCGAATCCCAGAGTCAGTCACCGATCTGATGCCGGCAGTCTCCAAACTATTCCATAATCTCCTTCCTGATTCACCTCCATCCCCTTTTGCATGTGATAGAATTCACAGGGCCCTACGTCCTAAACAGCCCCCAGATAAACCTCCGCGGGATATCATTCTATGCTTGAAAGACTATATCACAAAGAAAAACATTTTAAGAGCATCGAGAAATATGCACAGCATTGAATTGGATGGCACCAAAATTCAAATTTTCCCAGACATCTCTCAAGCTACCCTAGAAAGGAGACGCAAAATGAAGGAGGTGGCTTCGGTTCTTCAATCAGCTCGTATTATGTATCGCTGGGGTTTCCCGTTTAAACTCACGGTTCCCCACAATGGCACCAACTTCACGGTCTATAACGTCTCAGAGGGCAAGGATCTCCTTATGAAACTGGGTCTTTTAGATCAGAGTGCCGATGCAAGACCTCCCTCTACTCCCCATACCTAACCTATCTGGGCCACCCCATCTACGCGTCGTGATCAAAGAAGATGGCGACAACCACTCAGAAACCTAGACGCATGAACATTCATACACTAAGCAGTCTTTTTCCTGCAGTTAAAATTCTTCCCTGTTTTTTGTTTAAAAAAGTTTTTTTGTTTTTTCTCTCTCTCAATGTCCATCTCCCCACACTCCCTTTGCATTATTGCATGACTTAAGTAAATGTTATAACAATCTTGAGTTGGGTTGACAGTTCGATTGACAATACATCATTCACAGTTCTACATTTTGATAATATGCTCAACAAGTTGCAGTATGCCTTTACACATACATGCAAAGAACCCCCCCCCCCTTTTCTTTTCCTTTTTTTTGCCTTTCACACTATTCAGGGAGAAGTTATTACAGTTCCTGAAATATGTTTACTAGATTGACTGCTTGAAAATTTACCAATTGAGCTATACTTTAACAATATGTCTGATATGTTACGGCATGCACTTATATTTTCGTTTATAGAATCCTCGCTGAGGCTGTTCTTCTCTGCCTCTGCTGGTTTGTTCCCCCACTCACAAAGGACTCCTAAAGCATGACTCATCTAGTGGAAACATCTCTGCTACTGATCCTGCTTTACACGGTCATAATGGTGGAGGTTCCATTTGTGAGTAATGGATGTTTTTGTCCATTTCAACAATGTTTTTGGTCAGGTAGTGCTCCTCACCCTGACCCCCATATGTTTTACTATATTTTTCATATTTTTAGTGAAATTTTCTATTTTTACAAAATTCTGAAAAGGTCATACAAAATGTTTCTAGTATACCCAGAGTATCACGTCGAAATGATATGTTTCTATACTTATTGTTTGTTTTTTACGAGTTCATTATTACGCCGATCCTATAGTTCAGGTACCCCATCCTCCATGATTCACGTGTATGAGTTCGATATAATACCCGTTATTGAAAGGGCAACAGATAATCTTCTAGGTTATATATTGATGTATGTTTTGTTGTATTGTAAATGTGGATATTCAGAGAATAACACGGTCGTCCCTAGTTTTTCCCCCAACGGAGGTAATCTTTCATTTATAGAGTCATTGTTGTTTGCCATAATATTACTACCATTTCTATTTCACTATATGCTAGACCTTAGTCTTGGCGCTCATACGCCACTAGGTCATAACTTCCATCGCTCTTTAATACTAATACAATGGGTCTCAGAGTGATCTCCCACAATGTCAAAGGCTTTAACTCACCCCAATAGAGAAAGAAGGCCTTTCGCCACTACAAAAGGCTGGGCGCAGATTTAATTTTGATGCAGGAAACTCACTTTGCATCAGACAATCACCCTAAATTTTTTGACAAAAGTTACAATCAATTTTATTGCACTACTTACAACTCTAAATCTAGAGGTGTTGCTATATACGTTAAGAACTCTGTGATATTTGACGTTCAAAATGTCTTTAGGGAGCCAGACAGCCGTTATCTAATTCTGAAAGGCTCAATCAAGGGACGTTCCATCACTATTGCCTCTGTGTACGCTCCCAATGATGCCCAGTCTAGCTTTTTCATCAAATTCTTCGAAACATTAGACAATTATCACTCCACTCATCTGATAGTGGGGGGTGATTTTAATTTAGCGGCTCACTCAACTTTAGACAGGAGCAAAGTTGTCCCCTCCTCTAAGGCTTTCCCCAAATCTTTGAACAGGACACTTTACAACCACCAATTAGTAGACACCTGGAGAGCCCATAACATTGGCCTAAAGTCATACACATTCTACTCTCATCCACATAATAGCTTCGCCCGCCTTGACTACATCTTCTGCACCCCAATCCTGCTGGCCAATTCTTCCAATGCTGATATCCATACATGCCCGTGGTCTGATCATCATATAGTCTTCTTTAATACTTCTCACATAGGTCTAGCCAACTCAACACACTCTTGGAGAATGAATGATTCCCTACTCACTGACCCATCAAACAAACAGCAAATTTTATCTCACCTCGTGCAATATTTTACGCACAATGTTACACCCAACTTATCTCCTGCAACTATATGGATGGCACATAAAGCGGTAATGAGAGGTCATTTGATAAACATTGCCTCTATCAAAAACAAGGCCAAGCTTGCAGATATTAGATCCCTCACAAAAGAGTTAGACCACTTATATCACAGACACAACCAAAATCCTTCTAATGATCTCCTTAAGCAGATCCAAGAGAAACGCACTTCCTTAGACACCTTATTAACGAATGACACTGAAAAAGCTCTCAGATGGTCAAAGGCTAGATTCCTCCTCAACAGCAATACTTATTCCACCATGTTTGCCAGAAAGTTAAATCAATCTATGAAACCCGCACATACATACAAACTAAGGAACTCAGCTGGTAACATGGTGTCCCATCCCAAAGAGGTCATGAAACTGTTCACAGACTTCTATAAAAATCTTCTTTCATCGCCCCAATCACTTCCAAAACAATCCTCTCTAGATTGGCTTAATGACATTGCATTGCCCACCCTTACTAGAGATCAAATTGATTCCCTTAATGCCCCCTGTACTGATATGGAGGTCAACAGAATCATTGGAACGTTAAAGACATCCACAGCCCCAGGCCCTGACGGCTTTTCCTCTTCTTATTATAAAAAATTTGCCTCTACCATTGTCCCACACCTTACTAAGTTATTTACATTTTTTTACAGGGTGGCCAGTTCCCAACAGAGATGCTTTTGGCTAACATGTCCTTGCTTCCCAAGCCAAATAAAGATCACTCCACCCCCCAAAATTACCGCCCAATATCGGTTATTGACAATGACTTAAAAATATTTGGCCGTATCTTGGCGGACAGATTATCTGCGGTAATCTCCCCATTAGTAGACCATGACCAAACGGGCTTCATTCCCAACAAACAAATAACAGACAACATACGACTGACCGCTAATATCATTCAGGACTCCAACTTGCACTCCAAATCAACGCTTTTGCTCAGTCTGGATATACATAAGGCATTTGACAGTGTGAGCTGGTCATATCTTGACGTCTTACTCCCCAAATATGGTATCAGGAATGAATCCCTTCATGGATTTAAGGCCCTCTATCATAACCCCCAAACTCGCATCAAACTCCCAGGAAACAACTCTGACTTTTTCCCCCTGACTAAAGGCACTAGACAGGGTTGTCCACTCTCCCCCCTACTCTTTGCCCTTGCAATCGAGCCCCTCGCCTGTGCTATCAGAAACAATGCTGACATCAAAGGATATTCTAAAGGTCTCAAGGAATACAAACTGAGTCTCTACGCAGATGATGTTTTCTTATTCATTACTAACCCTCTCATCTCCCTACCCAATATAACTAAAACCCTAGACATCTTCCATGACCTGTCAGGCCTAGGTGTAAATCTATCAAAGTGCTCAGCTTTACCGATTAATATCCCTTCGACCTTAATAGCCTCACTTAAAGATAAATTCCCATTTAATTGGCATGTCGATTCGTTTGGATACTTGGGCATCCAGATTACACCCCTGTATAACACTATATACCAAGCAAACTATCCCCCCTTATTTAACAATATTAAAAATGTACTTAAACTTTGGTCATCATACCATAATTCATTCTCGGGCAGAATAGTCGCTGTAAAAATGATGATATTACCCAAGCTTTTTTTTTTTTTTTAGAGCCCTCCCCCTTAATTTACCTAAAAAAACACTGGATTCACTTCAAAGAGAGATTAACAACTTTATTTGGCAGAACAGGAAACCTAGATTTAATTATTCTCTCATGTTTAGACCTCACTTAAAAGGCGGCCTAGGTATCCCAAATCTGTGGCTTTATTACTTATCGGCCAGATTTACCCAACTAGCCCAATGGTATGCCCCTCCACTCCAAATTCCTTGGCTCCAGTTCGAGGAGGAGTGTATCCTAGCTTACAACCTACATTGGTCCTCTGGTCCAATACCATCACACCACAAAAAATAAGAGCATTAAACCGTATTGTCGCCTACTCTCTGCAACTATGGATCAGACAGATCCCAAAGTTTAAACTATCTTCTGACACTCCCCCCCTGGCATCATTCCTAGGTGACCCGCATTTTTCCCCCCTAGATAGAACTCAGAACCCAGACTTATTAACGGTTTGGAAGTCGCATAACCTAACCCATTTGAAATCGCTCTCTCACCTTAACTCATTCCGCACTTTCTCCAACCTACAATCAAAATATGACCTGTCTCTTGGGGAATTTGAAAATTATACAAAAATTAGAAAATTCTATCAGACATTCTACTCACTTACGTTTCACCCCCCTTATACTCAATTTGAACAAATTTGCATCTCCTCCCCTCGTGATAGGGGCCTGATCTCCAGAATATACAAAAGCTTGAATGAAACAAACATGCCTGAGAAGTCACATCCCATGTTACAATGGGAATCGGATTTAAACATTTCATTTACTCCGAAGCAATGGGATACCATTTTCACTAACCTCCACAGATGTACCAAAACAACATCAATCACAGAATCAGCTATAAAATTGCTCTATAGATGGTATCTCACACCAGCTAAACTTAATTCATTTTACCCTTCACTATCTCCACTCTGCTTCAGAGGATGCCCCGCCCATGGAACGCTATTGCATATATTTTGGGACTGTCCCCATTTAAGGGACACTTGGCACAAGGCCAGCATTGTGATTGATAAAATTGCCAGCCGAAGTATCCATCTCACACCCCTAATCTGCCTCTTATTCTGCCCTATTCAGGATATTCCAACATCAAGCACAAGGCTTATCCACACATTTCTCACCTCCATTCATTCAGTATCCATTCAGTATCAAAAAAATGGTCGCTCTGGGATGCCACACTTCTGGTTTAGGTTTAAATATTACTGACCATAAACCCTTTCTTTCTATACAATGTGAATTATCAATTATACCTGTATACATTCCTGTACCATCATTGTTATCTTTTTTTTTCTTTTGTACCTTGACCTTTTCTACAATAAAATCGTTTGTCCAGGTCAATATCTAGAGTAATGAATTATAAATTGACAAAAATTACCAAAAATAAGATGGTACTTTCAAAAACTACTGTAGATATTGGTCAATAATTGGAAAGTCCATATGGCAGATAAACTTCCATAAGAAACCTCATGGTTGGATACAAAAAAAAATAAAAAATGATTAGCCTATATACGTGAATTCTCTCTAATACAAGAAACAGCAGCATATATAGGGACAACCAATCTTTTAGGCAATTTCTTCACAGGAATCAGATAGAAAACCATTGATGCAAATTAAAACTTCTAGTAGCCATTACTTCTAGGAAATCACAGAGGAAATGATTGAATATCATGGTTTCAATCATTATTGAAACTATTCACTATTAACCATAACTATTTTTGTGATTATATGGAAATAACTCTTGTTTTAAAGGAAACCTATTTTAAAAAAACAAAAACAAACAAACCCTCATTCTTCCTGTGCTGCTGCAGTCCTCCAGACCAATCTGCACTGCAGGCCTGGCTAAAGTGGCCAATGGCTGGACCTGAATACTGTTTAACTGGGTCAGGGCACAGTAGTGTACAAGTATTGACCATAGTGTTAAATCACTTTTTTGTCCAATTTTTTTTTTTAATTAAACCTCACCACAAGAAGACAACGTGATACAAAGAGGTGTTCTTTTGTATACAAAAACTTACCTTGGCAGTAGCATGTGCCCGTATTTCTGCATTACCTGTGATATCCAGAGTATCGTACAACTGCACGTACACCTGTGTGGTAAGAATATCAAAACATATGAAAAAAAGAAAACATTTAAAACTTAGAACACATTTAGCTACTGGCCACAAGGCAGGTTGATTTACTAAAGGCAGATAGACCGTTCATGTCGCAAGGGAATTTCACCACATTTACTAAGCTTTAGATAAAATTTCCTTACACAGTGCAACTTTCTTTCGCAAAGTGAACAGGCTATTTTCCTTTAGTAAATCAATCCCATTTGTGTTGTAGGAAGTAAGCAGTTTTACTCTTTGCGGTACACTAAGTTTGATTAGTTGCTAAAAAGCCAAACAGACTGATTCTATAAGTTTCTTTTGCCAATGCCATCTTCAAGACTTAGAACATGCAATATTAAACAAAGTTCTTTCTTTCTGCCAGTGTTACTAAGACATCCTTCTTCTATTGCTTTATTCATAGAATATTTTATAAACCCAATAAATACAAAATACTATCTGCAAATCTTCATACACTTAATATATTGACATTAAAAAAAGAAAAATACATACAATCAAAGTAAACAGAGCCTAAGGCTGCGTACACACGATCAGACATGTCCGATGAAACTTGTCCGACGGACCGTTTTCATTGGACCAGGCTGAAGTGGTCTGTTGGTCTGATGTGCATACACACCATCGGACCAAAATCCCCTCGGACCAGAATGCGGTGACGTAGAACACAACGACGTGATGAAAAAACAAAGTTTAATGCTTCCAAGCATGCGTCGACTTGATTCTGAGCATGCTCGGGTTTTTGGTCCGATGATTTAACTAACCATCGAACCTGTCCGACGGACAGGTTTCCAATGGACATGTTTTCAAGCATGTTTTGAAACTTTGGTCTGCTGGAAAACGGTCCGATAGGCCGTACACACGATCGAACATGTCTGCTGAAACTGGTCTGCGGACCAGTTTCAGCGGACATGTTTGATCGTGTGTACGCGGCCTAATGGAAATAATTCATGGGGACCAACCTAAAATGGGGAAGGTGCAGATCACTTTTTGTGATGAAAAAAAATGTAATTTTTCTTCATGAAAAAAACGACATTTTTCAAACTTCATTTTCAAAAATGATGTTGCGTACACACCATCATTTTTGGAAAATGATGAACAAAGTGATGGCACTCTAAAGGGGAAGTTCTATTTGCCTTGGGGCTGCTTTTAGCTGGTTACTTGTTAGTAAAAGACGATTCCTGCTTTTTTGTCTGTTACAGCGTGATGAATGTGCTTACTCCATTATGAATGGTAGTTTTACCTCCCGTCTCCTTCTGGGCTTCTGGGCATGTGCGGGTTTAAAACATAATTTTTTACGTAGTTTTGCCCACACACGATCATTTTTTATGACACAAAAAATGACATTTTGAAAAATGACATAAAAAATTCGAGCATGTTCGAAATTTTTTTTGGTCATTTTTCAGAAGACATAAAATGACATTTTGGCCACACACGATCATTTTAAATAACATTTAAAAAAATGTAATTTATTTTCATCACAAAAAGTGATCGTGTGTACAGGGCATAAGAGAGAAAATGTCCGATAAGTTAGAGGTTTTTTTTAAACAAAGCAACGGGGGAGGGTCCAGATGTAGTTAGCCAGCAAGAAACAGGGAGAGGGGGTTAGGGGGGGGTTGGCCCGCCACAGCTCTTTGAGAAAGTGGGGTATGAGAATCCTCGGTCAGAGTCGTCAGGGTCTGATATTTTTGTATTCGTCAGTTGAAGTAAAATGTATCCAACAGGCCCAAGTCTCCGCAAACCTTGCGGTTGTATCATTCGTTTAGTGGATTAGGTCCTCCATCTCCATTATCTTCTGAAGGCGGTTAAACCAGTATGTTAAAGATGGAGGATGAGGGGAGAGCCAATTGAGAGGAATGCACATCCGGGTAATCCACTCTTAATCCCCACTCCAACATTGTCGGTATCCAGCGACGAGTGGTCTCCTCACCACCGGGGTCCAGCGATGAGTAAGATCCATCCAAGCCTGGGATCCAGAGCGTAGCAGAATGACGCCTGTCTCCACCAGAGACAGCCCGGCGAATGACGCGACTGGAGCTAGTGACAGTTCTTATATAAGTGAGGCGGGGCCACCCGTCACCTGACCCCCGTCCCCCTCTGACACACCCTCTGCTACATCACAGGGGAAGCCCAGTCTTCCAAATTGCGTAGGAGGGGGGCTGGGTCACATGACGGGTGGCCCCGCCTCATCTGTATAAGAAATGTCACTAGCTCCAGGCGCGTTTTTTTCGCCGGGGCTGTCTCCGGTGGAGACAGGCGGCCAGCAATGCTGCACTCTGGATCCAGGACATGGATGATCTTCTCATCGCTGGACCCCGGCAGAGAGGAGATCACCCATCGCTGGATACTGACAACATTGGAGCAGGGATCGATAGTGGATTACCACCGATTTTTTTTATTTTTTTTTCCTAATAGGACTTTTTCCCAAGGTGTGGGTGTTTTTTTTACAATTATTTACACTTTGTTCATGAAATGGTAGGGGTACAATGTACCCCATTACCAATTCACATGGGGTGGGCAGGATTTGGGGGCCCCCTTTGTTAAACCCCCACAAACACTGGGCAAGGGTTGTGGGGATGAGGCCATTGTCCCCATCAACGTGGCGACATCCTCCCCATGTTGAGGGCATGTAGCTTGGTACGGTTCAGGAGGGGGGCACTCTCTCGTCCCTCCCTCTTTTCCAGGTTACGTGCTTGGATAAGGGGTCTGCTGTGGATTTTTTGGGGAACTCCACGCCATTTTTTATTTGGGGTGGAGTTCTCCTTAAAATCCACACCAGGTCTGGAATGGATATTTGGGGGGAACCCCCACTTCATTTTATTTTTAAATTGATGGCGGGGTTCCCCTTATTATCCATACCAGATCTAAAGGGCATGGTAATTGAATTTGGGGGACCCCCACGCTTTTTTTTTATGAATGAATTCTATCTGAATTGCCGGGAGCCGACAATTCATTATAGCCACGAGTAATTTTTCCTTCAGAAATGACACTTTGTGCAGAGACAGTTCTAACTACGGGAAACATGCGCTATTTCACAGGCATACTTTACACCCCCCCCCCCCCAGAAACGAAATTTAAAGGAATATTTCACTTGTATTGTTTCACTTTAAGCATTATAAAATTCACTGCTCCCGAAAAAAATGCATTTTTTTAAAACTTTTTTTTGCATTGATACATGTCCCCTGGGGCAGGACCCGGGTCCCCAAACACGTTTTAGGACAATAACTTGCATATTAGCCTTTAAAATTAGCACTTTAGATTTCAAACGTTCGAGTCCCATAGACTTTAAGGGGGTTCTAAAGTTCACACGAACATTTGGTGTGTTCGCAGGTTGTGGTGCGAACCGAACAGGCTCATCCCTATTGTTCACTAATGCCAGGAATCTGGCAAACAATATGGGAGAACTAGAGCTGCTATTGTACAAGGAGAATATAGATTTTGTGGGAATTTCTGAGACTTAGTTCAACAGCTCTCATGATTGGCTGGCAAACATTCTAGGGTATTCCCTTTATCGCAGAGATAGGGAGAGTAAAAAAATGGGTGGGGGAGGTATACCTGTATATCAGAAATTATGTACAAGTGAATGGGAGGAATGACGACACTAAGTGAGCAAGGCAGGAGGTGGAATCCTTATGGGTAGAGCTACAAAGGGAGGAAGCAAAGAGGCCATTAATACTTTGAGTATGCTATAGGCCCCCTAACCAGAGGGAGGAGGGGGAGGCTGACCTCCTATCACAGTTTGGAATGCTGGCAAGGATGAGAAATGTCGTCATAATGAGGGATTTTACTTATCCAGACATAGGCTCGCCATTTCCTATATATCTTGCAGGACAATTTCATGGGTCAGATGGTAATTGCACCAACAAGGAACAATGCGTTACTAGACCTACTGATTACTAATAATACAAACCTAATCACAGATGTGGAAAAATGGGACAACTTAGGAAACAGCGACCACAGGTCAATATGTTTCAGTATAAATCACACAAATAGGAAACATAAGGAGAATACAAAGACACTGAATTTCAAAATAGCCAACTTATATAAACTATGCTTCTTGCTAGGAAATTTTAAATGGGATAAAATCCTAGGAACAAAGAACATGAAGAAAAAAATGGTGTGCTTTAACCACTTAAGGACCGCCTACTGTACATTTACGTCAGCAGAATGGCATGGCTGGGCACATCAACGTATATATACGTTGGTTCTAGTACCCAGCCTGGGTCACGGGCGCGCGCCCGCGGTGTGCGCCTGCGACCCGGTCCGAAGCTCCGGGACCGGGACCGCGGGACTCGTGGACACGATCGCCGCTGGAGTGAGGCGATTGGTCCCCGGAGCTGAAGAACGGGGAGAGCCGTGTGTAAACACGGCTTCCCCGTGCTTCACTGTGGCCGCAGCACCGATCACGTCATCCCTGTAATAGCCACACCCCCTACAGCCACACCCCCCCTACAGTTGTAAACATATACAGGGAACACACAAATCCTACAGCGCCCCCTTGTGGTTAACTCCCAAACTGCAACTGTCATTTTCACAGTAAACAATGCAATTTAAATGCATTTTTTGCTGTGAAAATGACAATTGTCCCAAAAATGTGTCAAAATTGTCCGAAGTGTCCGCCATAATGTCGCAGTCATGAAAAAAATCGTTGATCGCCGCTATTAGTAGTAAAAAATAATAAATAATAAAAATGCAATAAAACTATCCCTTATTTTGTAAACGCTATAAATTTTGCGAAAACCAACCGATAAACGCTTATTGCGATTTTTTTTAACCAAAAATAGGTAGAAGAATACGTATCGGCCTAAACTGAGGAAAAAAAATTATATATATTTTGGGGGGATATTTATTATAGCAAACAGTAAAAAAATATTGAATTTTTTTCAAAATTGTCGCTCTATTTTTGTTTATAGCGCAAAAAATAAAAACCGCAGAGGTGATCAAATATCACCAAAAGAAAGCTCTATTTGTGGGGAAAAAAGGACGCCAATTTTGTTTGGGAGCCACGTCGCACGACCGCGCAATTGTCAGTTAAAACGACGCAGTGCAAAAAGGGGCAAGGTCCTTTACCTGCATTTTGGTCCGGGTCTTAAGTGGTTAAGAGCATATTAAATAAGGATATTAGCAAGTGCACCCTAATGGGAATTTTTTTTTAAAAAGTCCTGGGTGGCTTAACTCCAATGTAAAAATGGATATAAATGCAAAGGAGAAGGCCTTCAAAAAAATATAAGGGGGATCATCGTCAGCATTCCAATTTTACAAAGATAGCAACAAGAAATGTAAGGCTGCAATCAGCGCGGCTACGATAGAATATAAATGCCAAATAGCTGAGGAGAGTAAAAAAATAAAAGTATACTGTATTTGCTAGCGTATAAGACTACCTTTTATACTTAAAAAAGCAGGGGTCATCTTATACTCCGGGTCAGCTGCTCGGATGCCTGCTGGATGTGCGGTAATACTGTATGTAATTTCAGCTACATACAGTATATACCGCTTTGCAATCCTAGTAAGCGATGTATGCAAATAAATACAAAACCTGCTAGGATTATAGTAACAACCTCTGCCAATCCGAGCAGGCTATATACAGTAGCCTGCTCGGATTGGCTTTGAGAGTCAGAGAGGCGATGATGTTACAGCCTCTGCCAATCCAAGCAGGCTTTGTATTCATCAATAGATTGTCCGTGATTGTCTCCAGCTCCAGCAAGAAGGAAAAAGAATATGGCTCTAGCGTCGGAAGCCTCGGAAGAGGGGCCGTCTTATACGGTGAGTACAGGCAAAAAAACGTAAAAAATTTAAAATTAGGAGGTCATCTTATATGTCCGGTTGCTTTTTACACGGCAAATACAGTATATATAGTAAAAAAGGGAGGTCTGATTATATTGGCCCCATAAATAATGATGAAGGGAATCTGGTTACAAAAGAAGAAGAGATGGTACTGAATTTATTCTTCTCCTTATGCCGCGTACACACGATCATTTTTTGTGATGAAAAAAAATGAAGTTTTCTGTGAAGTAAATACGGCGTTTTTGAAACGTCACTTTTCAAAGACGATGTTGCATACACACCATTGTTTTTTTTCCACAAAAAGCGAGGTTACGTTCACCACTCTTTTCCATTGAAGCTCGCTTCATAACTAGCTTCTGGGCATGCGCGGGTTGAAAAACGTCGTTTTAAACAACGTTTTTGCTACACACGGTGACTTTTTGTGAAACAAAAAACGACGTTTTGAAAAACGACACAAAAAATTCAAGCATGTTGGAATTTTTTTGGGTCGTTTTTTTGAAGACAAAAAACGACGTTTTGCCCACACACGATCAATTTAAATGACGTTTTAAAAAACGTCGTTTTTTTTCATCGCAAAAAACGACCGTGTGTACGCGGCATTAGTCTTCACGAGGGAAACCGGGAATCAGTACAAAAAACTGCAATGTTTATCCTCATGACACGTCACAGGGTGCTAACAGTATCTTCTGTTAGCACCCTCATGGCTAACAGAAGATAACGTTAGGAATAGACTTGATAAACTTAACATTTACCACCTACGGACTGCCCGCCGTAGGAATACATCAGATGTTTGAAGAGGAATATCGTTGTTATGGTAGCAGCAAGCTAACATAACCCCGGTATTCTCTTCTTTAGCAGGCAGTCCACTACAAGATAAAAGTGGTCTCTGTGGCAGATACGCCGCAAGATCACTTTTATCTGAGGTGGGAGAGGCGCCCTCCCGTTGCTCTCCAATGCCCTTTGCTGCTTACCGGAGCTGGCGACAGCGGCCCAGGAGTTCGGATCCTCTCCCTGCTTGTGTATGGAGACAAGTTAGGGGACGATGGCCCCCCACCCGTCTCCATATCACTGCTGGGCCGAAGTGACGTTTTGACATTGCTATTTAAAGGGAAATTAATTTTTCTTTATTACAGTGCCTGCCGCCGAGAATGTGTTTTTAGCGCAATAGCATCGCGCTGATTCTCGGCGACAGAGTGCCGACATCTCGCACTCGCTGGAATAGTAAAAGCACATTCCAGCGAGCGCGTCATAGAAGCAACAGGGATCCGATGTGGATTCCCGCCAATTCTACACGTGGGCGGCGTTTGTTATGATTCCTGAAGGGGAAGTCCCCGCCGGATTTAAAAAAAAAATCCGGCATGGGTTCCCCCCTCAGGAGCATACCGGGCCCTTAGGTCTGTTATGGGTTGTAAGGAGACCCCCCTATGCCAAAAAAACTGCGTGGGGGTCCCCCCACAATCCATACCAGACCCGTATCCAAAGCACGCCAGCCAGCCGGTCAGAAGGGGAGGAGGGGAGTGGGGGTCGCACTGCGGCCCCCCACCCCAGAGCACCCTGTCCCCATGTTGATGAGGACAGGGCCCCTTCCCGACAACCCTGGCCGTTGGTTGTCGGGGTATGCGGGTGGGAGGCTTATCGGAATCTGGGAGCCCCCTTTAATAAGGGGGCCTCCAGATACCGGCCCTCCACCCTAAGTGAATGAGTATGGGGTACATCGTACCCCTACCCATTCACCTGCAAGAAAAGTGTAAACACAAATAAACCACACAGGGTATTGAAATATTTTATTAGTTGGCCGTCGGGGGGGGGGTGTGGTCGCTTTTATAAAAGCACCCCCCCTCGGCGGGCTTCTTCTGACATCTTCGGTGGGGGTGGGTCTTCTTCGATCTCCTGGGGGTCTTCTCCGCTCTCCGGGGGTCTTCTCCGCTCTCCGGGTCTTCTCCCGCTCTCCGGGGTCTTCTCCCGCTCTCCGGGGGGTCTTCTCCGCTCTCCGGGGTCTTCTCCCGCTCTCCGCTCTTGATTCGGGTATTAGAAAGAAAAATTTATATATAAAAAGGACAGTATGGTGGCCTGAGTTTATGGGAGGAGCCCGGAGGGTATTTAAGCAGCCCACTCACACATGCTCTTTGTCGGTTCAGTGTGCAGTACTACATGTCACTGGGCCGACTCTTCCCAGCTCACCTCATGGCCATGAGTCTGCGCATTCAATCACATTCGACATCGCAAGTGCATTGCGGCTTCTCCGTTCATGGTCTTCGACGTCGGTTCCGGCTTACTGTCGCAGGTTGTATTCAAACCCTTTGTATCATGTGCAAACTTGCAATTCGTTATGCTTCCTATCCTGCATTTCTTTTGTAAAAATCTGCCTCTGAGTTATTGTTGCATTGTAATTTGGTACATTTGTAACTTCCTCCTGCCAAGCAAACTATTTATTTGTATATTCAGTGTCCATGCTTGCTGTCTCATTCATTTGGAGATTAGCATATATTCTTTGTATGGGTTCTTTGGCAGATTGAGGTGGTAATTGAACTCACCTGCTGCCTTGTCTGCACTTGATTAGCCTGGGGGGATGGGTGGCTGGTAGGTGTTCGGTTTCACAGCAAGGAGTAGCATACACTCTACAACCAATTCACAGCAGATTTGTTCAACACTCCTTACTTCCGATTCGTATCGGATTTGTTTCATGCATTTTACAACCGTTTTTGTATCAGTCATTTCTCTTTATAACCGTTTTGTATCAGATACATTGCATACTTTCCACCATTGCCATTCTATGTTTCCCCCATGCCGTGCGTTTTAGTTTCCACAGCGGAACTTACGAATTGTTTGTACACGTTTCTTCTCTCTCATTTATTTACCAAAGTTATTGCCTGTGCATCATGCATGGCGCCACACCAAACCACGCCACACTCTTAGGATGTTTTGCACATCCACTCCAGTCCAAGCAAACCCAGTTGCATGTTCACTTTCCCAGGTAGGATTCGTTAGCTTGTTTGTCATGTCAAAATTCGTGGCCACTCATGGTGTCACCCACATCATATGTTCGGTTCCCACAGTGGAGCTTATAAAATATTCGTACGCACTTCTCATGTTCTATTTTCTACACCAAACCTTGTTGTTTTGCCCCATACATGGCATCACGCTACACCTTTCCTACATGTTTCACTCCAGCCACAGTCCGCCGCAAACTCACTCGTATGGCCCACTGGCGCCAGTAAAATTTGTTATTACATTCTTTATGTCCTATCAATTTGCTACCATTTGTTGTTACATAGTTACATAGTTACATAGTTACATAGTTAGTTAGGTTGAAAAAAGACACAAGTCCATCCAGTTCAACCATAAAAAAATAAAATAAAATAAAACAAAGTAAAACACAGTACATCCTCCCATACACCCAACTCCATACCCACAGTTGATCCAGAGGAAGGCAAAAAACCCCAGCAGAGCGATGATCCAATTTGCTACCGGAGGGGAAAAAATTCCTTCCTGATCCCCCGAAAGGCAATCGGATTTACCCCGGATCAACTTTACCTACAAAACTTAGTACTCAGTTATATTATGTGCATTTAGGAAAGAATCCAGGCCTCTCCTAAAGCAATCTACTGAGCTGGCCAGAACCACCTCTGGAGGGAGTCTGTTCCACATTTTCACAGCTCTTACTGTGAAGAAACCTTTCCGTATTTGGAGGTGAAATCTCTTTTCCTCCAGACGTAAAGAGTGCCCCCTTGTCCTCAGTGTTGACCTTAAAGTGATTAACTCAACACCAAGTTCACTATATGGACCTCTTATGTATTTGTACATGTTGATCATATCCCCCCTTATTCTCCTCTTCTCAAGAGTGAATAAATTCAGTTCCTCTAATCTTTCCTCATAGCTGAGCTCCTCCATGCCTCTTATCAGTTTGGTTGCCCTTCTCTGCACTTTCTCCAGTTCTCCGATATCCTTTTTGAGAACTGGTGCCCAAAACTGGACTGCATATTCCAGATGAGGTCTTACTAATGATTTGTACAGGGGCAAAATGATATCTCTATCTCTGGAGTCCATACCTCTCTTAATACAAGAAAGGACTTTGCTCGCTTTGGAAACCGCAGCTTGGCATTGCATGCCATTATTGAGCTTATGATCAACTAAAACCCCCAGATCCTTCTCCACTACAGATCCCCCCAGTTGTACTCCCCCTAGCATGTATGATGCATTAATATTCTTAGCCCCCAAGTGCATAACTTTACATTTATCAACATTAAACCTCATCTGCCACTTAGTCGCCCAATTAGACAGAGCATTGAGGTCGGCTTGTTGTCTCCCATATCGTTCATTAGTGGCCCCTATTGAACCTATGATTCAAACAGGTGTTGTCCTTCTACCTTATACTGCTTGCTTAAGGTACAAACAAACCAGGGGCCAGATTCTCAGCGGCCATACGACGGAGTATCTCAGATACCCCGTCGTATCGCCATCTTTTTGCCTCGTATCTATGCGCGTGATGCTTAGCATCACTTTTGCATAGATACGCTGCAACATCCGACAAGTGTAAAACCATTACACTTGCGGATCGTAGGTGTAATGACAACTCCGGCCACTAGGTGGCCTTTACGTTGTTTTCTCATTTGCATATGCAAATGAGGCTACTACGCCGATTCCTGATCGCTTTTACGCCGCCCCGTCGTCGCGTACGTCGTTTTCGTTCACGTAAGGTTACCCCAGCTTCTATGTGGAGTAACCTTACGAAGTACCGTCGGATGCCGTCGGGTGCCGTCGGATGCCATGTTGTGCCGTCGGATGCCATGTTAACCACTTGACCACTGGGCACTTAAACCCCCTTCCTAACCAGACCAATTTTCAGCTTTCGGTGCTCTCACAATTTGAATGACAATTACTCAGTCATACAACATTCTACCCATTTGAAATTTTTGTCCTTTTTTTCACACAAATAGAGCTTTCTTTTGGTGGTATTTGATCACTTCTGGGTTTTTTATTTTTTGCGCTATAAAATAAAAACGACTGAAAATTCTGTAAAAAAAAAAAAAAAAACTTGTTTCTGTCATATTAGTGGGTTATTTCTCACACACAGCATATGCATACCACAAATTACACCCCAAAACACATTCTGCTATTCCTCTCGAGTATGGCGATACCCCATGTGTGAGACTTTTACACAGCGTGGCCACATACAGAGGCCCAACATGCAGGGAACGCCATCAGGCGTTCTGGAACACCCAGGCCAATTCTGACATTTCTCTCCTACATGGAAAAATCATCATTTATTTGCTAGAAAATTACATAGAACCCCAAAACATTATATATGCTTTTTTAGCAAAGACCCTAGAGAATACAATGGCGGCCGTTACAACTTTTTATCTCGCACGGTATTTTCGCAGAAATTTATTGAAGGCGTGTTTTAAAAAAAAACTGTTTTGCGCTTAAAACAAAACAAAACAGGAAAGTTAGCCCGATTTTTTTTCAAAATGTGAAAGATGAAGTTACGCCGAGTAAATAGATACCCAACATGTCACACTTCAAAATTGCGCACACTCGTGGAATGGCGCCAAACTTCGCTACTAAAAAATCCCCATAGGCGGTATTGCAGAGTATTGGGGTATTGCAAAGTATCATGCAAAGTATTGGGGTATTGCCGAGTACTGGGGTATTGCCGAGTACTGGGGTATTGCCGAGTACTGGGATATTGCCGAGTACTGGGATATTGCCGAGTATTGGGGTATTGCCGAGTATTGGGGTATTGTTGAGTACTGGGGCATTGCTGAGTATTGGGGTATTGTTGGGTACTGGGGTATTGTGGTGTATTGTTGGGTACTGGGGCATTGCCGAGTACTGGGGTATTGCCGAGTACTGGGGTATTGCCGAGTACTGGGGTATTGCCGAGTACTGGGGTATTGTCGGGTACTGGGGTATTGTCGGGTACTGGGGTATTGTCGGGTACTGGGGTATTGTCGGGTACTGGGGTATTGTGGGGTATTGTGGAGTACTGGGGCATTGCTGAGTATTGGGGTATTGTTGGGTACTGGGGTATTGTGGTGTATTGTTGGGTACTGGGGTATTGTTGGGTACTGGGGCATTGCCGAGTACTGGGGTATTGCCGAGTACTGGGGTATTGCCGAGTACTGGGGTATTGTCGGGTACTGGGGTATTGTCGGGTACTGGGGTATTGTGGGGTATTGTGGGGTACTGGGGTATTGTTGGGTACTGGGGTATTGCCGAGTACTGGGGTATTGCCAAGTACTGGGGTATTGCCGAGTACTGGGGTATTGCCGGGGACTGGGGTATTGTCGGGTACTTTGGTATTGTCGGGTACTGGGGTATTGTGGGGTACTGGGGTATTGATGGGTACTGGGGTATTGTTGGGTACTGGGGTATTGTGAGGTATTGTTAGGTACTGGGGTATTGTTGGGTACTGGGGTATTGTTGGGTACTGGGGTATTGTGGGGTATTGTTGGGTACTGGGGTATTGTGGGGTATTGTTGGGTACTGGGGTATTGTTGGGTACTGGGGGATTGTTGGGT
Organism: Rana kukunoris; assembly: GCA_029574335.1. Classification (NCBI taxonomy): domain Eukaryota; kingdom Metazoa; phylum Chordata; class Amphibia; order Anura; family Ranidae; genus Rana; species Rana kukunoris. The sequence goes on along the minus strand of CM056059.1, from coordinate 268,535,847 downwards.
ACTGGGGGATTGTTGGGTACTGGGGGATTGTTGGGTACTGGGGTAATGCTGGGTACTGGGGATTGCAGGGTACTGGGGGATTGCAGAGCTGGGATGGATTGAGGGATGGCTGGATCTGTGACTGCATTTGTCGCAGATCCAGCCACAGCTCAGCTGCTGACACCCTGCTCCCCCCCCTCTCCTCGCACACTGTACCGAACGGTACAGAGAGCAGAGGGAGGAGAGGGAGGAACCGGCGTCATCAAATGACGCCGGTTTGTTTACAAGTGATCGCGCCGTCATTCGACGGCGCGATCACGTGGTAAACGGCCGCTATCAGCGGCAATTTACCGTGATCCGTGATGCGCCGGGTCTTCTAGACCCGGCGAGCACGGACACTTTCGCAAGCGCGTCCCAGGGGACGCGCAATCGCGGAAGTGCACGAGGACGTCCCAGGGACGTCGTGTCAAAGCAACTCCACCGCGCCGTAGCAGTAAAATGCTTATGGCGCGGTGGGGAAGTGGTTAAGTATGGCGTCGGGTCAGCGTCGGCTTTTTCCGTCGCTTACGTCGTTTTACTAACTCATTCACGAATAGGGGCATTGTGTAGTGACGCTCACTTCGTTTTGACGTCGGTTTCAACAACGCTTTCCAACGTGAGCTGGAGCATGCGCACTGGGCTTTTCCCCGGCCGGTGCATGCGCAGTTCGTTCGACGCGGGGGCGCGCTTCATTTAAATACAAGCCGCCTCATTTGAATTACGCGGGCTTACACTGGGCCATTTTCGCTACGCCAACGCAAACGACGGAGCAAATGCTTAGGGAATACGGCACTTGCTATAGTACGATGCGGCAGCATAGTGTAAATGGCTTACGCTACGCCGGCGAATTTCTTAGAGAATCTGGCCCCAGGTGTTTCTAACCTTTCTCAGTAACCCAGTTCTTATTAAAAAACGCAAAAAATAAAAATAAAAATAAAAAACGTTGCCACCACGCAATCTCAGCCCCTCGGCAACCTGACACCTGTTGAGACCATTGCAACCATGCAAAATCGTCTCAGCAGCCTGACACCCTTGTTGAGACCCTTGCAAACACAATATCGTCTCAGCAGCTCCACACTCATTGAGATCCTTGCAACCAAGCAAAATCATCCCAGCAGCCTGACACCCTTGTTAAGACCCTTGCAACACATGACCTTTACAAAACGCAAAATAAAATAAAAAATATATATAAAAACGCAAAAAAAAAAAAAAAAAAACGCAAAAAAACAAATAAATAAATAAACGTTGCCACCACGCAATCTCAGCCCCCCGGCAACCTGACACCTGTTGAGACTGCTGCAACTACGCAAAATCGTCTCAGCAACCTGACACCCTTGTTGAGACCCTTGCAAACGCAATATCGTCTCAGCAGCCCTCACACTCATTAAGATCCTTGCAACCACGCGTATATCGTCTCAGCAGCCTGACACCCTTGTTAAGACCCTTGCAACACATGACCCTTACAAATCGCAAAAAAATATACAAAAAACGCAAAAAAAAACAACACAAAAATAAATATAAAAGTGCAAAAAAAAATGCCACCACACAATCTCGGCCCAGCAACCGGACACCTGCTGAGACCATTGCAACCATGCAAAATCGTCTCAGCAGCCTGACACCCTTGTTGAGACCCTTGCAAACGCAATACCGTCTCAGCAGCCCCACACTCATGGAGACTCTTGCAAACACACAAAATCGTCTCAGCAGTCTGACACCCTTGTTAAGACCCTTGCAACACATGACTCTTGCAAAACGCAAAATAAAAAAAAAAGATATATAAAAAAAAGCAAAAAAAACGCAAAAAAACGCTAAAAGAAATATACAAGTGCAGAAAAAATAAATAAAAAATTGCCACCACACAATCTCGGCCCAGCAACCTGACACCTGTTGAGACCATTGCAACCATGCAAAATCATCTCAGCAGCCTGACACCCTTGTTGAGACCCTTGCAGACACAATACCGCCTCAGCAGCCTCACACCATTGTTGAGACCCATACTCATGTACACTGCTGTTGGTAAACGGACGTTTAGGAACAGTTGGGTGGTTTCAGCCGCCCCTGATCTCTCTATGTTATCTTATCAGTACATCTACACAGGATCCCCAATCTCTCCTCTATGTTATCTTATCAGTACATGTACGCAGGATCATTTATAGTCGTTTCTAGGCAGTTGAGTTTAGAAACCTTGCCAAAAGAAAATTAAAAATGGGTGCAGACGGATGTTCAGAGGCATTTGAAACGCCAATGCCTGTAAAACACTGCCAGATGCGGTAACTCATGGTTACCAGTGTTTCATTCAGTCGTTTTAATAAAAAAAAAGGAATGTTGTCTCAGCAACTTGACACTCATTTGAGACCCTTGCAAAATGTAATATCATCTCAGCTACCTCACACTCGTCTAGACCTTTGCAACCACACAATCTCATCTCAGCAACCTGACACTCGTTCAGACCTTTGCAGCCATACAAAGTCGTCTTAGCAACCTGACACTCATTTGAGACCATTGCAAACGCAACATCGTCTCAGCAACCCCTCACTTGTTGAGACCCGTGCAACCACACAATGCCATCTCAAAACAAACCTCATAATCATCGAGACCTTTGCAACCACGCAATATCGTCTCAGCTAACCAGACTGAGACCCTTGCAACCACGCAATACTATCTCGGCAAACCAGACTGAGACCCTTGCAACCACACAATGCCGTTTCAAAACAAACCTTCATACTCAAGGCCCCTGCAACCACACAATATCATCCTAGGAACCTGACACTCACTGACACCCTTGCAACCGCACAATATTGTCTGCAGTAGTATAAAACACTTTGTGGCACGCACCTACGTGCAAACCCGAATACAAACTAAACTTGCAAACACACCTCAGTGACAAACAATCAGCCACACAAACACACAGTGGCACCCAGTTGGCCATTCATCTTCAGTGGCGCGCGGGCCACTCATCTTTTCTCTGTGTTTTTCCCTGTGGTTAGTTCAGGTTTTCATCCAGCACCAACCAGTGCACGTTGGCCTGCGAGTGCATGTATATCGTCTTGTTGAGCACCTGTGTATTGTCTTGATTTTCTCACACCAACGCAAGATCCAGTCCAAGTTCTCAAAACTAGACCAAGCATCAGTAGCAGACTTAGCTATGTGGGACAACTTCCCCACCTGATAGAACAGCATTTCAATCTTCATCCCGGCAGTGTCAGCCAAGCCACCAAAGGCTTTTGCAGCCATTTTTAGGCCGCCACTGGTTCTCCAAACCTTGGCCCCCAGAAATTCTCTTAAATTTTTGCTTCACCCAGTCTTCATCACGCCTCGTGCTGCACCCCATCGTGGCAGCTGCCCAGGTCTGGGACCACACTTGAACAGGACAGACACTGTTCTTCACCACAGACAATCAGGCCACAGCCGACATCATCAATTAAGGTAGATCTAAGTCACTCCCCATCACTTCCTGCGCTGACTCGCGCAGCTGTCACTCCATCACCAGTTAATATCTTATGTAGACCTATTCCAAGCAAATGCAAAAAGCAGATGATGCGCTTTCCTATTCCAACCTTGGAATGGATGTTTTTCCAGCAAGAGCCTGGAGCCGACCCAACAACTATCCCTGTCCCACCATGGACATTGCTGACGATGGACTTAAGTCGCATCTCACCAACGCAACTCAATCCAACTTATTAACCACTCCTTGGCACGCAACACACTGAAGGCCTATCGCACTGCTTGGAACACTTATCACAAATTTTTGGCCCCTTGCCCCGGAGCAGCAATAGGCAACGTTAGACACATCCTAGCCTTCATATCGTATTGCCACATGCAGCTGACCATTTCTCACAATACTATCACACCATATCTAGATGGCATCCAGCATTTCCTGTCCCTGCAGGACCCCAGGAAACCGTCAGTATTTTCGAGCCCATGCAGTCGAGTCCCTCCTACAGGGCATACAGAAGCACCAACCTGTAGTCAGTGGCAAGCGCCTACCTTTCAAGAGTCCCCTCTTTAGGGACATGTCTAAAATCCTTACTCATTCCCTGTTTAGGGCTTGCCCAGACTAGTCACCCAAACAGCCATCTACCAGGCCTTCTACGGTTCCATACAACCTAGTGAATTTAGTCAGCGGCTCCGGCAGTCAGACACTACTTCGACGCCACCCGACTCGCTTTCGAACCACTACACTCTCAGTCTGCAAACGCAACAAACCAGCCCCCGGGGGTTGACATCAACCTGTTTCAGACTAACAACGCCTGACGCCCAGTGACGGTGCTCGACCCATTACTGCTCCATCTACCCAGCCAATCTGATGGTAGCTCGTTGCTACCCTTTCTAAACCAGCTCCCTGAGTGTCAGCCAATGTGTCAAGCATGTCAGAATCTTCCTAAGTAACTTGGGCTTCAAACCCCAGTCAGTTCTCTGGACATTCTTTCCGAATTAGAGCAGCCTCAGCTGCCTCCCAACAGGGAGTACCAGACCACGTAATCAAGATGTTGTTTTGCCACATACATCCCTAATCCTCATGAAGGAATGGCACAAGCCTTTACCAAGCTGGCTCAATAATTACAAGAAATCAATAAAAACTATTTCCATATCTGAGTCTTTTGCCCCCTTTTCTTGGCATACTGACCAGACCACCAAGGCACACTTCAGGTCTATTTATGTTGTAAGTCTTGTCGCGTGTTTATGTGATCCACATCTCTCTCGGTCAGAGGGTAACGACAATAAATAAGAAGGCCAGTATGGTGGCCTGAGTTTATTTTAGTTTTTTTTAGTTTAAGCAGTCCACTCACACATGCTCTTTGTCGGTTCAGTGTGCGGTACTACACGTCACTGGGCCGACTCTTCCCAGCTCACCTCATGTCCGTGAGTCTGCGCATTCAATCACATTCGACACCCTCCCACCCTTTCCTTTTTCAGGGCACTTCTCAGCATATCCTTCTTCAATTAACTACCCATTACTTACTTTGGGTATGCCCCCTTTTCTTGGCATACTGACCAGACCACCAAGGCACACTTCAGGTCTATTTATGTTGTAAGTCTTGTCGCGTGTTTATGTGATCCACATCTCTCTCGGTCAGAGGGTAACGACAATAAATAATGTTTGGGGGAAAATAAACTGTTTTTAACTTGTAAACACCAAATCTCACAAAGAGGCTCAGTCCTTAAGTGGTTAATAAGTCACTGGGACCAGATGGCTTGCAACCGAGGGTCCTAAAGGAACTCAGTTAAGTAATTGCCAGACCATTGTTCCTTATTTTTAGGAACAGTCTACTGACTGGTATGGTTCCAGAATATTAGAGAAAAGCCAATGTAGCAACAATATTTAAAAAAAGACCAAGATATATACCAGTGAATTACAGACCAGTTAGCCTAACTTCAATAGCTTGCAAGCTCTTGGAGGGGATATTGGTGGACTATTTTTGTACAAGATTTTTGTAATGAGAATGGTATCATTAGGAGTAATCCGCATGGATGCATGAAGAAGAATAGTTCTTGCCAAACCAATCTATTAACCTTCAACTCCTCCGTGTCAGCTGTTCGCAATCACTCGCAGCGGGTAGAGCCTCCGTGTTCCTACATCCAAGACTTCCTCGCTGGATGGCAGGGTATGCGGCTGGCTCTCTCAAGCATCTGTTGCTATAGGTATTTAACCAGGACTTCAATAACAAAAAGTCAAAAAATAATAAAAACATCAAGTGACATCTAAAATTAGAAAAAAGTGAAATGAGCAAAAAGAGTCCATATAATGTGCACTGGTGAGTAGAAATATCTGATAATGCTCCAATCCAATCGTGACTATGTGCAAAATAATCCAAGATCAGTGACCCACAGGACAGATCCTCCACCAGATAATTATAGATGGCCTCTCGCCTGAGCTAATCGACCCAGGGCTAGGTCACACAGCATAAACACAAACGCATCCAGATCTCATAATAGGGATACCAAACAGCAGGCAGCTCAGCAGTTCCCGGATCCACAGAATGGGGAAAGGTTATGCAAATAAAAAGGGGAAAGACTAGTGCTCTCTGTAACAAACTGTTTTAATAAAACAAAGGTATAAAACTCACATAGCTGACACTCGCGGCAGAGTGTATGGTAAAAAGCAGCATGTCCTGGATCAGTGCTGGCTTGCATCATTGTAATTTGTTTATTTTCATTTGCTTATTGTTCATTATTTTTCCAGCGCTGAATTTCTTTCCTTTTTTTAATTTAACCAGGACTCCCCTTGTCTACTACTCTATGGGCCAGATTCAGGAACAGTTAGGCTGGCGGATCCAGTGATCCGCCAGCCTAACTGTCACTTTGAGCCGGCGTTTTTGTTTTCTGTAACCAGAAAACAAGAAACGCCGGGTTGAAGCTCCGATGCGATCAGCGTAACTGAGTTTCGCCATCGCATCGTTACTTCAACTTAAAAATGGCGCCGGGGGCGTTCCCGCCGATTTCCGCTCAAAAAATATGTTAATGAGCGGAAATCGGCAATTCACGAGCGAATTCCGGCGCGACGCAATGACGGTACAACGTTTCCGGAAGCGATACGCGGCGCGAAGATATACCTACATGGGGTTGGAGTATCCTATGTTAGGTATAGGCGTCGTCATTGCGTCGGGAAAAAAAAAAAAAACGTCGCTTGCGTAAAAAGATCATGAATGGGAATGTGACGTCATTGACGTTCATTCACAGAATTTGGAGCATGCGCACGGGGATGCTTTGACACTCGACGCATGCGCAGTACGTTCGCGGCGGGATCGCGCTTAGTTTAAATACTACACGCCCCGTACCCGCCCAATTTGAATTCCGCCGGCTCATTTAATAATTTGCAACAGGGTGTAAACTTTATCTCCTATTAATGTGCATTAAATATAAAGGGCCAGATTCAGGTAGATGGGAGCATCTTTGCTCCAGAGTAACGCTTCTCATTTTCGTTACGCTGCCGCAACTTTAGGAGCAAGTGCTTCGTGAATGACAGCACTTGCTGCTAAAATTTCGGCAGAGTAACGTAAATGAGAAGCGTTACTCTGGAGCAAAGATGCTCCCATCTACCTGAATCTGGCCCTTTATATTTAATGCACATTAACCACTTAAAGACCCCCGCACGCACATATACGGCCACAACATGGCTCGTACAGGCACAAGGGCGTAAATTTACGTCCCCGCCTGAGTGCGGTTCGGGGGTCCCATCGGGACCCCCTCCGCGGCGTGCGGGGGTCTCCCTACCTCTGGGAGCGATCCGGGATCTGCGGGCGGATGTCCGTGTTTTCCGCCCCCCCCGCGATCGCTCCCAGCCAATGGGAGCGCGCTCCCAGCCTGTCACTTCCTCCTCCTGTGTTTACACAGGAAGGAGGAAATGATGTATTCTCTCATCGCAGCGCTGTTTCCCAGCGCTGCTGATGAGAGAAGACATGACAAGTAAGTGTGCACCAACACAACACTGACACACACTCACATAGGCATATTAACCCCTTGTGATCGCCCCCCCCCACCCCCCTGTCACAGTGTTACTGAATGCAGTGATTTAATCACTGCAATTAGTGTCAGTGTGACAGGCACTGTAAAAAACAGTTAGTGTTAGGTTCAGGATAGCCCCCCCACCCCCCCTAATAAAGTTTTAACCCCCTGATCACCGCCCTAGTTAACCCTTTCACTCCCTATTGCCAGCGTCACTAAGCGATCATTTTTCTGATCGCTGTATTAGTGTCGCTGTTCCCGCTAGGTAGCTATTTTTTTTTATTGCGATTTTTTTTTTTTACTAAAGACATGTGGCTAAATAAATTTTGGCCTAAATGTTTGACTAAAATTTAGTTTATTTGATTTTTTTTTAACAAAAAGTAAAAAATAGTGTTTTTTTTTCAAAAAGGTCGCTCTATTTTTGTATATAGCGCAAAAAATAAAAATCGCAGAGGTGATCAAATACCACCAAAAGAAAGCTCTATTTGTGGGAAGAAAAGGACGCAAATTTTGTTTGGGAGCCACGTCGCACGACCGCGCAATTGTCTGTTAAAGCGACGCAGTGCCGAATCGCAAAAACACCTTGGGTCATTTACCAGCGTATTGGTCCGGGTCTTAAGTGGTTAATAGGCTATAAAGTTTACACCCTGTTCCAAATTATTATGCCAATGATATTTTACTCATTTACTTAAATAATTGATGTAAACAACAGTCAGCATAATTCTCTTGTTATCAACTATTAAGAGTACAATTCAAATTTTATTGAACAAACCTCCTAATGATAAAGTTTTTATTTTTTTTCTAAATAAAAACGTACAATGCACTGTTCCAAATTATTACGCACAGTAAGTTCCAAAAGACTTTATAGGTTGTAAAGAACTGAAAATTGTCATCTGTTGTGTTTGCAGCATATTTACTGAAATCAAAAGCTATTTCAATCAAACTTTGAACAACATTTTAACTTTTTAAACATTTTAAAAGGTTACATCACATTTTGACATAGGATCCCTTATTTTATAGCAGCATAAACAAGTCTTGCATCCATAGAACTTTTTGGACAGTTTCTGCTTGAATTTGTTTGCAAAATGTCAGAATTGCCTCCCAGAGCTGCTGTTTGGATGTAAACTGCCTCCCACCCTCAGGCCTCGTACACTTTCCAATGTATTGTATTATATCCATTGTAATGCTTTATCCCCCCCCTCCCTCTAAAATGTGTTCTAAAGTCTAGATTCAACAATAATTTTTTTTTGTTGAATTCCCAAACTCATCTAGCCCCCCCCCCCTCTAAAAATGTGGTCAATGGTCCATCAGAGGGGGTGATGAATGTGATAATTGGGCCTTATATTTTTGTTGTAAAATGCTCTTTAAAATAAATGTTAGAATGATTATTATGTCTTTGTATAACCTGATTGCAATGTTATGTGGAGAATAAATTTATTTTTGGTTTATTTTGATTCCACAGCTTCCGTCCACGCCACAGGAATGGCAGACTGTGGCATCGGAGTTCGCGACACGGTGGAACTTCCCCAACTGCGGTGGAGCCATTGACGGCAAGCACGTCCACATCGTGCCACCACCCCGTTCTGGTTCCCAGTTTTTTAACTACAAGGGGTTTAATAGTGTTGTGCTGATGGTGGTGGTGTCAGCACAGTACGAATTCCTCTATGTGGATGTGGGGAAGAACGGCCGGATGTCGGATGGGGGAGCCCTCAGGCAGACGGAGTTCGCGCTTCGTCTCCAGATCGATGATCTAGCATTGCCACCGGATGCTGAGAATGTGGAAGGACTCCCCTTCGTCTTTTTGGCTAATTAAGCCTTTGGCCTGGGACCCCATCTCATGAGGCCATTCCCCTTTAGGACCCTCACCCCAGAAAGGAGGTTGTTCAATTACCGGCTGGCCAGAGCCCGAAGAGTTGTAGAGAACGCCTTTGGGATAATGGCCAGCCGTTTCCACCTGTTTCTTACCTCATTACATATGGTGGAGTACAAATGGAATTACATCATTTTTTGCTGCTGCATCTTGCACAACCTTTTACGGAGACAGTCTCTGACCTATATGGCCACAGTTGGCCCAGAGGCTGGACTTACCACATTGCCGGGCCTAGAACCTGCCGTACTGGCTTGCCCCACCAAAGTGCCCGTGCAGTCCGGGATCAGTATGTGGACTATTTCATGGGTAGGGTGCCATTTCTTTTGCCAAACAATATGTCAATTTTGTACCAAAACCAAACAAAAATCTGTTTACAAATCATTTTTGATGTCTCGCTTGTGTTTATTTTAGATGTCTCCTAAGTTTTCCTAGTGTACTACATGTAGTGTCAAGTGTATTTTCATTATCAACGAACAACCATTTCACAGGTAACCCCAAAAGTAAACTCATCTAAAGTTCTAGGTTAATTCAGAAAAACTAGACACACTTTCTTGTTGGTTTGACCCAAATTTTACTTGGTGCATATTCACACACGTTTTTTTTTTTTTTTAGTTGCCATAACCTGGATTTTTTTTTTTTTTTTAACAAAAAATATAACCAGATTCTTATATAGCACAAAATGTAATGTGAACCTCTAGGCAATAACGCAGACTTTTTTTTTTTAAAACAACATTGTCTATCTGCCCATATTACGAAGGGGTGTTGGCACCCCTGGACAAGCCAAATTTTGAGGATGCGCACAGTCTTTCTAGGGTCAACATTTGCTATCTGCCATCATGGGTGATCAATGGATGTGTTTTGTGGGTGCAACCCCTTCTTCCTTTCACCTACTTGAGTAGCGAGGAAGGGGTTGCACCCACAGACATAGATATCCCGAGATAGCAGATAGCACATGTTGACTCACTGTGTGCATCCACAAATTTTGGCTTGATTGAAAAAATAAATAAAGTTTGTGTGTAAAACTGGAAACCAAAACATTTTTAATTTTTATTTGCCCCCCACAAGTCCTCCATTATGTCCTTCAAGGTTTTATCTATAAAGGCAATTTTTTGCTTGATTTCTGACATCTCCCTCCTGCAGGCCTTTATTTGTAGGAGGAGATTTTGGGTCTTGGCATGGGAGGATGGAGGCCTTGCTTCTGGCACATAATCATCCCCTAAAAAAAAAAGAAAAAAGGGGGAATTACACATCTGCAGGCTTACATCTCGTATTACCTGAAGCTGAAGTGACAGATACTGACCTGTTGTTCAAATTTTAAACCCTTCTCCTTCCTCCACATCCTGAGGTCTGGGTGGGTGGGTAGGTGTTGGCTCCTTGCGAGGAGGGCGGGTGGGTGTTGGTTCCTTGCGAGGAGGACGATGAGGAAAGGCCCCCTTGCAAGGTCAATTTTTTTGTGGCTCAGAGGAGTGGGATCCTCCCAGTCTTCTGTCCCCTATGAGAAAGAAACAAAAAGTATATTTATCACACACACACATATTTGAGGTAAAAAAAAAAGAATAATAAACATTGCTTGGAAGTGGGGTACAAGTTTGGGCAGTTACAAGCAGAAGACATGTTTTTTGGCAAACTCTATTCTTGGATACTCACCTTTTTGGGACGTTTCACACATGTAGACACCCATAAAAATGCACAGGAGCACCTGTGTGGGTCACCCTAAAAAGGTTGTTCTGGGGGCACACACTAGTGCTCCTGAGTGCAGATGTGTTAAAAGCTGTGGAGTGTCCTCTCCTTAATAAGACTGATCTAATTTGGATATGAATTGTAGGTCCAAACACATCAGTTAGACACCTATTTAAAGATCTTTTTGGAATATAATCAAGCCTAGATTTAAAAAAGTTAACCCTGTCTCTTCTAAATACATCGTATGTAGTGGACGAACGGATGTGTCTGAAACAAACGTTATTTTGAAAGGTCCTATATGCAAAAGCAACAACATGGAGCAACATGCAAGTTAGGAAAACCAATAATGATATAGGGACACAGGAGAAGTACTTACTTTTTCCAAGCATTCTCTGGATGCTCCCTAATTGTTCGGGCTCCCTCAGTTTGAGGTCTGACCATCTCTTTCTGAGCTGTTCCTTAGAAAGTTTCATTTAAAAATGGCGATCCAGACTGGTTTGCACCTTTTCCATTATTTTGGCCTTCCTTACATTAGGGTGGGTATAGGGCCCAAGCTTGGCGCCGTAATCCGAACTTTGCAAAATTTTCACCATTTTCGCGTATGACATGTTAGTTGCCTTATATCTGCTGCTCTGCGTTTCTAATGGTTCGTCATCAGGCTCTGGGCCTGGTGTGTCGTCGTTAGACAAACTTATAAGGACAGACACCTGCTGCTCATCAGACTCCGCCACGTCGTAGTTTCTTGATGAACTAGGCCAAATTGGAGACATCTGCTTGTGTGACACCGCCACATCGGCTTTTCAGGATGATCTAGGCCTCATTACATACACCGGTCATTGTTTTCGGATGAACTTGACCGATTATCCAACACCTGGTCAGCTAATCCTGCCATGACGTCGTTTTTGGATGAACTTGGCTGATAATCCGACACCTGGTCAGCTAATTCCGCCATGACGTTGTTTTCGGATGAACTTGGCCGATTATCACGCACCTAGTCAGTGTCATGCATGCGTAGTGTATATAAAGCTTTAACACACATGTGTTGTACGTACTTTCAGGGTGCGGAGGAAGATGTTTGAACGATGAGCGTGTGGACGAAGGTATGCTTTGAACTTGGGACATCAGTGGCCTATACTGCAAAGACATTTAAGGGCTATATGGGCATAAAGATTACTAGAGTTTCTAGACTGTGATTGTAACGGATGACCCGTGACACCCAGAGACTTTTGAAGGGTGCAGTGTACTCCTGTGCCAGCTTCACCAATGACTCTTGGGTCTAGGGTCACCCTATGTCCGATAGGGGCATAGGGTGACTGAGAAATTATATCTCGGATTACATAAGATGGGGCATTACTGATAAGTCATGTATTGCAGGATATCTTGGAATATTACAGTTTGGTTAATGCTGACCCACAACCGGTCAATAATGACTCCTTTAATGCTTAACCTAGGTTGTTAATATGCTAATTAAGTCTACCTAGCTGTAGTGATTGAATACTCATAGTTGCCAACATTTAAAAAAAAATTCCAGGGACAATTTGCAGCACAGCGACTTCGGGGTGCAATTTCCATAGACATCTGTGCCGCAACCCACACAGATGTCTCTGAAATCGCCTCTGAAGTTGGGACTGACCTATGGGAATGAAATTGTGTGAGTTCAGCTGAACGTGCATTATTTAATTCCTTCTGTCAGTGTGAACCTGGGCTCAATATCCATTGAAAAACTGTTTTAAAAATTCTGAAAAAATAAACAAATAAAAATTAGAAATATAGTGACATGATTAAGGCTGGGTATACACTGGTGTGATGTGAGAAAGCCTGCGAATCCTGTGCAGGTTCCCGAATCGCACCAGACAGTTTACACTGACATCTGCGAACCTCTGCGCGTGTCAATAGAAAGCCAATGACACCCCCAGATCGGTTCTCAGATTGCTGTGTAAACGGTAAAATGGTGCAGGAATCGGATCACATGGGTGTTCACACCCAGAAGTGTCACACTCATGCGATCTGAGTTCAGTGAGGACCAAAAAAAAAAGTCCTGCACCATTCTGGTGTAGATGCGATTTCAGCCATACAGTTTGAATGGCTGAATTTGCATCACACAGACATTGCATATGATGTGCACAGCAATGCAGTGCAAATCACATGCGATGTCTGTGATCGCACACGTGTAAGCCCAGCGAGGAGGTGAGGGAATAGGACTGACCTGGAGTTATGAATACAATTGGACTATAGCTTAGATTCCTATAATGATAGATCTAAGCTATGGGTAATAGAACATAGGACACATTAACCAGATGAGACAGTGAAGGGTTACATAGTGGTGTCTGTGCAGTGTGATACATGGATATATAGAGGAGGATGGGGTGTGTAAGGGGTGATGATAGTGTAGAGGGGGGAGTAGAAGTTACATTAGATAGGGGGATGGAAGATTTGTATCAGAACTGAGGAAGCATGACACTAGAAGAGAGTGAGAAGCCATGCTTGAGAAGATGGGCTGAGTCAGGAGGATAGTAGAAAACAATACACAGGCTTGGGGCGGTGAGGAATGAGATTCAATGTGATGTAACACAGAGAAGGAGAGCACAGGGGTGACTGCATGGAGACATATTCTGGGCACTATCAGTGGTACATAGAAGTGAGACTGTGAGCAGGACCAGGATCTACAAGGGGGAGGAGTAACAAACTTACGAGGTAAATAGAAGACCGTGCAGGAGGGAAAGTCGACATCACAGCACTGAGCTGAGTGCAGGGAGAGAACAACAGGCTGGGGATCATTGAAGCACAAAGGCAGAGGGAGAGACACTGGTCAGCTGCTGGGCACCTTCACTTCCTGTACTTCCCGCTCACTATGCTCTGGGTTGTCCAACAAAGGGGCAGAGCTCCGGATATTGGCCCCGCCCATCCCGACATCAACTTGACAGATCCACTCAATCTCCCTGCAGCTATAAGCCCCCGGCTTACCCCCCAATCACTGGATCGCTGGTCATTGGTCACACTGCTGCGTGTCCTGCTAGCTAGCTAGGCTGTCAACAATGGATTTACGTGCCACCTATGAATCCGGGGACCCACTAGCCGGGACAAGTCTCAGCAGGCTAAATTAGCCGGGACTAGATCCTATTTGATGGGACTGTCCCATTAAAAACGGGACAGTTGGCAAGTATGAATACTGTGTTGTGTCTATTGTACTAATGGTCAGGTGTCTAACTTTGAGGTGTTAATTGAGTGGGTTAGCATGTCAATTATGTTTCAACTTGTTGCAGAGTCAGAATGTCCGACTAAGATGTTGTAACGTCTCTCGAGTGACTTTGCACTAAATACAATTGTGCTTCTTTCCCAGTCAACTCTTATCTGTTACTTCCTTCCCAAACCTCCTTCCTGAAGAGCCTCTCACTTCGAAGTTCAACTATAGTTACTTCCTTCTTTCTGATTAGCCTGTGACTTCCTGTTAGCTGGTGGGCGGCCTATTTAAGCTGCTAGCACTAACCAGGAAGTGTTCCTTTATTTTTGCTGACACAACGCCTCTGTCGGTTGGGTATCCAGATGCACCTGCTCTGAACTTTAGCTTCCTGACCTGGACCAGGAGACTCCACTGCCTGCTTCACCAGCCTTACCGGTCTGGACCCTTGGAGCCTGACCTTATGCCTGCATCGTTCACTTCAGAATCGCAAGTACCCTGATGTTGTTATGCATTGCTATCCTGTGAACTGCCCTGCCTGCTAAGTTATGTATGCTAACTATACCAGGAATTACTGTAGCCATAGTCTCTCTATGTTTGGTACTTCTAATAAGGATCCTGCCATGATTTCTACATTCTAAAGTCACCAAGTATAAACGGAAGCCTTTCATGCCTATGTACCTCCTTCTCAAATGTTACTGTGTGCACATATACTGCCTATTACTTTAAAGGACTTTGCTGTTAAGTTTATTTACATGCCACGCATGCTCGGCTACTTCTGCATTTAACTAGAACCTGGTCTGTAGTTTCCAAGTATTAGTGGAACGCTGCTTTCACGCCGTTCCCTCAACACTGCTGTACTGCGACCAGTCCATTACTCTGCAGACATGTGGCGCTAATACTACTTACCTTGCTATTAGAGTTTGTATTTGTATCCAGTATTCATGCAACCTCACTCCCCAGGGTATTACCCTAGTGAGCTTGAACTATAGTATCAGATTTACCTGGACTTTATACTTATATTTGTTCAAGTTTTCACTGGCGCCTATGAGGGAATATGCGCCATGTTTCTTGTTTGAGACTGTGATGCTAGGATCCCAAACTCTCTGCACAAAAGAGAGTGAAACCTGGGTCTGAAACGGAGAAGTCTCCGCAGTTGAGATCCTAATTCTTAAATCATATCTGGCGTAACGTTACAGATGTGGATTGAGGGAAACTCATTGTGAGATGCTGCTTTGTGTGAATTCTATTGATAATAGATGTGACTTGTCAGCTGTAGTAATTAACTCCTGTAGGTTCAGTGCGTCTAACTTGGCAGCTGTAGTAATCAGTTCATGGTAATTATGTCAGACCGGTGCCGAAAAGTCTGTAGGATGTGTATGAAGCACCCATTGTGTGTTGTTTTGGCTGGAGAGTTGTATTGTCCCTAACATTCTTGAACTGTATAAAAACCTAGGAGTGTACCATTAAAGCATTCATACATTTGAAACCAGAAAGAACAGAGCTTGTGTCTCCTCTTTATTCTGGGAAATGGAATGGATCGTGTCTACATGGATTGTCGGACTGTCAGACTGTCGGATAAGCGGTCTTGGGTTGACAGAAGATCATAAGTATATATTTTTTTGTTTTTGTCTGGCAGAAAAGATGAATCTATGCAATGAAAAGCCATTCCTGGGGGAATTCATTGACAAGTTAGGGAGTTGCCCATTCTTTGGGCCACAAAAGACCCAATACACAGGAATAAAGAGCTAAGGACAGCAACACTGAATAGCCTGCTCCCATTTGTGCACACTCGCATGCCCCATGTAACAGCTAAAAGAAAAGTTTAGTCGTTCACAAATTTTTATACGTTTAAAAGGTCACCACATCCCTTGTAAATGTAGAAAAAACAAAATATCCCCCAAAGGGTGGGACAAATGACCATAAACGAAGTAACAACTGTATAAAAAGTAGCACATTTTATTAATTATACATAGTATACCAATTATATCAAAAATATGTACATCATGAATACAAATCATTCAAATACGTAATTGAACAGGAAACGTAAGGCTGCTTAGAGTCACACCCAACAGCTGTTTCGGAAATTCTCCCTTCTTCAGGGGATTTATAGACAATAAGATCAAAGATATCTAAAAGATAAATACACAATTTACATTAATACACACAACAAGGAAAAAAAAAAGGGGGAAAGGGGGGGGGGGCGTACTTAAAAATAAAAGTATTCCATGTGTCCAAGAATGTGTGTGGCTCAAGATGTAATTGAGAAGCAACAAAAATATGGCTCGCTGTCACAGGACCGGATCAAAGGCAGAAATCCAAAGAGGGTCCAACTCAAGTGAAAGCAATTAAACTGACAATCATATCTACTCCCATCGGAATCTGAATAGAGCATAATGGGCAAAATTGCATAAGGCTAAAATATAAGCCAAAAACATATACTAAGCTTGTCCCTTAAATCTAAGAATAATATCTCATGTATATCTTACTTTCTCTGTATAGATTGCTATGTATATAGAGGGCATGAATTGGCAAAACTCAAAACACCCACCTGAAAGCCTGATACCAAATGCAACAAGCCTTGGATTGTCCTGAATCCAAACAGTGTTAGATAAGGACTACAAGTCGAAATGACTTCATAGTAAGTAGCAAATCCTACAGGATATAAAGGGTGGAGAGTCTGTAAAGATAGCAAACAAAATCTTAAATATGTAGCCAACAGGAGGTAAATATGGCTAGAGGAAGGAAAAAAAAGGGGGCTTGATAATTACCCAGCAGTTGATATCCAGAGATGTCCTGTTGCCATCCACCACCAAGCACAGGCAGCTGAGAACTGACAGGCTCTTTAAATAGTGGTGGGTGGGAAGAAAAAAAAAAAAAGAGGGACAATTTGTTGTAATTTTCCCAATTATAACAAATACATAGCTCAAACAGTATAAATATAGAAGGGAAGACTTGCAGCAAGTTCCCTCACTCTTGTATTCTCAAATAAATCCAAGATTATGTGTGTGAGTAACTTTACTTAATAGTGCAATTATCCTACACTATATCCTTTAGCCTCCACTGATCAGAAACAGCTCAGCAGCAAAAAAAAAAAAGGGACATGCATGAACAAAGGGGCTATTGTAATATTGTAACTGTTGTTGGAATGGGGAGGGCCCCCCATGCCAAAGTCGCCCCACGCTGCACTAATAAGTGCAGCATACGGCGACACGGGCGTGACAGTGCATCAATGCAGTAAACTGCAAAAGAAAGGGGGGAGGGCAAGAAACAAACATCAAATGACACCCCCATTGGCGGGCCATGACATTGTGTGCCCAAACACTCCCCCTGGGTGCGCCGTATGGACGCTGCCAGATCGGCCCGGACGACAGAGCTAAATCATCAAATACAAGGACACAAAAAAAAAAAAAGACACAAAACCATTACCATTCTATCTAGAATAAGTTCTAAACATAATAAAAACAATTTACATGAACAAAATAAATAAATAAAATTACTATTCATGCTATATCATATACAGATTGGATTGGTATATGTATCTGTATATTTAGATGATAAATATTTACATATCTCCTATTCCTCCCAATCCCCCAGAGGAAAAGCCCTCAAGAAAGGCCCGGCAACTCACTACCTCGTTCAGGCCAGGTGCACAAGTGGCATTCAAAGACACTATCCACCTGGTTTCCCTTTGTAGGAGGGACCTATTCCAGTCACCTCCTCTGCTGTTGGGATGTATCCTGTCAAGGATAAGGAATTTTATCCTAGGGATTTTTCCATAATGGGTGTCTCTGATGTGACGACCCAGAGGAAGGTCAGGGTCAGATTTCTTCATGCATAGAATATGCCTGGAGGCTCTTTTATGGAATTGTTGTTTGGTCTTGCCAATGTAGAAGGCTCCACACTGGCAAGATAATAAGTAAACCACGCCTTCAGTCTTACAATTGGCAAAATGGGTTGCTCTGAAAGGTTTCCCATTTGGTAACATTATGTTTTTGTCAGTGTTCATATATTGACAAAAATTGCATCCTCCACACCTGAAAGTGCCCATGCGTTTGCAAGGGTCTGAGCGAAATTCTCCAGTATATTCACTTTGGGTAAGATTGTCCTTTAATGATCGGGTCTTGCGGTATGTGATAGCAGGTCTTGGTGGTACAAATGGCGCAAGTATGGGGTCAATGCCTAGAAGGTGCCAATGTTTGGAGATAATTTTGCTTATTTTGTTACTTTGTTTATTATATCTAGTGATAATCCGTAGATTATTCACATTGGATCCGCTAAATTCCTTGCACAAATGTTTTTTAGTCAACAGATCATTTCGAGTTCTTAAGATGGCCCTTCGGTATGCTTTTTTAAGGCAAGTAGGGGAATAACCCCTGATTAACAGGTGGTTTCTTAGTGCATCTGCTTCTCGTTGAAAGACATTGTCATGCGTACAGTTCCTACGTAAACGTAAATACTGGCCGAACGGGATTGAGTTGACGAGTAGTGTTGGGTGGGCACTTGTTGCATGCAATATGGAATTACATGCCATCTCCTTACGGTAAAGTGCACTTGTAAGTTTGCCGTCTTTTTCCTTCAGTATAGTGACGTCTAAAAAGTTGATGGAGACGTCACTATATGACATAGTGAATTTCAAGTTGTATAGATTGTTGTTCATCTCATCTATGCATGATAGCAGCAATTCCTGAGTGCCCACCCATATCATAAAAATATCGTCAATGTACCTGCTCCAATTGACAATAGACTCTGTCCAAGGCAGTAGGGCTTCCTCCGATAGAAAAAGTTGCTCCCACTCCCCCAGGTACAGGTTGGTGTAAGATGGGACACAAAAAGTCCCCATCGCCACGCCCTGTACCTGGAGGTAGTGGGAGCCATCGAAGGAAAAAACATTACGTGTCAAAATGTATTCCAAAGCGGAAAGTAAAAAACGATCAAAAGAACGATTATCCTGATGGGATTGCGATAGGATATGTCCAATGACCCCGATGCCCCTCTGGTGGGGAATGGAGCTATACAGAGCCTCCAAATCAATGGCCACCAGAAGGGCATCAGGGGGCACCGACATATCCTCTATCTGGTGTAGGAGGTGCATGGTATCCCTTACAAAGGAGGACAAGTTATTCACATATGGGCGTATCTGTTCGTCTACAAATTTGCTGAGGTTTTCAGCAATACTGCCACATCCTGAAACAATGGGACGTCCTGGAGGCAGAGTTTAGTTTTTATGCACCTTTGGAAGGCTATAGAATGTAGGGACTCTTGGATGTGATGTCCTAATAAATTGCCAAGTTTGTATGGTAATAATTTTTTCAGAGTAGGCGTTGTCAATCAGGGCATAGAATTCACAATAGAATTTGTTGATGGCCGATTTGGAGATTGGTTTATACCAATCGTCATTATTAAGTATTTTAAGGCACATTGCTTTGTATTGAGCATTGCTCATAATGACGATGTTGCCCCCCTTATCCGCCTGTTTGATGGTAAGTTGAGTTTGTTTGACTAAATTATCTAAGGCTTCCTTTTCCCCTCTGGTAAGATTTGTCCCACTGTTGGAATGTAGATGGAGTCTATTTATGTCTCTAGTCGTCATGGTGAGAAAAGCTCTTAAGTTTACGTTTGAGCCAATGGCAGGAAACGTATCTGATTTATTTTTAAGAGAGGTTTTAATTTTTGGTAAAATTTGCTTCTGACCAGATTCATTTGCAGTCAACAAACTTTCCAGATCGATTTTGTCTATTAGATCGATACCATCTTGATCTTCTAATAGTTCAGCCAGGGTGTTTACATCTTTTTCATGTTGAGTTTGTTCCTTAGGAGTCAACTCGATTTTACTATACATGCTTTTTAATAATAACTTCTTGGAGAACAGTTGTAAATCCTTAATTATTTCAAATTTGTCTGCGTCAGAATCTGGGCAGAAAACTTAAACCTCTAGAGAGTACTGAGCCTTCATCATCGGAAAGTTTATAGTCTGAGAAATTTATAATGTTCAAATGATCACTAGCCGTAGTTTTATGTCAGATTTGGCATGTTAATATTCATGTCTGCCATGGGTTCAACCATATCTGTCGGAAGATGTGAAGGAAATAGTACCCCTGAGGTCGTTTGCTCAGGTGAGCCACCACGTGAGTCAGTTACACTTTTACCCAAATTAAAGGTGTGAGAAGGAATAGAATTAGCATCCACCAAACGTTGTTTTTTGGTCAGATCTTTATTTGGCAATTTCCATTTAGTTTTTTGAGATTTCCTCTTTTGAGTAGTGAAAACCTGTGAAGAAGAAGAGAGGGAAGAATTTAACGAGGAGTTTGATCCCCTATCATTTATGGTCCCCCGTGTTTTACTAGATTTAAAGCGTGTGTATAAATAATTATTTTTTTGCCAGTGATAGGCCCTCGCCCCCTTAAAGGCAATTTTATCACGCCAGAACTTTTTTTCTTTTGCAGGTAGTGTATAGCTTGCTACATGGTCCAAGTGGGTTTTTATACTTTCCTCTAGAGTTTTATAAATGTTCAAATTTTCAAAGGGTTTTAGTTGGACGTAGATTTTGTCTATGTCCATGTTTAGAGCTAAGACCCTATTAGCATATTCTTCCATCAATAGCTTCATCATATTAAGGCTACATTGCTGGAGGTTTTTCTCCCATTTCTTTTTAAAGATGTCATCTATATTTTCAAATGTGGGGAAGATCTGAACACGCAAACCCAATGGGTTAAGGTCTTCCCTAGCGCAGAGAAGGGCAACTAAACTGATAAGAGGCATGGAGGAGCTCAGCTATGAGGAAAGATTAGAAAAACTGAATTTATTCACTCTTGAGAAGAGGAGAATAAGGGGGGATATGATCAACATGTACAAATATATAAGAGGTCCATATAGTGAACTTGGTGTTGAGTTATTCACTTTAAGGTCAACACTGAGGACAAGGGGGCACTCTTTACGTCTGGAGGAAAAGAGATTTCACCTCCAAATACGGAAAGGTTTCTTCACAGTAAGAGCTGTGAAAATGTGGAACAGACTCCCTCCAGAGGTGGTTCTGGCCAGCTCAGTAGATTGCTTTAGGAAGGGCCTGGATTCTTTCCTAAATGCACATAATATAACTGAGTACTAAGTTTTGTAGGTAAAGTTGATCCGGGGTAAATCCGATTGCCTCTCGGGGGATCAGGAAGGAATTTTTTCCCCTCCGGTAGCAAATTGTATCATGCTCTGCTGTTTTTTTTTGCCTTACTCTGGATCAACTGTGGGTATGGAGTTGGGTGTATGGGATGCACTGTGTTTTATTTTGTTTGTTTATTTTTTTATGGTTGAACTGGATGGACTTGTGTCTTTTTTCAACCTGACTAACTATGTAACTATGTATTGTTCAAATCCCTCAATGTGCCACAATAGGTGCGCTTTCTTTTCCACCAATTTGGATAACTGTTCAAAAAGTGCAACCATCTCTGATGTTTGTGCATCTTTTTTTGTTTGCTCCCTATACCGTGCCATATGCGTTGTAAAATCTTTGGATTTAAACATACTGAATGGAGAGAAAAAAGGGGGGGGGGGGGGAGAGAGAAAAAAAAGGGGGGGGGAAACCTTATTGACTTGTGTATATCAAATTATATCAATAAAAATATATCTTGTGAAAAATATCAAAATTATGTCAACATACATGAGTAAGAGAACAAATTTATGAACGTCGGAAAGAGAACGGGGGGTTGGGTATTTGCTACCATATTGTATATTAGAAAAGCTCCGTCGTTCACAAAATTTTATACGTTTAAAGGTCACCACAAGGAAAAAAATAAAATAAAGGGGGAGGGGGGGGGGGCTTGCTTAAAAATAAAAGTATTTCATGTGTCCAAGAATGTGTGTGGCTCAAGATGTAATTGAGAAGCAACAAGAATATGGCTCGCTGTCACAGGGCCGGGTCAAAGGCAGAAATCCAAAGAGGGTCCAACCAAGTGAAACAATCAAGTGATAATCATATCCAATCGGCAATAGAGCATAAGCAAAATTGCATAAGGCTAATAAGCCAAAACATGTATATCCACTAACAACCGTCATTTAAATTGATCGGCAAAATCTGAATAGAGCATAATGTAGCAAAACGCTTTTAAAAAACGTTTTTTGCCAGAAGCTAGTTATAAGGCTAAAATATAAAAAACGATGGTGTGTATGCAAAATTGTCTTTGAAAAACGTTTCAAAAATGTACTCAAAAACGTCGCTTGTCCCATTAAATCTGAGAATAATATCTCATGTATATCTTACTTTCTCTGTATAGATTGCTATGTATATATAGTGCATGAATTGGCAAAACTCAAAACACCCACCTGAAAGCCTGATACCAAAGGCAACAAGCCTTGGATTGTCCTGAATCCATACAGTGTTAGATAAGGACTACAAGTCGAAATGTGTCAATCTCGTTCCCTTTGTCGGCGAGATTGAGCACTTGCGAGCCCCATCGCGGCAGCCAGCGCTGAGCTGGCTTGCCGCGATGGAGACGAAGCCGTCATAGAAGCAACGGGATCCGATGCGGATTCCCGCCAATTCTACACGTGGGCGGAGTTTGTTATGAATCCTGAGAAGGAAGTCCCCACCGGATTTTAAATAAAAATCCGGCATGGGTTCCCCCCTCAGGAGCATAACGGGCCCTTAGGTCTGGTATGGGTTGTAAGGAGACCCCCCTACGCCGAAAAAACGGCGTGGGGGTCCCCTCACAATCCATACCAGACCCGTATCCAAAGCACGCCGGCCGGCCGGTCAGGAGGGGAGTGGGGGCGAGCGAGCGCCCCCCCCCCCCTCCTGAGCCGTACCGGGCAGCATGCCCTCAACATGGGGGGGTCAGGTGCTCTGGGGCAGGGGGCGCACTGCGGCCCCCCACCCCAGAGCACCCTGTCCCCATGTTGATGAGGACAGGGCCCCTTCCCGACAACCCTGGCCATTGGTTGTTGGGGTATGCGGGCGGGAGGCTTATCGGAATCTGGAGGCCTCCTTTAATAAGGGGGCCCCCAGATACCGGCCCCCCACCCTAAGTGAATGAGTATGGGGTACATTGTACCCCTACCCATTCACCTGCAAGAAAAGTGTAAACACAAATGAACCACACAGTGTATTGAAATATTTTATTAGTTGGCCGCCGGGGGGGGGGGGGGTGTGTATGATCGCTTTTAAAAAAGCGCCCCCCTCCGGCGAGCTTCTGCGGGGGGGTGGGTGCCGCTGTTCTTCACCGCCGTCTGGTTCTCTTCCGCCGCCGGGGGGGGGCGCTTTGATAAAAGCGCCCACCACCCGGCGGGCTTCCTTCAACATCTTCGGCGGTGGGGGGGTCTTCTCCCACTCTCCGGGGTCTTCTTCTTCAGGACTCGCCGCCGCTATCTTCGTGTTAGCTCAATTACTGGTGGCGGCGAGTCCCCTCTTCTGTGACGTCTTCTTCTCTTCTTCTCCAGATGTTGACGCGACGCTTCCTTCCGCTGTTAAGACTGGCGCGTGGCTCGCAGCGAATTATATAGGCCTGTCTTGTGACGTCGCAGTCCCATCATGCTCCGGTAGATAGCACGTGGTACCTACCGGAGCATGATGGGACTGCGACGTCACAAGACAGGCCTATATAATTCGCTGCGAGCCACGCGCCAGCCATAACAGCGGAAGGAAGCGTTGCGTCAACATCTAGAGAAGAAGAAGAGAAGAAGACGTCACAGAAGAGGGGACTCGCCGCCGCCAGTAATTAAGCTAACACAGATAAGCTGAAGAAGAAGAAGACCCGGAGAGCGGAGAAGACCCCCCCCGCCCGAAGATGTCGAAGATGGCGCTTTTATAAAAGCGCCCCCCCGGCGGCGGAAAGAGAATCAGACGGCGGCGAAGAACAGCGGCACCCACCCCCCCGCAGAAGCCCGCCGATGCTTTTATAAAAGCGATCATACCACCCCCCCCCGGCGGCCGACTAATAAAATATTTCAATACACTGTGTGGTTTATTTGTGTTTACACTTTTCTTGCAGGTGAATGGGTAGGGGTACAATGTACCCCATACTCATTTACTTAGGGTGGGGGGCCGGTATCTGGGGGCCCCCTTATTAAAGGAGGCTTCCAGATTCCGATAAGCCTCCCGCCCGCATACCCCGACAACCAACGGCCAGGGTTGTCGGGAAGGGGCCCTGTCCTCATCAACATGGGGACAGGGTGCTCTGGGGTGGGGGGCCGCAGTGCGCCCCCAGCCCCAGAGCACCTGACCCCCCCATGTTGAGGGCATGCTGCCCGGCACGGCTCAGGAGGGGGGGGGGGGGGGCGCTCGCTCGCCCCCACTCCCCTCCTGACCGGCCGGCGTGCTTTGGATACGGGTCTGGTATGGATTGTGGGGGGACCCCCACGCCGTTTTTTCGGCGTAGGGGGTTCTCCTTACAACCCATACCAGACCTAAGGGCCCGTTATGCTCCTGAGGGGGGAACCCATGCCGGATTTTTATTTAAAATCCGGCGGGGACTTCCTTCTCAGGATTCATAACAAACTCCGCCCACGTGTAGAATTGGCGGGAATCCGCGTTGGATCCCAGTCGCTTCTATTACGCACTCGCTGGAATGTGCTTTTACTATTCCAGCGAGTGCGAGATGTCGGCAGCCTGTCGCCGAGAATCAGCGCGATGCAGTCGTGCTAAAAACAAATTCTCGGCGGCAGGCACTGTAAATATGTAGCCAACAGGAGGTAAATATGGCTAGAGGAAGGAAAAAAAAGAGGGCTTGATAATTACCCAGCAGTTGATATCCAGAGATGTCCTGTTGCCATCCACCACCAAGCACAGGCAGCTGAGAACTGACAGGCTCTTTAAATAGTGGTGGGTGGGAAAAAAAAAAAAAGGGAAAATTTGTTGTAATTTTCCCAATTATAACAAATGCATAGCTCAAACAGTATAAATATAGAAGGGAAGACTTGCAGCAAGTTCCCTCACTCTTGTATTCTCAAATAAATCCAAGATTATGTGTGTGAGTAACTTTACTTAATAGTGCAGTTATCCTACACTATATCCTTTAGCCTCCACTGATCAGAAACAGCCCAGCAGCAAAAAAAAGGGGGGCATGCATGAACGAGGGGCTATTGTAATATTGTAACTGTTGTTGGAATGGGGAGGGCCCCCCATGCCAAAGTCGCCCCATGCTGCACTAATAAGTGCAGCATAGGGTGACATGGGCGTGACAGCGCATCAATGCAGTAAACTGCAAAAGAAAGGGGGAGGGCAAGAAACAAACATCAAATGACACCCCCATTGGCGGGCCTGACATTGTGTGCCCAAACACTCCCCCTGGGTGCGCCGTATGGACGCTGCCAGATCGGCCCAGACGATAGAGAGCCAAATCAACAAATACAAGGACACACAAAAAAAAAAAAACACAAAACCATCACCATTCTATCTAGAATAAGTCCTAAACATAATAAAAACAATTTACATGAACAAAATAAATAAATAAAATTACTATTCATGCTATATCATATACAGATTGGATTGGTATATGTATCTGTATATTTAGATCAGTGGTCCCAAACTGCGGCCCGGGGGACGGATGTGGCCCTTTGCTTGATTTTTTCCGGCCCTTGGGACACTATTTCATCAAATGAGACTAATATTGGGGCATAATTCCTTCCTTACACCAAAGATGGGACACAATTCCTCTCAATTATACCAATGATGGGGAAGAAATTCCTTGCAATGACCGCAACGACGGAGCATAATTCCTCGTAACGACACGAACGATGGGGCTCAATTCCCCTCAACGACACCAATGATGGGGGGGACAATTCCTCACAATGACAACAATAGAGCCCAATGACATCAGTGATGGGGCACAATTCATTTTAATGCACCATCGATGGAGCACGATTTCTCTCAATGACACCAACAATGGGGCCCAATGACATCAGTGATGGGGCACAATTCATTTCAATGCACCAACGATGGAGCATGATTTCTGTCAATGACACCAACAATGGGGCCCAATGACATCAGTTATGGGGCACAATTCATTTCAATGCACCAACGATGGAGCACGATTTCTGTCAATGATTGACATCAGTGATGGGGCACAATTCATTTCAATGCACCAACGATGGAGCACGATTTCTGTCAATGACACCAACAATGGGACTCAATTACACCAATGATGAGGCACAGTTACTCCAATTGAAACAAACAGCGGGGAATATTTTTTTCCCCAATGTTGGGACTTTTTCACTGGCCACAGTCCGGCCCTTGTAAAGTCTAAAGGACAGTAAACTGGCCCTTTGTTTAGAAAGTTTAGAGATCCCTGATTTAGATGATAAATATTTACATATCTCCTATTCCTCCCATCCCCCAGAGGAAAAGCCCTCAAGGAAGGGCGGGTAACTTCTTGGTAAATACCAAGCAGCGCAGCAGTGTTTGCACTGCGTGAAGCGGCGCACGGCAATCTCCGAGCTGTTCTCGGGCTGCGTTGACACTGAAGGGGAACTCTGCTCCAAATTTCAAATTTGAAACGGGCGCGGGTTCCCCCCGGGGGTATAATAGGCTCTTCGGCTTGGTCCGGAACGTGAGGGGTTAACCCAAGCCAAAAACAGTGTGGGGTTCCCCCCCAGATCTGTACCAAGCCTCATCCCAAGCATGCAGTCGGGCCGGACAGGAATGGGGGTGGGGACGAGCTAGCGCCCCCCCCCTCCTAAGCCATACCAGACCGCATGCCCTCGACATGGGGGAGTGTGCGCTCACTGCCCCCCCACCCCAAAGCACTCTTGTCCCCATGTCGATAGGGACAAGAGCCTCTTCCCGACAACCCTGGCCGTTGGTTGTCGGGGTATGCGGGCGGGAGCCAATCAGAATCTGGGAGCCCCTTTAATAAGGCGGCCCCCAGATTCCGGCCCCCCACCCTATGTGAATGAGTATGGGGTACATCGTAACCCTACCCATTCACCTGGTGGAAAAAGTGTAAACACAAATAAACCACACAGAATAAAATTTATTAGTCAGCTCCGGGGGTCTTCCGCCAACCCACCCCGGTCTTCTCCGCCCCCTTCACCACGGGCTTTGTAGTTTTCTGCCTGGGGGCCTCTCGATATCCTCTTCTGCCTGGCTCTTCCGCGGGGGCCAGGCCTTCTTGTCGCTGTGTCGCTGTCTTCAGCCGCCGCCCCCTTCACCACGAAGCTGCCGTGCTTGTGGGGGAGGGCAGCGGGCTTCGAAGTTTTTGGCCGGGGTGAGGGTCGCACATCCCAGCCCGGTCTTCTAGTCGTTTTCGCCGCCGCCCCCTTCACCATGAAGCTTCCTGCTTATGGGGGAGGGCAGCGGCTTCTCGTCGCTGTCTTCAGCCGCGGGGTGACACTCGTGGGCTTCTTCGGCGACCTCCGCTTCTGCCTGGCTCCGCCGCTGGGGCCAGGGCTTCTTTTTCCATTCGATGTTGACACGGCGAGGTCCGGGGCTGAAATGCCGACAGAGCGGCGGGCACCGACTTATATTGGCATTGGGCGTGGTTATGCCACCATGTGACCTTAACCCATGTGACATCACAGGGCACGATGGGAATGTGATGTCACATGGGTTAAGGTCACATGGTGGCATAACCACGCCCACGCCCCTATGCCAATATAAGTCGGTGCCCACCACTCAGTCGGCATTTCAGCGCCGGACCTCGCCGTGTCAACATCGAATGGAAGAAGAAGCCCTGGCCCCAGCGGCGGAGCCAGGCAGAAGCGGAGGTCGCCGAAGAAGCCCGCGAGTGTCACCCCGCGGCGGAAGACAGCAACGAGAAGCCCGGGGTGGGATGTGCGACCCTCACCCCGGCCGAAAGGCGGCGACACAGCGACGAGAAGCCCGCCACGTCGAAGTCCGTGATGGGATGTGCGACCCTCATCCCAGCAGAAAACGTTGAAGGGGCGGCGGCGGAAGACGGCGACACAGCGACGAGAAGGCCTGGCCCCCGCGGAGGAGCCATGCAGAAGCCGACAAAGCCCGCGGGTGGTGCCCCGCGGCGGAAGACAGCGACAAGAAGCCCAGGAGGAGCCAGGCAGAAGCGGAGAAGCCCAAGGGGGAGCGACACCCCCGTTCTCCGCTGTTTTCGGCCGGCCCCCCCCGGATGTGAAAGAGCTTAATTTTGGGGTGGGGGCCCGGCCGAACATGGCGGAGAGCATCGGTGGGTGTTTCCCCCCCGGCAGAAAACGTCTAGAAGACCGAGGAGTGGCGACGCCCCCGTTGTTCTCTGCCATTTTCCGCCGCCCCCCCCCCCGGATGTGAAAGAGCTTAATTTGGGGTGGGGGCCTGGCCAAACATGGCGGAGAGCATCGGTGGGTGTCTCTCCCCCCGGCGGAAGGCGGCGACGAAGACTGGGGGGGGTAGGTGTACCCCCCCGGCAGAAGACAGCCATCAGCCCGCGGGAGGCAGGAGCCCCCCGCAGAAGGCGTCGGCGAAGACCGAGGAGGGGCTCCGCCCCCCGTTGTTCTCCGCCGTTTTAGGCCGGCCCCCCCGGATGTAAAAGAGCTTAATTTGGGGAGGGGGCCTGGCCGAACATGGCGGAGAGCATCGGTGGGTGTTCCCCCCCCCAGGCGGAAGGCGGCGGCGAAGACCGGTGCGGGGCTGGAGCCCCCCGGCAGAAAACGGCTAGAAGACCGAGGAGGGGCTCCGCCCCCCGTTGTTCTCCGCTGTTTTGGCGGAGAGCATCGGTGGGTGTCATTCCCCCCTGGCAGAAAACGGCGAAGCCCGGGGCCCAATGGGCTGGTGGTGGTGGGTCCCGGCAGAAGACCCCCAGAGCTGACTAATAAATTATTTTATTCTGTGTGGTTTATTTGTGTTTACACTTTTCCACCCGGTGAATGGGTAGGTGTATGATGTACCCTTATTATAGGGGGCTCTCAGATTCTGATAAGCCCCCCGCCCGCATACCCCGACAACCAACGGCCAGGGCTGTCGGGAAGAGGCTCTTGTCCCTGTCGACATGGGGACAAGAGTGCTTTGGGGTGGGGGGGCAGTGCCCCCCTCCCCCAAAGCACACACTCCCCCATGTCGAGGGCATGTGGTCTGGTATGGCTCAGGAGGGGGGGCGCTCACTCGTCCCCACCCCCATTCCTGTCCGGCCAGACTGCGTGCCTGGGATAAGGGTTTGGTCTGGATCTGAGGGGGAACCCCACGCGTGGGTTTAACCCCTTATGTTCCAGACCAAATCTAAGAGCCTGTTGTGCACCTGGAGGGGGACCCCCACGCCGTTTTTTTTTTTTATTTGGTGTGGAGTTCCCCTTTATCCCGGTCCTGTCAGGGGGGGGGAATGCCTGCTTGTCTGTCCATACAATGTATGAACAGCGATCTGTCATTTTCCGAAGTCAGTACCACCCCCTTTACAGTTAGAACACACCCAGGTAACATAATCAACCCCTTCCTTGCCCCTAGTGTTAACCCCTTCCCTGCCAGTGACATTTTTATAGTAAGCAATGCATTTGTGTACCATTGGTCGCTAGAGAAATGCCAAAGCTCACAAAAATGTGTCCGCCACAATGTCGCAGTAGCCATAAAAATCAATGATCGCCACCATTACTAGTAAAACAAAAAAATTTTTTTCCTAAAAAACCCATTAAACTAACCCCTAATTATAACTTTTGCCCAAACCAATCAAACGCTTATTGCGATTTTTTGGAACCAAAAATATGTCGAAGAATACGTATAGGCCTAAACTGAGGGCAAAAAGTTTTTTGATATATTTTGGGGGAGATTTATTATAGCAAACAGTAATAAAGTTGTCTTTTTATTTACAAAATTGTCGCTATATTTTTGGTTCGAGCAAAAATAAGAAAAAACGCAGAGGTGATCAAATACCACCAAAAAAAAAAACAATTTTGTTGGGGGGAAAAAAGAGGACGCCAATTTTGTTTGGAGGCCACGTCACACAACCGCGCAATTGTCAGTTAAAATGACGCAGTGTTGAAATGCAAAAACTGGCCCGGTGACCAGTGACCAGTAATATGGTCTGGGGCTCAAGTGGTTACAAATTAAGAAAACACTAAAGTTACCCCAATTTATGACCATAATGTGAAAGATGATGTTACACCGAGTAAATAGATACCCAACATGTCACGCTTTAATATTGCACACACTCATGGAATGGCGCCAAAATTCAGTACTTGAAAATACCCATAGGCAACACTTTATTTATTTTCAGGTTACCAGTTTAGATTTACAGAGGAGGTCTAGTGCTAAAAGTATTGCTCTCGCTCTAACATACGCTATGATACCTCACATGTGGGGTTTGAACGGGGGTTAAATATGTGGGCGGGACTTACACATTTAAGGCCCGCCCACATATGGAAACATCCTTCAAACCACACATGTGAGGTATCATAGCGTGCGTAAGAGCATGAGGAATACTTTTAGCACTAGACCTCATCTGTAAATCTAAACTGGTAACCGGAAAAAAATGGGGCGTGTTCGCTTCTGACTGCGAGCTACTAGGGACAACAGCGTTTTAATTATTATTATTTATGTTTGTTACGTAAAAATTCAATAAGACCTCCCCTTCAGGTTGTAAAGCATCAGTTCAGGGGAAAAAATAAATACACCTCTAATGCTTTCATCTGCCATTGCAGATTTGATTCTGGTAATGCATCTCGAGTGAACTGGGCATGCTCGAACACTTAGAAAATTAAGCTGGGTGTTTGTGCCTGAAAATGACATGCATCTTTCTGAGCATGCTCAGAAAGCTTCTTTTTTGGCTTAGTAATTTAAGGACATCCTTAACAGGTGTAAGCAGTTACAAGTGCACACAAACTAGAGGCTGACATTTCTTCATGTGTTTCCAATTGGTTCATTAGCACACATGTTATAAAAAGCATGGATAGAGCACGTGTCAGCTGCCCTCAGAGGGGGCAGACTTGCTGGCTGGAAGGAATGGCGGCGCGAAACAGAGATGTTTTGGAGCAAGTTTTGTTTTTTTGATGTTTTGTCTGCTGCATAATTTTGCAAAATGTTTCTCAAGATGTTAATGACTAATGTTTTAATCCTGTGGGTCTATCCTGTTATTTCAAAAGCATGATTTATTTTCCAATGACTGTGTGAAATAAACCTTGGTCTATTTTTTGTTTTTATGTTTTTTTTATTTTTTTATGTGTTTATTTTTAATATTTTGTTTTGCTTTTCATTGTTTTGTGGACCAATAAAATTACTTTAAAATTTTGAAGTTTGTTTTGTGATATTTTTTTCATGCTATGGATTTCAACAGCTGCAGCTGAAATAGTTTGGGCCTAAACCATCAAGTGTGATTTGTCTCTAAGCTCTTTCCTGGTGTGTATGCATTAAAGGTTTGAAATTTTTAGTCACCAGAAAAGGAAGGACAAAGCGGTAAGTATTGTTTCCTAGAATTGATGTCCAGACTGACTTTTTAAAGCACATGTGCAAGATGAAGGAAAACCTGCAAACAAGGCCTGTTGGGGGGGGGGGGGTGTATTGGTAGAAATTTTTTGTTTATTCAGACACGACATTAGGTACCAAATTTACAAATAACGGGGAAACATCAAGAAAATCTCACACTGCTTACAAACATTTACATATACAAGATAATCATTTAAACAACTATAACACTCCTATAAAACCAACATTGAATTTACAAACCTTGAAAACACAGACTACTAACACGCAACCAATTCACCACTGCTAACCTCTATCAGGTTGGGCAAACTTTTATCACCCTCCATTATCCGGCTCATTGCACTTTGGGTCACTATTGGTGCATACCCATAATTAAGGTCCATAAGATACAAAAGAAAGAATAACAAAATACTATATATGGCATATTTTACGCGGATTAGCCAACTACCTGCGCAAGCCTATTGGCATCAACTGCAGAAACCTACAGCCTCTGCCCCATCTGGCCACTGCACCAGGTCATAGCTAGCCAAATCCATCAACAGACCACATATCTATACATCATAAACATCGAACAAAATCCCGCTATATTAACCGACTAGTAAAATAACAAATTACTCTGCGGCACCCGCACCCTCATCCTGCTTAGAACAGGGCACAGACGCTTCCTGATGACGACAACAACGAAACGTACGTCGAGGCGGTACCTGGGCACGCACTACTAGCTCACTTCCGGTTTCCTGGTTCTCAAGCCTGACGGCGGTGGAACGCACGCCGGCTTCACCAGCCTACCACATTATCTCTCGCCAATCCCTACACATCCACAGCCTCAGTGCCGGGAATACGGGCACCATCTCAAGTAAGAGGCCATTTGGCATTGTATTTTTAGCAATTTATTCCAATAAAAAGGTTTTACACTATGGAAGCTGTTTTTCTCCTTATATGAGATCTGTTCACTACTTGGCTTACAATCGAGTTTCCCACAGGCAGCAGCTGATCCCTGAGCTCATTTGACCTTATTTTAATTAATAGGTCAACACCATCGGGTAAGGAGCCATCCATCCTCACTTGCGGTGTTTTTTTTGGTGAAGGTGGAACATATTCAGAAGATTAAACACAGAGCACTCTATCGGAACACTATTGTTTTTTAGCACAATATTGCACTAACTATCAACAGGACTCTGGGTAGACAATCATTGTCCATCGCCATTGAATTTTTTGCACTTATTGTTTTGTCAATCACTTGCTGTTGTATTGGTTTAGCACGACTTTCATATATATATTTTTCACACCAATGTTGTATAATATGTGTTAAATTTATCACTAGTCAGCGCCCCTCATTTTCAATTGTTCACACGTATAATCCAGCACTCTGTATTATTTAGGGAGCAGCTCTTCATCATTTGCACAAGTTTTTCCCCCCCTATTCTATTTTGGCGCGAGATTTCCCCAAGTTTTCCACAGAACCCACTCCGCATCACTCATTTAACACCTTTTTTACTTTTTTTATTTTTCTTCTTATTCTTCCTAAGCACTACCCAACCAGTATCACCAGCTGCTGGGCCCACCCCACTCATACCCTCTGAGGGCTCTTCACTTGACCCGGCCTGAGGTCTTTTCTGTGACCCAAGGGCTACCTCCATATCCTCCTGGGTTACTGCACCACCCAACGCATGAGAATCCACCCGGGGGGGGGGAGAGCGGGGCAAAACGGGAAGAAAGCGGGAGGGGAACAGAACAAGAATGAGAGGAGGGGGCAACAGGAAGAGAAAAGGAAGGGGGGGGGAAGGATAGCACAGACTGGCCCCAACACCCCCCCCCCCAGGGGGAACCACCAAACCCTCCTCACTCCCCTCTACTTCAGAATCGGTGTCTAAGGCAGAGGAGTCCAGCAAAAACTCAGGAGGCCCCCCAAGGAAAACCCCACCACCTCCTGACACTCCACTCTGACCCGCAGGGTCAGGGGCTACTGCACCAACCCCCGCCCTCCTCCTGATGAGACCCTGCCTTTGAGGCTCCTCACCCCCCTCTACCTCAGAATCAATGTCCACTCCACTCTGACCTGGAGGATCAGGGGCAGCTGCACCAACCCCCGCCCTCCTCCTGACAGAACCTTGCCTCTGGGGCATAGGGGCAGCCCGACCACCAGATCTAGAAGCACCCGCGGCCTGCCCCCCCCACCCCCCTCCATCTCAGAATCAGTGTCCGAGGTGAAACCTTCCGACACCCCAGATTCCTCTTGCACATTACCTCTATAAGCCTGCGGACATCGACTGAAAGGGTGACCTAACTCGTTACAAAGATTACATCTAATATGGGCACACCCGTCCGCCAGGTGACCCCTCCCACCACAGCGCGTGCACTTCACAACAGTGCATTCAGCCCTCAAGTGAGTGGGGGACCCGCACTTAAAACACCTTTTAGGCTGTCCAGGATAAAAAAACAAAATTCTGTCTCTCCCAATGAAAGCACTCCCAGGGATATGAGCCATGCTATTTCCCTGCCTCTTCAACTTAATCTTAACCCCCCAGGCCCCTGTCCAGATCCCCCTTTCATCCACCTTCTTCCAAAGGGGGCACTGGAGCTGGCCATGACGGGTCAACCAGGTCGCAATGTCTTCCGGAGGAAGGGATTCATTGCGTACCAGGATGGTTACATTTTTGACCTCCTCCTGCCTAGACAGGGGGGTCAAACAGAACTTGGACCATGGGTCCTGTCTTTTGACTAGTTCATAATTCAACAAAAACATTTCCATAACGATGACTGACATAAAACTAAAATCAAACTCTACTGAACCTCCCGGATGGATAACCACAAAGAGGTCAGACGCCCTTACTCCCAGAGAGAGGACCATATCGATGACCTCTCCTCGGGACGGGCACTGACCTTCACCAATAAACTTTAGTTGCACCATATTCCTCCTCCTGCGTTCTGTACCACCACCTCCCCTGGACCATGCCCTCTCACCCCGCTGCTCTTGCGCAGGGGGAACCCTGAAATTGCGGGCACCGAACTTGCTGTAAATATGATCCAAGGGAGCACTTAACCCAGCCACTTGAGCATAAGACCTGCCCTCCCTCAAAGCATTGAGCAAGCTCTCTTCCTGAGAGGTTGTGATAACTCCCGCAGGTTGGGGTGCATCAAATGGACCAACCCCCCTCAGGACCTCCATTGACGCAACCTGGGCAGTCTCCTCATGACTCGCTGCCCTCCCCCTCACTACTGAAGGACCCGAAAGGGGGCCCGACCCCAACACAACTTCCTGTACCTGAGCCAATTGAGTATCATCCATATTAAAACCAGAGTCCCCCATGGCTCCATAGGAACCTACATGGACTTCTGTCACAGCTGCAGACTGGGAACCTTCTAACTTTCTAATAAAATCCATTGCCAAACATTCATCATCTAAATGTCCCGCAGGGTGATCCCCCCAAACTGGAGCCTGTTCAGAAGGGAGACCCGCAGATGGGGAAGTACTCACAAGTCTCTGGGTATTCTGTTCCAAAGCTGAGGACCGGACCTGGCCGGGAAATGGAGCTCCGGGTGTCACCACAGCCACTTCCGGTTCACCTGCTGACGCCACTTCCGGTTCCGGTTCACGTGCTGACGTCACTTCCGGTTCCGGGTCACATGCTGACGTCACTTCCGGTCCTGGGTCACGTGCTGACGTCACTTCCGATCGCGGCTCCGTCCCAATCACGGGAGATTCCCGCACAGCGGAAATGCCCTCCAAGTCACTGCTGATTGGTCGTCCAGAAGCAGGAGGCTCCACATGGCGTGGCGTGCCCTCTCCCTCGGCAGCCATTGCTATCCTAGCCATAGCTTCTTCCATACTAGATGTCATACAGTCCATCTCAACTGGATCCGCGGTAGATGCCTGCCCCTCACCCTGTAAACCCGCAGCGGTCGCCACCACATTGGCCGGCTGACCCTGCTGTAGGCTACTTGCTGGGTTCACAGAGGCCAAAGCACCCCCGCTTCCAGGAGCAGGCTTATCACCCTGATCTTGCTGGGAACCAGTCACACTCTTCACGGTGACCAAAAGACCAGGCGGAAGACGAGTAAGACTCACCACGGGGTTGAGACCTCTCTCACTCACGCAAGTACCTCCTGCTTCGTGGGACAACCTCCCACTTGATGTTGTACCCCCTATCTTCACAGGTTGGGGTCCGGCAGGTGCCTGGGCGCCCTCAGCGGTACTCTCCGAGATAGTCCCTGAGGTCTGAGGTTCCACTAACAGAGAACCCCCAGCCCCCTCAGCTACAAATGCTGACTTGCCTCTCCTTGCTGCCTGCTTGCTCTCCTCAGAGGCACGTTGGAGCTCCCTCCTGATTGGAAGGAGAAAAGCCTTCTCTGCAGTCCCTCTGGAACAGAGACACATAACAAGACCCCATAACTGGCCATTCTGCTCTTTCAACAGGTCTATTGCTTCCTTGAATTTGAATCTTTTTGAGCTACTAGCCCGATCTCTTCTGTTCCTTAAACTGGCCAGTACTGTAATCCTGGAATGGAGAGCTTGTGCCGCCTTCTGAATCAAACCTTTGGTTTTGCTGCGTCTTCTCAGCATACGCTGATCATCCTCCCCTTGCTGGGGAAAAGTCCAATCTGCCAGCTTGGACTGGACCGACAAAAATTGCTTCTCTTCTTTATTTAAATCCCCAAAACTCGGGAGATCCACGGTCCTCGGAGGTACCGGGCGGGAGGTGAACTCCCCTTGCCTAGGAACAAGCCCCTGGCCTGGGCTTGATGAGGCCATAGCCTCCCCTCTCCTCCAGGGTCTGGTTCTTCACAGGAGCTGCTTCAAAGACACAACCTCTTCCTTCAAGGCATTGGTGGACAGGCTTGAAGTGCTGATTTACAGCACTGTGCTTGAAACTAGCACAAGACAATCCTATTCTAATTGTGGGTTGTTTGAGGGAAGCCAATTGAGTGTTAGAACCCCTGCTAGTGTTTTTAGGTTGGGCTTTGTGTCCCTTTTCTTTAAATTGGCTTCACTTCCTGTCACACAGCTGAACAGGAAGTGAGGTTAAAACCCTACCAATGGTCTTTTCTTCGGGACACAGGTCAATCTAACTAGTGTCCCCATTAAGCAAATTGCACTGCTGTGTACACCCCAAATGATTAGTTACTTTGGGGTTTAGTAAAAGGCAAAGCCGCTCTGCAGTAGAAGCGTAGGCAATGAAAATCAGAAGGGAAGCACTGATGGTTTTAACTTCCAGTCCCGCCAAGTTTTTATTTTTCTTCCTTGCTTGTCCACTTGTAGTGCAAAGTGGATTTGCCTTTAGTAAATGGAGTCCAAGATCCATACTAATTTGGGGTGTACACAGCAAAATGCAATTTCCAAAATGGGAAACTATTTAGATTGATCTGTGTGTCCCCAACAAGACATTTCTCAGGTTTTTCCCTCACTTCCTGTTTGGCTATGTGGCAGGAAGTGAATGAATTAAGTAGAAAGTGACAACATTTGTGAGGTGTTTTTACCCCATCAGGGGTGCAGGCATCCCCAAAACAAACAAGAAAATTGTTTATTTAACATTGGTTGGTGTTTGTGGGGGTTCCTAACACACATTCATACATATTAGCAATGCTGGATCCTGGCCTATTGGCATGGTTATATTTTCTTAAGCCTCTCAATAAAATGATCTGCAATTTGGGGTTAAACTGGAACTATAATCATCACTTTTATTTTTTTGTTTTCTTTCATTTTGGATAGAGTTGGGGGGGGGGGTTAGAAGCTCTGTCAGTTTATTTTGTATTATCCCTGTCCGTTTGGGGAGATTGGCTATGGGGCAGGAAGTGAAGGCCAATCTCCCCAAACGGACAGGGATAATACAAAATAAACTGACAGAGCTTCTACCCCCCCCCCCCAACTCTATCCAAAATGAAAGAAAACAAAAAAAATAAAAGTGATGATTATAGTTCCAGTTTAACCCCAAATTTCAGATCATTTTATTGAGAGGCTTAAGAAAATATAACCATGCCAATAGGCCAGGATCCAGCATTGCTAATATGTATGAATGTGTGTTAGGAACCCCCACAAACACCAACCAATGTTAAATAAACAATTTTCTTGTTTGTTTTGGGGATGCCTGCACCCCTGATGGGGTAAAAACACCTCACAAATGTTGTCACTTTCTACTTAATTCATTCACTTCCTGCCACATAGCCAAACAGGAAGTGAGGGAAAAACTAGGCAAATTAAGGGACTCCCCTGAAAATTCCTGGGTGGGTCATAAAAAAACAGGGTGTGGCCTTGACAGGAAGGGTGGGTAATTTTTCTATTAGGGGGTGCCCAAATTTGGTCAGGCCTAGGGCAGCACAAAACCTAAATATCCTACTGCATATTAGGGCTTATTTAGACAGGGATCCTGTCTAAATAAGACAGCATGTTTTTAGATTGTGGGAGGAAACCCACACAGGCACAGGGAGAACATGCAAACTCCAGGCAGATAGTGTCACGGGCGGAATTCGAACCAGCAACCCTTTTGCTGATAGGTGAACATGCTACACACTACACCACTGTGCTGAACGAACATGATCGCAGCTGAAAGCATGAGATTATTTTTTTTTTCAAATTCCATGCTTTCCAGCCTGGAGGACAGATGTGGGGTCTAATTGACGCCGCCTCTCTCTATAAAGAGGACCTGTCACACACTAGTCCTATTACAAGGGATGTTTACATTCCTTGTAATAGGAAGAAAAGTGGAAAATAATACAAAAAAAGGGACAAACAAGTGCAAAAAGAAAAATATTAAGTAAAAAAACAAAAAAAAAAAAAAAACTAAATTTAAATGCCCCTGTCCCTAGTAGCTCGCACTCAGAAGCGAACACGCATGCAAGTCCCACCCACATACAGTATGTAAACACCCTTCAAACCCCACATGTGAGGTATCATAGCGTGCGTTAGAGTGAGAGCAATAATTTTAGCACTAGACCTCCTCTGTAACTCAAAACTGGTAACCTGAAAAAAAAAGTCAAGCGTCGCCTATGGAGATTTTTAATAACGAAGTTTAGCGCCATTCCATGAGTGTGCGCAATATGAAAGCGTGACAAGTTAGGTATCTATTTACTCGGTGTAACATCATCTTTCACCTTATCCCTAACAATTGGGCTAGCTTTACTGCTTTCTTATTTTTTCATTCATGAAACAGGTTTTTTTTTGTAGGCCAAAAACAAAAACGTTTGAAAATTTTTGGCGCAAATACCGTTGGAAATTTGTAAGAAAAAATGGCCGCCACTTTATTCCCTAGGGTGTTTGTTAATAAAATATATATATAATGTTTGGGGGTCCTGAGTAATTTTCAAGGAAGAAAATATAATTGTTACATGAAGGAGAGAAGTGCCAGAATAGGCGCGGTATGGAAGTGGTTAAAGTGCAACAATAAAAGTTAAAAATTCCTTGAAATTTCGTACCATGGGGGGGGGGGGATCAGGGCCGCCATCAGGAATTATGGGGCCCCTTACACAGCTTCAGGCATGGGCCCCCTGGAGCAGAGAACAGGGGGGGTGCTGCCGTCTGAAATTGAGAAGGGGGGGGCTGCCGCTATTTGAGAAGCGGGGGGTTCCTTTACAAAAAAATAAATATAGAAAAATATATATTAAAAAAAGGGTGGTAGCCATCCGGGGGCCTTGGGGACCTCTGGGCCCTTTAATAAAAATAAACCTCTGGGCCCTTTAATGAAAAATAAATAAAAATATCTATCTATCTATCTATCTATCTATCTATGTATATATATATATATATATATATATATATATATATATATATATAAAAACAAAAAAAAGGGGGTTGCCTTGGGAGCTCTGGGCCCTTTAATAAAAAATAACTAAAAAAATATCTAAACAAAAATAACATGGGGTGGGAGCTGTGGTGGCTCAACGTGATTGGCACTGCACTGACAAGCTGTTCACCTCTGCAGCCAAGGGTTCGGATCCCGGTCTCGGCTGCATGTGAATTGAGTTTGGTGGTCTCAGCCCGGCTCCCGGTGGGTGTGCTATGCAAGGTACGCCTGTGCTTAGTATGCCCACCCCCCCCCCCACAAAAAAAAACACCACACTTGCACGCCCACGAAATTGGTTAAACACGCACGCACTTTGGCCATGAGGTCTCTTAAAATAAAGAGAGGCAAAGGACCTACAGGACTGTGGCTGGGTGGGCTAGACTCCCTCATAGGGGGAGTCCCTCTGTCCCGTCGGGCTCCCAAGTGGAGCAGGTAGGGTGGGGTGAGTGGGAGGCCCCCCTCACACCCGCCATTGCCACCGGGGGCATGGAGAAGGATGGCGATTGCCTCCGGGGGGAGGGTCTGCCTACTCCCAACTCCTGCAGTCCAGCTCCTCTCTCTCGACTTCACGCACAAAATACACTAAAAAAAAAAAAAACAACCTGGGGAAAATATAAAATGTTTAAAACATTTTTATAAGCAAAAAGGTTGTCATCTGGGGCCCTCTGGGCCCTTTCATAATAATATAATATATATATATTATATATATATATATTATATATATATATATATATATATATTATATATATGTGTTAAAAAAATAACTAAAAAATAAATAAAAATATATCATTTTTTGTATTTTTTTTTTTTAAAAAAGGGGGGTTGTCATCTGGAGCCCTGGGGATCTCCGGGCCTCTGGGGACCTCCAGACCCCTAAAAAAAAACATTGGCCCTTTAATAACAAAAAATATGGGTGGTTGCCACCCGGGCAGGGGCCTCTGGGCCCCTGGGGACCTCCGGACTGCTAAAAATAAAAAATAAAAAAAATTGGCCCTTTAATAAAAAATAATAAAAAATAAAATAAAAAATATATAAAAAAAAAAAGAGGGGGGTTACCATCTGGGGCCCTGGGGGCCTCCAGGCATCTGGGCACGTCCGGACCCCCGGGCCCCTTACAGGTGTACTGCCTGTACCCCCCTGATGGCGGCCCTGGGTGTAATGTCAGCATGTGAAAAGTGACATTCTGAAGGAAAAAAGACGTTTAAAACTGATTCGCGGCAATAATGAATTGTCAGCTCCTGGCAATTGCAGGAGAATTCATTCATAAAAAACACTACAAAAAAGCGTGGGGGTTCCTCTGCTTCTGTCTTGAGTCTTCTATTCCCGCATCTTGCCCGGAATGTTCTTCCATCTTCTTCTCCTTCCGCTGTCCTTCTCGTCCGCATCTTCTTGTTCTTCTTCGCCAGAGCCGCCGCTTACAATTGAAATCCCCGCTGTCTGCCGGACCACGCCCCCCTCTGACGCCACGGGCAAGCTCTTAGGAGTGTGCTGCAAGTGCGTCAGAGGGGGGCGTGGTCACATGTCAGAGGGCGGGCAATTCAATTGGAAAATTGTGCGCGGCTTCTTCTTTGCCGGAGTCGCCGCTTCCAATTGAATTGCCCGCTTTCTGACATGTGACCACGCCCCTCTCTGACGCACAGGCACCACACGGGGACTTTCCTAAGAGCTTGCCCGTGGCGTCAGAGGGGGGGCGTGGTCCGGCAGACAGCGGGGATTTCAATTGGAAGTGGCGGCTCCGGCGAAGAAGAACAAGAAGATGAAAATGCGGACGAGAAGAAGATGGAAGAACATTCCGGTCAAGATGCGGGAATAGAAGACCCAAGACAGAAGCAGAGGAAGAAGAAGATGGAGGAAAAAGAAACCCGAAGTAAAGAAGAAAAGAAGAAGAAAGAAGCTAATAAAGGACTTGTCAAAAACCGGCTCTTGTCGTTTTTAACCCTTGACACTTTTTTTTTTGGTGAAATGGTAGAGGTACAATGTACCCCATTACCATTTCACACTGGGGGGGGCCGGAATCTGGGGGGCCCGTTTGTTAAAGGGGTCTTCCAGATTTTGATAAGCCTCCTGCCCGCAGACCCCCACAACCACCGGGCAAGGGTTGTGGGGAAGAGACCCTTGTCCTCATCAACATGGGGACAACGTGTTTTGGGGGTACCCCAAAACACCCTCCCAATGTTGAGAGCATGTGGCCTGGTGCGGTTCAGGAGAGGGGGGGGCGCTCTGTCCCCCCCTCTTTTCTGCGGCCGGCCAGGTCAACGTGCTCGGATAAGGGGTCTGGTGTGGATTTTGGGGGGACTCCACGCCATTTTTTTTTAAATTTGGGGTGGAGTTCCCCTTAAAATTCACACCAGACCTGAAGGGTCTGGTTATGGATATTTGGGGGGAACCCCAACTCCTTTATTATCTTCTTTCTTCTTCTTTCCTTCGGGTTTCTTCCTCCTCCGCTTCTGTCTTGGGTCTTTTATTCCCGCATCTTGACCGGAATGTTCTTCCATCTTCTTCTCCTTCCGCTGTCCTTCTCGTCCGCATCTTCTTCTTCTTGTTCTTTTTCGCCGGAGGCGCCGCTTCCAATTGAAATCCCTGCTGTCTGCCGGACCACGCCCCCCTCTGACGCCACGGGCAAGCTCTTAGGAAAGTCCCTGTGTGGTGCCTGTGCATCAGAGGGGGGCGTGGTCACATGTCAGAAAGCGGGAAATTCAATTGGAAGCGGCGACTCCGGCAAATAAGAAGCCGCGCACAAGCTTCCAATTGAATTGCCCGCCCTCTGACATGCGACCACGCCCCCCTCTGATACACATGCAGCACACTCCTAAGAGCTTTCCCGTGGCATCAGAGGGGGGCGTGGTCCGGCAGACAGCGGGGGTTTCAATTGGAAGCGGCGGCTCCGGCGAAAAAGAACGAGAAGGACAGCGGAAGGAGAAGAAGATGGAAGAACATTCCGGGCAAGATGCGGGAATAGAAGACCCAAGACAGAAGCAGAAGAAGAAGAAGATGGAGGAAGAAACCTGAAGGAAAGAAGAAAAGAAGAAGAAAGAAGATAATAAAGGAGTTGTCAAAAACCGGCTCTTGTCGTTTTTAACCCCTTAAAAAAATTTTTTCGTGAAATGGTAGAGGTACAATGTACCCCATTACCATTTCACACAGGGGGGGGGGGCGGGATCTTGGGGGCCCCTTTGTTAAAGGGGTCTTCCAGATTTCGATAAGCCTCCTGCCCGCAGACCCCCACAACCACCGGGCAAGGGTTGTGGGGAAGAGATCCTTGTCCTCATCAACATGGGGACAAGGTGTTTTGGGGGGTACCCCAAAACACCCTCCTAATGTTGAGGGCATGTGGCCTGGTGCGGTTCAGGAGAGGGGGGCCGCGCTCTGTCCCCCCCTCTTTTCTGCGGCCGGCCAGGTCAACGTGCTCGGATAAGGGGTCTGGTGTGGATTTTAGGGGGTACTCCACGTCATTTTTTTTTAATTTGGGGTGGAGTTCCCCTTAAATTCCACACCAGACCTGAAGGGTCTGGTTATGGATATTTGGGGGGAACCCCTTGTCATTTTTTAAAAAAATTGACGGCGGGGTTCCCCTTAATATCCATACCAGACCTAAAGGGTCTGGTTATTGAATTTGGGGGGACCCCCACGCTTTTTTTTGTTCGTGTTTTTTATGAATGAATTCTCCTGCAATTGCCGGGAGCCGACAATTCATTATTGCCGCGAGTCAGTTTTAAATGGCTTTTTTTCTTTGGAGAATGTCATTTTGTGCAGAGACATTTCTAACCACGGGAAACATGCGCTTTTTCACATGCTGACATTAGAGCCCCCCATGGTACGAAATTTAAAGAAAAATTACACTTTTATTAT
This sequence comes from Rana kukunoris, assembly GCA_029574335.1. Lineage (NCBI taxonomy): Eukaryota > Metazoa > Chordata > Amphibia > Anura > Ranidae > Rana > Rana kukunoris. Next base: position 268,492,690 of record CM056059.1, on the reverse strand, counting down.
TGCACTTTTAGCATTATTAAAATCACTGCTCCCGAAAAAACGGGCATTTAAAAAAATAAATAAAACATTGGTACATGTCCCCTGGGGCAGGACTGAGGTCCCCAAACACTTTTTAGGACAAAACTTGCAGATTAGCCTTTAAAATGAACAATTAAGATTTCCCCCATAGACTTTAACAGGGAGTTCGGCGGCGGCTTTACTTATCAATTGCATCGCGCTGCTGCTGCGGCCGGTTCATGCGCCTAATTAAGGCTTCATCCAGCGCACTAATTAAGGCATGAACCGGGGCAGCGCAGCTTCAATAGTAAATCAGCCCCACAGTGTAGGATAATTGCACTATTAAGTAAAGTTACTCACACACATAATCTTGGATTTATTTGAGAATACAAGGGAACTTGCTGCAAGTCTTCCCTTCTATATTTATACTGTTTGAGCTATGCATTTGTTATAATTGGGAAAATTACAACAAATGTTCCCTTTTTTTTTTCTTCCCACCCACCACTATTTAAAGAGCCTGTCAGTTCTCAGCTGCCTGTGCTTGGTGGTGGATAGTGTTGAGCGGAATACGCCATATTCGATTTCGCGATATTGCGCGAATATATAGAAGAATATTCGCGAATATTCGCTAATATTGAATATTCGTGATATTTAATCCAAATATTTTTTGCTAAATTTCGCTAATGCGAAATTTTGCTAATGCGAAAATGATTGCGAAATTCTCATAAACGGAGATCATTTCCTGTATTACTAAACTAATATGCACTAAACACTAACTCTACACTACAATGCTCAATACAAAGCAATGTGCATGGTAGAGAGGGAGAGGAGTAACAACATGGTGCCCAGCAGCGTGTTGCTGTAACCTCTGGCGTTCCTCTCTCCCCGAGCATATGCACTGACATGAGCCCTCTGGCTGGATAAACCCACCCATGTCCTACCTGCCGCTGCTACTGCTCGCGCTGCTGCTCCCTCTTCCTCCTTGTTGGTGATCGATCTGAACGCGAAGGCTGTGCACCGGCGGCTGTTGACCGGAGGTGCTCCGGTCCCCGAACGAGCGCTGCCCCCCTGCTGTCGACCATCCGGTACGCCTGGCTTACCTGGATCCTCAAAGCATGCTTGGCTTGAAGGGATCGGCTTCCTGTGTTGTCTGGTTCCCAACGAGCCCCTCTCTATGGTCGCGGCCGTAAGGAGATGTGAGAAGCTGCTGACATCGCTGGCACCGCTGACACCGCAGACACCGGTGCTGACACCGCAGATCCCGCTGACGCTACTACCCCAATGTGCCCAGTGTGCTATGCCCTGACGAGCCGAGCACCAAACACCGAATACTGAGCTCTGACCACTGGAGAAAAGAGAAGCCTGGAGACGGAGGGGACCGGCAGGGACCGGCACCGTAGCACACGCAACACACGCTGCTGTCATCTACAGCAAGGAGCTCTGAGGAACTGAGTAAAGCTGAGCCGGATCCCATGAAGGTAAACTACAAAACGCAAACTATAATCTGAAGCTGGCAAAAGCTACATATAGAGTACAACAAGCCCCTGGTTGTATAGTGGTTCTTGGAGTTCAGTTGGAATAAGACTGTGAATAGAGATATGCAATAGTCTGAGTAAACCTGATAAAGCTGATTAGGACTGCATATCTAGTGTTGAGCGGAATACGCCATATTCGATTTCGCGATATTGCGCGAATATATAGAAGAATATATATATATAGAAGAATATTCGCGAATATTCGCTAATATCGAATATTCGTGATATTTTATCCAAAAAAATGTTGCGAAATTTCCCTAATGCAAAATCTCGCTAATGTGAAAATGATTGCGAAATTCTCATAAACGGAGATCATTTCCTGTATTACTAAACTAATATGCACTAAACACTAACTCTACACTAACTCTACTTAAAAGAAAGGAGAATAAGGGGGCAAAAGAAGGGCGGAGAAGATAATCGCGCAATATTCCTATTGCGTGATTATCTTCTCCGCCCCTTCTTGCATCAGAGCCAATGAATAACTCGAATATCGGCAAAAGGAATATCGCGCAATATTCCTTTTGCCGAATATTCGAGTTATTCATTGGCTCTGATGCAAAGAAGGGCGGAGAAGAATCGCGCAAATTCCGTTTCGAATATTCGATATTCTGATTGGCATGCGCCCTTCTTTTGCAAAGCCAATCAGAATATCGAATATTCGCAAACGGAATATTGCGCGATATCTTTCCGCCCCTTTTGCCGAATAAAGGAAAAAAAATTCGCTTATTTGAAATTATACGAGAAGCAGCGATCAAAAGATGTTATACTACATCAAACAATATAAAAAGAAAAAAAGATGGCTAAACTTTAAATAAAGTCCATGCAATATATAAAATAAATATTGATTGGATAAGTCCAAAGAAGTGTGTTCAGAATCAATATTGATCACAAAAATAACAATCCACCAAAAGAGTTCGTAAATAATCTCCACCAGGTGTTAGACGGTTAATAAACCAGTGCAGAAAGATGAGAACCTCCAATACTTGGTCCCTTCCGTCCTTTGCGAAACGTAGGGAGGCGGCGTTCTGATACCGCGCTTTTCTTACCCGACGGGTTATTCCAAGCCGGCCCGGCTAATTTTTAAAACGCTCTACATTTCTACTAAATTGGCATTTCTTTTCTATTTATGATAAAAAAGGATTTTACACTATATGAAGCCCTTTATTTTTCATATACCCTCGGATCGATGTTTTGGGAGTGCATTCCCCTTAACAAGGACAGATTATCCCGGCTATCCCATCTCAGTCTCTTCAGCTTTATTTGATCTCCTTTAAACAGGGAATTTTCTCTGGTTAAGAGTGCTTTATATCATTATGGTGGAGGTTCTATCTTTTGGCACTGGTTTAGTGTGTAACCGTCTCTAACACCTGGTGGAGATTATTTAAACTTTCTTTTGGTGGATTGTTATTTTTGGATCAAATATTGAACACACGCTTATGGACTTTTCCAATCAATATTTATTTTATATATTTCTTATGGACTTTATTTAAAGTTTAGCGCGATCTTTTTTCTTTTTACATATTCTTTTGCATCAGAGCCAATCAGAATAACTCGAATATTCGGCAAAGGGAATATCGCGCAATATTCCTTTTGCCGAATATTCAAGTTATTCTGATTGGCTCTGATGCAAAAGAAGGGGCGAGTAGCTGATGCGATTCTTTTATGTTGCCGAAAATTCGCAATGCGAATTTTCGGCAACATAAAAGAATCGCATCAGCTACTCGGCCCAGGGTCTCTCTCTAATCATACCAGCAATGCTTTTAGACGTCGATGGAGATCACTAGGATGTGATCTGTTTTACAAATAAATTTTAAAAAATACGAATATTCGCCATAGCGAATATTCGCCGCAATATTCGAGTTATTTGCGAATACTCAAATATGCAATATTCGTAGCGAATATACGCAATGCGAATATTCGTGAGCAACACTATGCATATCTCCCTATCCCTGTCTCCAATAGTTAGGTGGTAATAATCCTATATTTTCCAATGCATTTTCCACTGCATCCAGCATAGCCCAATATATCTGCATAACTTAAGGGAATTCATCTGCCACTATAAAAACCACATAAAAATCTTTTTAGTGAGTGGACCGTGGAATTTGGACAGTGGAATGTGGACTGTGTTCGAACAGGGCTATACGTGTACTATATGTGGACTTGGAGTATCAACTGACAACAGAATAATGATACCTATCAATTGACTTCTCAGTTGACACCTTAAAAGCACAAGAGTATCCCCCTTTTTCTTTTTTTATTATTTTTTGCTGCTCTTCTGCTGCTCTCATAACATTCCGAGAAATCTGAATTTTGATTAGGCCTCCCCCTGTATATCTTGATTGGACTGCCTAACCACTAACTTTCCTTCCTTTGGTATAAACGCATAGAATTATCTGAACGGATTGAATCTGATTTGCTTAAATATACATCAAATATACCAGACATATACCAAAGGGGATCAAAGGGATCAAAGGGGATCAAACAAAAGAGGAGCTCCCCTGTCTACCATTTCCTCCCTTCCCTCTCCCCCCCCCCTCTCTTTTTTTTTTTGGAGCTTAGTAAGAAAGGGGAAAGGGAAAAAAGGAAAAAAAGGATATGTTGGAAAATGTGGGAATTTAACATATTTAACATTTAACATATAAGAGGCTTGAGTAATTGGATTGACTGACTGATTGAATTGATTAGCACTTATTGCCCTTATTGCATATATATTGTACCTACAGCACTTACTCAAAAACATACAAATTCTTCCTTTTTATATATCTATACATAATTGTCTGAGTATTTAAGTACAAGAGTCACGATTGGTTGAAGCACTAAAAAAAAAATTCACGTATTACCAGGGTAAATATACTGCTGTTCTGTTCATAGAGGTGTTTTTTTCTTTTTTTTTTCGGGGTCTACAGGACTGGGAGGAAGGGAAGATAGAAAGGGGTAACGAGAACGATAAAGTAGAGAGGTAAGAAGATGAGGAGAAGAGGTACTAAGATTAATAAAGCAGACAGTGAAAATAGTGAAAACAGTAACTCAATAAAAGCATACATGGTACAAGGAAAGGCAGATAAGGGGGAGCAGAACCCAGAACAAGTAATAGAAAATATAGAAAATACAGAAGGAATAGACCAGCAGGTAGAACATGGAGAAATTATGGATCAGGCCGAAAGAACCCAGCAACGAGACCAACACCCAAATACAACGGAGGAAGAAATTAATAAACTTCTGGCACCCCCCACAAAACAAGACATGTTAGAGATGATGGCCAGCTTAGAAGGAATGATTAAAAGAGAACTAGGCGCCACCCGAACGGACATACAAAATGTATTACATAGAGTTGAAGAATCGGAAGCCCATATAGAAGATCATAAAAGTGCGATCCTGGAATTACAAGAAAGAGCAGATTCAGATTGGGTAGAAATGAGAAATATTAGATATAGATTGGAAGATCAAGAGAACCCCAATAGACACAACAACCTGAGGATACGCGGACTCCCAGAGTCAGTGGGGAACAGTAATCTAGAGACAAAATTATGTAAACTGTTTAATGAAACTTTGAAGAGTGAAGTGCTAACTCCCTCATCATTTGAAAGAGTACATAGAATACAGAGAATAACAACATCATCTGCAGAGTTAGCAAGAGATGTAATAGCAAGGTTTTCAAATTTTCAAATTAAACAACAAGTTACACGTGGATTGAGGAACTCCACTTTGATTAAATATGGGGGAGCTAAGATTCTAATCTTCACAGATCTAGCACAAGAAACCCTGGCCCGGAGGAGAACTTTGAAGCCCCTGCTAAAACTACTACAGGAGAAAAAGATTACCTATGGATGGGGGTTTCCAGCTTGCCTGATAGCTAAGAATCAAGGAATATCGGCCACCCTGCGATTTCCAGAGGACCTGAAAGGCTTCTGCAATAAATTAGATGTACCAATGCCACAGATAGAAAACTGGGAGAAGAAGCTGCCAGAATGGAAGAAATTGAAGGAACAACCCTGGAAAAAAGTCTAAGATTCAAATTTAGATTGAAATTTAGAACAATGAGCAGCAAACTACACTAAATATATTAAGTAAATAAATAAGCATAATAAGTAGCGGGGCGGGAGGGGCGGGAGAAGATGGGTGGGAAAGAGTGGTTGCTTGGGGGGGGGGGGGGATGACAGAGGTGGGCAATGCCTCTCCGGTCGACCGTGACCATCTCTGTTGTAGAAATGAGATGCGGACGAGTGGGAGGGCATATTAGGTCCCCTAGAAAGTGCCCCACATGGTTGGACATCACACACCTAGACGGTAGCCAGTTGGGCCACAACATTGATTTTCAATGTAACGAGGGAGGGGAAAGGGGAGGGGGCTGAATAAGGGGGTGAGACTGTTTGTAATTGTTGTAATTGGTATGTTATTTTATTTTGTATTGGTGGTTTGGACAGATCCTAGAATATTAGAATTGACCTCGGAGGGGGGCGTGACCGGACGTGAGAGTGGAGAGTGTGAGAGTGCATGCGATGTGAGATGTGAGGAGGAATGGATCCCGGCGTGAACTCCTGCTGCCTCTAGCTGACTCTAGCCGCCCCAGTCTCTGCACATAAACATGACACAGTGAGGTGTCGTATATCCTCCCCTCCCTAGCAAGCACGACGGGTCTGGATGTCAGCGGGGATCGTAACAACACCTTCCGCTCCGGTGAACACTCCGTGTCTGTGAGAACCTGCACCGCACAGCTGAGTGAGGCTGGGAAGCAAGGAGGAGGGAGCAGCGTGAAAGGAGAGGAGAGGAATTTAATTTGGCACATCGCACTGGGGGAAACTGAAAGAAAACGCTGGCACTGTGATATGGACAAGTAAGCAAGAGGAGGTGAACGTGAGCCATCAATGACCCCCGGTATGTGATAAATATAAAAGAGACTGTGTAAGCTAGCAATGGCCAGTCCTATGCTCAGAGGAATGAGGAGGAGCTGCAGTATTGCAATGACATTCTTATAAAGTCTCATAAAGTCTATAAAGTCCTGTTATAGCAAGATATAATATATTTACATCTTTTGCATCCCCCAAGCTGTTCTTTTTTTCTTTCCCCTCTTATGAGGCTATTGCGCTCAGTGTGCTATATCTATATCTACCTGCTGCTCTGAAATGCATTGAAGTTTTGACTGTGTAGTGCAAACTGGACTGACTTATTGCGCAATAATTGTATTGCATCTTTTTCTATTGATCAATTGATCAGACTTACCTGAGTAACAGCTACAGCAGCAGCATATCTAATCTAGGACTGTGAACTGAAAACCCGGGAAAATCATTGTGTACCTAGGGGAAGGCTCTTTTTGAAACTTGAATTGGGGGGGGTGCAACTTTGGCTTTCTCCCCTATCTCTCCATTACATTCAGCCTAGTTATTTAGGCAAAGACAGTGCGGTCATTGAACTGTACCTTGTGGCACCCCTCTCGCCGGCTTGCACAAGAAATACCGGAGGCCAGTCTATATCTAGTCCTTATCTAGCCCTTATCTAAACAGTTAAAGGTGGCAGTAGGACATGTGAAAACTGGCTAGAGCAATTACAATTACAAGTACACTGGGGTCGGTCGCTACAATTACAACTACACTGGGGTCGGTCGCTACGCAAGAGACCCCGCCCCCCTTCTTTTTTTTTTTGTTCCCCTCCAGTAATTTTAGGAGGTTGGATAAACAAAAATAGAAGGTAGCCCCGACAGATATAAAATGGCAGCAGCAGCGGCAAAAAGAGGGCAGCAGAACCTGGAGAGTGGAGGGCCTCAAGCAACAAGGTCAAAAGAGAAAGCGACACAAGCAAACAGTAGCCGCAGCAGCCAAGTTGGAGCAGTACTCGCACACCTCTGTAAACTCCCCAGGAAAAGGGGCTCAGAGTCAACAAGCGCAGGTCAAAAACCATGGGGGTACATCAACGGATAGGAAAAGTCAGGGCCAAGGGGCACCGGGCCCAAAGTCAACAAGTAAAAAAGACCTTACTGGAGAACCACCAGGGGGCGTGCCCGCAATTGCAAAAACCACTATAGAAGCCCATGCAGTGGATGGCTCAGCAGGCGGGGGGGAGCCTTCCCTGAAAGAAATATTACTTGCCATAAACGCCTGTAAGGGGTCATTGAGTAACTTATCTGACCAGATAAAAGAAATAAAGGAAGAACTAAAGACATTTAGTCAAGATTTGCAGAAAACAGCGCAAAGAGTAACAGCAGTAGAGGAGAGAGTGAGCCAAGTAGAAGATGAAGTGCACCCACTGAAACAACAGATGCAAGCAATGAAGGAGCAAATTGGATGGCAGGCATCTAAACTTGATGAATTTGAGAACAGATTGCGTAGAAACAATATACGGGTGGTAGGACTCCCGGAACAGAGTGAGGGTACCCATCCAATAAGTTTCCTTGAGAACTGGTTTAAAGAGATTTTAGGGGAAAAAGTTTTTTCACCGCTTTTTGGGATAGAAAGGGCGCATAGAGTCCCATTCAGACCCTTAAAAGATGGTCATCCTCGGCCTTTACTCCTGAAATTTCTTAATTATAATGACAAGGTGACAGCATTGCAAAAGGCAAGAGAGAAGGGGACATCTTCTACAATGGGTCACGAATCTCTTTGTATCCAGACTTTTCTCCTGAACTAAGCAAACGTAGGGCAGAGTTCACATCAGTTAAACGCAGCCTTTTAAAAAATAAAATTACATATGCATTATTGTACCCTGCACGCCTACGGATAACGACTCCAAAGGGACCTCAGTTATTTGACTCACCAGGAAAAGCAGCACAGTGGCTGGAAGAGAACAAACCGCAAATAGAACACGCGGATGGACTGAACTTTAGTAGAGGGGAGTAAGGAAGAAAGGGGGGAAGGAAAAGGGGGTTAAACCTTAAAAATAGGTTTTGGACTCCCCCCCCCCCCTCTGTCGCTGTGACAGGGGGGAAGTAAAGAAAAGAGGAAGGGAATGAGAGGGATATTTATTTATTTTTTATTTTTTTTCCTCTCTCTTTTCTTGTTCTTCTTTTTACACCATTTTGGGGGATTGGAGGTCTTCCCCCCCCCCCCCCCTCTTTTTTTTTTCTTCTTTTTTTTTTTTGGGGGGGGGGGGCTTGTAAACTTAAATATATCAAATGTACCAAAATGATTAAGTACACGAAGGGTTGGAAAAATGAATCATCTGTTATTAAAATATAGGCACTGATTAGAAATGGGGGGGGGGTTATATCTTTATAAACATGCACATTAGAAAGGGACAGGGGTAGGGTAGGAGGGAACATAAGGGATCACATGTGGGAATGGATGTTGTAGGGAATGTAAGGGAGGGATGGCAGATAGAGGTCACAAGCACAGCCCCGGGGAAGGGCCTAGTTAGGCAAGGGAGGGAGGGGGGAGGGAGGCAGGGGGCAAGGGAAGAGGGAGGGAGGGAGAAGAGGGGGTATTAGGGGAGGGAGGGAGGGAGGTTCTATACTGCATAAAAGCACAAAGATCACATTTAATAGCACATTTAAAGAACAAGGAAAAGGGAAATTTGAGCTCAAGAGTTTTGGGGGATACACATATTTTTTGAAAAGCACATTTAAAAAAAATAATCTTTTTACATTCCTTCTGTTGGACCAGGTGCAGGGATGGTGGAGAACGGTTAGAGGATGGAGACGAGGGAACAGACTTGTCCTTCTGACCTTTTTGCTTCATCTCTCCCCCTTTCCAAGTTATTGGGGAACTGTTGTCTACATACCTTGTAGGAAGCTGCTTTGTAGGATTCTCTCTCTGCTCCGACTGGAGGTGGCACCCTCTCCCACTCGTATTGATGAGTGGCTCTCTTCCATATATGTATACTCTTTTTATTTTTGGACTAAGGCTATATTTTCCATTTTTTTTTTAAGGCTATGCTGGTGTTATGAGGCCGAAAACACTTAAAATTGGGTCTTGGAATGTTCGGGGGATGGGCGACCCGGTCAAAAAAACTGCAATTTTTTCTATGCTTGAGTGCCATGGAGTGGAGCTAATTTGCCTGCAAGAGACTCACCTAACAAAAGAAACTAAGTTAAAGTTATCAAATAGAAAATACCAATGTCAGTACCATTCGGTCCACTCCTCTTACTCCAGGGGGGTGAGCATAATGGTGAAAAAAGGGGTGTCTTTTGCATGCAAGGAGCTCAAAACAGATGAATTGGGCCGTTACATCTTTTTGCACTGTCTAATTGAAAATGCACCATACGTATTGGCCAACATTTATATCCCTCCCCCCTTCAAAATGGAGATCCTGTATAAACTAATGGAATTTGTAATAAACAAGGAAAACGTTCCGGTAATAGTGGTAGGGGATTTCAATGTGACATTGAACAAAATAAGGGATAGATTCCCACCGGGGACGCGGGGAGACAGTAGGGGGGAGAGACACTTAAACCAGTTTCTGGAGGAAGTTGGTTGGTGCGATATGTGGAGAACAAGATATCCAGAGGTACGTCAGTATTCCTGCTTCTCAAGCTCATACAACACCTTGTCTAGAATAGACATGGCCCTGGGGAACTGGGCGAGCCTGCAGTTAATGGGGGAAATTGTTTACTATCCAAGAGGGGTGTCGGACCACTCCCCACTGGTTCTGACACTGAATATAGGGAGGAAACGCCCCACAAATAACTGGAAAATAAGTCCATTTTGGTTGGATCTTATGGGAAAACCGGAGGAGATAGGCATAAAATTAAGAGAATTCTTGGACTTTAACTCAGGGACAGCACCAGTGGGAGTGGTCTGGGACACCCTGAAGGCTTACCTCAGGGGGCTATTGATCCAAGAGGTTGCCAAGATAAAAAAAAACTCCAGGGACTGGGAGGAGAAAATTAGGAAAGAAGTTGTGGAAGCAGAAAAACAATATGTAGAGGACCCCTCATCGACTAAACAAAGAAGATGGCTCGAGAAACAGCAGGAGTATAAGATAGCAATCAATAGGAAAGTGGAGAACAAACGTCTGTTCCAGAGACAAAGCCTATTTGCGGAAGGGGAGAGTGTAGGTCGTACATTGGCACTCTTAGCTAAAACTAACTCAGCCCCCTCTAATATACCCGCAATTAGGACAGTGGGGGGTGAGATATCCTCTCAAACCTCAGTAATTCTGGACACATTTGTGGCATATTATCAGGAGTTATACAAATCAAAAAGAAGGGATGAGATGCCACAAATGAATGAGTTCCTAAGGGAAATAGAAACGCCAGCTCTATCAGTGGAGGATAGAAATATCATAGAAGCTCCTATAACTTTAAAGGAATTACAACAGGCACTGGGGGGGATGACTAATCAGAAGTCCCCTGGACCAGACGGATTACCAGCAGAAATCTATAAACAATACCGTGAGGTGCTGCTCCCAGAATTACTTAAGGTACTAAATTGGGCATTAGAAGGGGGGAGGTTGCCTGCTTCAATGTCAGAAGCTACCATTATAGTACTGCAGAAGGAAGGGAAGGATCAATTAGACACAGCATCCTACAGACCAATATCCTTACTGTGCTCCGACGTGAAAATACTGGCGAAGGTGTTGGCGGCTAGGATAAACAAATATATTCAGAAACTCGTACACCCAGATCAGTCCGGTTTTATACCGAATAGATCAACTAGTGTTAACATCAGAAGGTTGTATCTGAATTTACAAACGCCAACGGAGAATGTGGGTGACAAAGCTATCTTGTCCCTGGACGCCACCAAGGCATTTGACAGCCTAGAATGGGATTACCTTTGGCACGCCCTGGAAAAATTTGGATTTGGCCCCACCTCTATTGGATGGATAAAAACGCTCTATAGCTCCCCAAGCGCAAAAATAAAAATCAACAATGAACAATCGCGGATGTTTAAGCTAGAAAGGGGAACAAGGCAGGGATGTCCCCTGTCTCCCCTCCTTTTTGCTCTAGCAGTAGAGCCGCTGGCCATTGCGATTAGGAATAGACAGGATATACAGGGGTTCCAGAGAAGGGTAGGAGAGGAAAAAACTGCATTTTATGCAGATGACATCCTGCTTTTTCTGGGGGACTCTACAAATTCCCTAAAAATGGCATTAGAGACAGTAGAGGCATTCGGACGTCTCTCGGGCCTGGTGATTAACTGGGAAAAATCTGTATTCTTACCGGTGGACCCAGTAGGTAATAGGACACAAGCAGAAACTCCCCAACTGAAAACAGTGGAAAAAATGGAATATCTGGGGATAGTTGTAACCCGTGACCCAGAACAGTACATTAGTAATAACTTAGAGCCACTTTTGGCTAAATTTAAACGGAAAGCGGATATTTGGGGAAGACTTCCCTTATCGGTGGCAGGGAGAAGTAATCTTATAAAGATGATCTGGATGCCACAACTGCTTTACGTACTCCACAATTCACCTGTGTGGATAGGTAAGGTATGGTTTAAAAAAATAGAGACCCTTTTTAGGGAATTAATTTGGAAGAAAGGGAAAGCCAGAATCAGTCTTCAGACATTACAACTGCCAACGAACAGGGGAGGCCTGGCAGTTCCACACCCCCATAGCTACTTCTTAGCGGGTCAATTACAGCACCTGGGGGGGGTGCGGTACCGAAGGAGGAGGGAATGCCAGTGGGAAAATGATGTTAATGGGGTCCCCACATAGGTCTATAATAGAACTTTGGAAGCTGATTCTTTCCCGATTATGAACTTAACACAGAGGTTGGTTAAAAGAATATGGCAGGCAGGTAAATTAGCTCTGGGAAAATAAAAACTTGCAGGAGATTGTAAAGATGGGAAAAGTGAAAGAATGGGAAAAGCTAGGTATAATCAGACTGGCACAATTATATACAGGCGATACATTGAAACCTTTTGCAGTATTAAGGGATGAATATGATATACCCAACTCCCTGTTTTACACATACCTGCAGGTCAGGCACGCCCTCCAGGCTCAATTCAAGATGAACCCGGTGAGAGAGCAAAAAATCCCCCACCTCTATCGGTTGATTAAATCCGAGATCTCCAAGGGAACTATTTCAGACTTGTATGCACGAATCAGTGATGGATCGCTTGGAGCAGAAAGACTAGGAAAAAATAAACAAAGGTGGGAGGAGGATATAGGCCATATAACAACTGAACAACTGATCCTTGAGGGGGGGAAACTGGTGTCACTAGCCCCGTCACAGAGAGTTTCTCACCTGTTTTTATTTCATAGAGCTTATTACACCCCAAAGAGGTTATATAATTTTGGTAGGAAAGCAGATGATAAATGCCCCAGGTGTCAAAACACAGGAGATCTTATACACATGTTGTGGAAATGCCCGAAACTATATAGATACTGGGTAAAAGTATTAGAGATTATAAATACAACCTTTGAGATCGACCTGGAACTGGAGGCCAGGGTTTGCATATTGGGGTGCATAGAGGAAAGGTCTGGGCAAAGAGGCAGCATGGTAGCAGCTACAAGGTGCTTGTTCCAGGCCAGGAAACTTATAGCACAAAAATAGCAATCAGAGAAAGCGCCTACATCAGCAGAATGGGTAAATGTGATTAACGCTACAGTATGGAAGGAGAAGGTAACTCTAACGAGACAGGGAAACTTCAAAAAGTTTAAAACATTGTGGGAGCCTTGGTTGAACAGAATGGGATGTCCACCTTAGCGTGGGGAGAGGAAAAGAGCCCAGTTGACGGGGAAAGGCCTGTGGGGAAGAGAGAGGAAACAACAAGAGAGAAACTTTGCAGAGATAATATGCAGAAAAACACGCAAAAAAAGGTGAGAAAATTGAACACTATAGTAAAGTGTACACATTAGAGGAACAGATAAGAAGGGTGGGGGTAAGGGGTAGGGGGATAAGGGGTATAATGAAGGTTTAAAGATGTGTTTTATTTATAATGATGGTTGCAATGTAAACAAACACATGTTTTTGTACTGAAGAAAATCAATAAAGAACATTTGAATTAAAAAAAAAAAGAATTGACCTCGGTACCTAAGATAAAAATAAGTCAGCTTATCAAACCATATTTGTATCAGGAATGCCTCTATTAAGGATAGTCACATATAATGTTAGAGGCCTAAACAGCCCAGGGAAACGCCATAAAATACTGTGGGAATTGAAAGATCTGACAGCAAATATAGTTTTTCTACAAGAGACTAATTTTAAATATTCATCTAGGGTGGGGCTGAACTCTTAAGAATTCCCACTGTGGTTTTATGGGTATTCCACAAATAAGAGATCAAAGGGTGTAACGGTTGGCCTAGATAGGAATACACCATTTACTCTAAAAGAAATAGAATCAGACCCTGAGGGAAGATTTCTATTTGTAAAGGGATACTTATTTAATAAAGAATATACACTAGTAAATACATACTGCCCAAATGTCTACCCCAGACGATTTTTAAAAAATGTATTAAATAAATTGGAACATTTTTGAGAAGGGAAAGTAATTATGGGAGGAGATTTGAATTTTGTTTTTGACCCGAATCTGGATACACAGCCTATCTCCTTCTGGTCAGAAGGAAAATATTTGAGAATTGTTAAACAAAAACTGTATGAGCAACATCTTGTGGAGGCATGGAGAGTGCTGCACCCTAAGGGGAGAGACTTTACATACTATTCTCAAGTACACTCCTCGTATTCAAGGATCGACTATGTCTTCTTGGATCACAAGCTTTTGGAGGGCCTGGTAAGGGCGGAGGTGAAGTCTATCACCCTCTCGGATCATGCCCCAGTTGTGGTCAGCTTGGAACTCAAGGATATACCAGAGAGACATAGATCCTGGAGGCTGGACGAATCACTTCTGCATGATCAGGCTATAGTGGAAAATCTAAAGGAGGATTTATCTCTCTTCTTTATAGAGAATAATGTAGAGAACACTGCACCAACTGTCCTATGGGAAGCCCATAAAGTCTTTATAAGGGGAAGGCTGATTGCAGAAGGTGCCAAGAGGAAAAAGATCTGGATAGCAAAAAAGCAATCATTGCTACAGGAAATCCAGGAGTTGGAGCAGATACACAAAAGAGTAAATGATAAAGAGATATTGATAGAACTAACGAAAAAGCGAGAAGACTTAACAGATACATTGGAACAAGAAACTAAGCGAGTCTTTATAAGAAGGGCCAGAAAGCAATATAGATTTGGCAACAAATCAGGGAAAATGCTGGCGGAACAAATAAAAACGAAAAGGAACCTGAATTATATAGCAAAAAAAAAATGGAGCTGGAGAGATGAGATATTCTACTAGTGATATTAAAATATTTATGAAGTATTACCAAGCATTATACAGGGTAAACGACCTGCAGGATCCCAGAGAATTGCAAGATAGAAAAGATAAGATATCTGGAACTAATAAAATTACCTGTAATTTCAGAGGATGACTCAAGAAGACTAGATAAGGAAATCACTAAAGAGGAGACAGAGCAGGCCATTAAAAACAGCAAATCTGGGAAAAGTCCCGGCCCAGATGGCTATACTTCTTTATATTTTAAGAAATTTATAGGAATTCTGTCGCCTTATTATCATTTATACATGAATTCAATAGGCAAGGGCTTTGAGTTACGAGGAGAAGCCTTAGGTGCCTATATATCTCTTCTGGCAAAAGAGGGAAAAGACCCTACCGTATGCTCTAGTTTCAGGCCAATATTCTTAATCAATGAAGACATGAAAATGTATGCAAGGATACTGGCAGAGAGACTAAAGCTCCTTATGCCAGAGCTTATAGGCGAAGATCAAGCAGGCTTTGTTCCCAGAAGAGAAACGAGAGATAATATCTTAAAAACAGTCCTGTTAACCACTTAAGGACCCCCGCACGCACATATACGGCCACAGAATGGCACGTACAGGCACAAGGGCGTAAATTTACGTCCCCGCCTAAGTGCGGTTCGGGGGTCCCATCGGGACCCCCTCCGCGGCGTGCGGGGGTCCCCCTGGCTCCGGGAGCGATCCGGGATGAGCGGGCGGATGTCGGCGTTTTTCCCCGCCCCCCCGCGATCGCTCCTAGCCAAATGCGCGCGCGCTCCCAGCTCCTGTCACTTCCTCCTCCTGTGTTTACACAGGAAGGAGGAAATGATGTAATCTCTCATCGCAGCGGTGTTTCCCACGCTGCTGTGAGAGAGAACATCACAAGTAAGTGTGCACCAAAACACAACACTGACACACACTCACATAGGCACATTAACCCCTTGTGATCGCCACCCCCACCCCCCTGTCACAGTGTCACTGAATGCAGTGATCTAATCACTGCATTTAGTGTCAGTGTGACAGGCAGTGTAAAAAACAGTTAGTGTTAGGTCCAGGGTAGCCCCCACCCCCTAATAAAGTTTTAACCCCCTGATCACCGCCCTAGTTAACCCTTTCACTCCCTATTGCCAGCGTCACTAAGCGATCATTTTTTTCGATCGCTGTATTAGTGTCGCTGTTCCCGCTATAGTAGCTATTTTTTTTTATTGTGATTTTTTTTTTTACTAAAGACATGTGGCTAAATACATTTTGGCCTAAATGTTTGACTAAAATTTTGTTTATTTGATTTTTTTTTTATACAAAAGTAAAAAATAGTGTTTTTTTTTTCAAAAATGTCGCTCTATTTTTGTTATATAGCGCAAAAAATAAAAATCGCAGAGGTGATCAAATACCACAAAAGAAGCTCTATTTGTGGAGAAGAAAAGGACGCAAATTTTGTTTGGGAGCCACGTCGCACGACCGCGCAATTGTCTGTTAAAGCGACGCAGTGCCGAATCGCAAAAACACCTTGGGTCATTTACCAGCGTATTGGTCCGGGTCTTAAGTGGTTAATTCATGAAGCAAAGAAAAGTAAAAGCCCAGCACTGTTCCTATCTGTCAATGCCGAAAAGGCATTCGACAGGCTGGATTGGGACTTTATGGTTCAGACACTATATAAATTTGGTATAGGACCCCGTATGATTAAATGGATAGAAGCCCTATATTCCACACCCACAGCCCAAATCATGGTTAATGGGACTCTCTCAGAAAAATTTAGGCTATTCAATGGAACTCGCCAGGGATGCCCACTTTCCCCTTTGCTCTTTGTGCTCTCCCTGGAGCCTTTTTAAATATCCATTAGAGAAAACCAGGAAATTATGGGTATAGAAGCAGGAGGACAAGAACACAAAATATCCGCCTTTGCGGATGACATCATGTTACATATAATAAACCCTATACAAAGTCTTCCAAAAATTATGGAAGAACTGGGAAAATATGGCCAGGTTTCAAATTTAAAAATAAATATGGAAAAAACTGAAATTTTTAATATTTCCATCCCAATGAATGAAAGCAAAGACCTCCGAAAATGATATCCTTTAAGGCTTTAAGTACTTGGGAGTATTTTTGTCAAGATCTAATGCAGATTTATATCATGGTTTGGCAGGATAAGTGTGGTTAAAATGATGATTCTCCCTAAGGCGCTATACATATTTCAAAGTTTACCGATAAATATCCCTAGAGCTTACTTTAAAGCTTTGAGATTAGTGTTACAGAAATGTATATGGAATAATAAAAATAACCGCATCGCCTTCCGTATATTAACTAGATCAGAGGTGGCAAACACAAGGCCCGCGGGCCAAATGCGGCCCTCCAGCCCATTTAATGCGGCCCTCGCACCTCTCCAGTCATCCTCCAGACCCTTACTTTCTGCTTTCAAGCAATGTATCCAACTTCTTGCCAGCAGCAGCATAAGGAAAGGGGGGTGCACTGTAATGTAAGGGAGAGGGGGGACGACTCAACTTCTGATTGTGGGGGGGCTCTTGACATCTAATGTAAGGGGAAGGGATAAGCTGGACATCTAATCTTACAGATACAACCGGCCCTTTTGAGGGCAACCATAATGCTGATGCGGCCCACGATGAAATTGAGTTTGACACCCCTGAACTAGATCAAAAGAAAAGGGATGAATTTTTCTCCCAGATTTAGAGAAATATCATGAAGCAGCTATAATACAGAGGGTTATGGATTGGACTGCAGGTCCCCAGGAAAAAAAATGGGTAGAATTGGAAGCAAAAATGTGCAATTCTGAGCTAGGGCAGATCATTTGGATCCCAAAACAGTTTAGAGGTCTCCCAGGAGAAGTAGCTCAGATTACGGTAGAAGCTTTAAGAACATGGGATAAGTTAATTAAAAGTATACAAGGTAAACATAACAGCCCTTTAATCCCTCTCACTATAAATAATTATTTCCCCCCAGGAAAAAATAATAAATTGTATTTAAAATCGACTAAAGCGCCACATTTGAGACTAAGAGATGTCATGAAGGGAAATGCCTATGTACATTAAATGAACTGCGGGAAAGATATGGAACCACCCCCTAGGAAGTGTGGAGATACAATCAGCTGAAACATTTTGGAGATACCCTCCCAAAACCTCTTAGGGGGGTAGGCAGGCTAAATGTATGGAAAAAACTGGTAGAAGAAGCGCGGATAGATAGACATGGAATCTCCACCATCTACAAAATGTTAATGATGCATATGGAGCAGGGTGCTGTGTGCCCAACAAAGAGCTGGGGATCAGAACTAAATCAACCACCACCAGATCGTATGAGAAGCAGAATCCTGGACTATGTCCACTCCACCTCTGTAGATACACGGATAAAATAAATGAACTTCAAACTTTTGAATAAATGGTACTATGTACCGGTGAAATTAAACAAGATAAACCCCCAAGAGACATCTTTATGCTGGAGGGACTGTGGGGAGGTGGGAACGCATGCCCATATTTGGTGGCAATGCCTGAAGATCCAGCCATATTGGATCCAAATACTACAACTTATTAAAGAGTTCAGCGGAATCGAGATTAGCTTGGACCCATGGCAATGTCTATTCCATGCTGTGACTATACCCAGAAATAAATATAAAACAACAATTATCCCAATACTGTTAAATGCAGCAAAGTCTTTGATTCCAAAAAAATGAAAAGATAAACTAGCACCCCCGATCCAAGAGTGGTTAAGGGAAGTAGAAAGGATAAGAAGTATGGAGGAGGTAATGTCTCAATATAAGGAATTAAATATCCCTGATACTGGAACCTGGGGTGGCTGGGAATTTTTTTTTAAATCGATGGTTTATATAGGCTATATGAGAAACGAGGAAAGTACTTAGGTAGTTCTTGCAGGTACACATAGGAGATAAGAGTTCGGGACCTCCTTCCCCCCCCCCTCCCCCTGGGGAGAAATTAGAGGGAGATTTAACCACAATTGCACTTCAACACAATGGTGTGGTTTTCTTTTTTTTTTCTCTCACCTAACAATAGAGGTATTGGGTAGTGGAGGACGAGAGTTGCTCTTGTCCCCTCATAATACGGAGCAGGGAGGGCACAGGAAATATGTTTAAAATGAGACACCTTTTAAATCAGGGTTTTTTTTTTTCTCCTTCCTCTCACTTAACAAGAGAGGAATATGGGTAGTGGAGGACGAGAGTTGTTCTTGTCCCCTCATAATACAGAGCAGGGAGGGCACAGGAATAGGTTTTAAAATGAGGCGGCACCTTTTGAATCAGGGTGTTTTTTTTTTCTCCTCGCCACCGAGGAAGAGGCAGGGGGGAGGAGAGAGTAGGAGATAAGGAGGAGGTTGGACTGTCCTATAATTGTGGTATAACTTTCCCTCCTTTGTAAGGGATATCATGCACCTCCTACACCAGTTAGAGGATATGTCGGTGCCCCCTGATGCCCTTCTGGTGGCCATTGATGTGGAGGCTCTGTATAGCTCCATTCCCCACCAGAGGGGCATCGGGGTCATTGGACATATCCTATCGCAAGCCCATCAGGATAATTCTTCTTTTGATCGTTTTTTACTTTGGAATACATTTTGACACGTAATGTTTTTTCCTTCGATGGCTCCCACTACCTCCAGGTACAGGGCGTGGCGATGGGGACTTTGTATGCCCCATCTTACGCCAACCTGTACCTGGGGGAGTGGGAGCAACTTTTTCTATCGGAGGAAGCCCTACTGCCTTGGACAGAGTCTATTGTCAATTGGAGCAGGTACATTGACGATATTTTTATGATATGGGTGGGCACTCAGGAATTGCTGCTATCATGCATAGATGAGATGAACAACAATCTATACAACTTGAAATTCACTATGTCATATAGTGACGTCTACATCAACTTTTTAGACGTCACTATACTGAAGGAAAAAGACGGCAAACTTACAAGTGCACTTTACCGTTAGGAGACGGCATGTAATTCCATATTGCATGCAACAAGTGCCCACCCAACACCACTCGTCAACTCAATCCCGTTCGGCCAGTATTTACGTTTACGTAGGAACTGTATGCATGACAATGTCTTTCAACGAGAAGCAGATGCACTAAGAAACTGTCTGTTAATCAGGGGTTATTCCCCTACTTGCCTTAAAAAAGCTTACCGAAGGGCCATCTTAAGAACTCAAAATGATCTGTTGACTAAAAAACATTTGTGCAAGGAATTGAGCGGATCCAATGTGAATAATCTATGGATTGTCACTAGATATAATAAACAAAGTAACAAAATAAGCAAAATTATCTCCAAACATTGGCACCTTCTAGGCATTGACCCCATACTTGCGCCATTTGTACCACCAAGACCTGCTATCAGTGATGATGAAGAAAAGAGGGAAGGACGGCCGCACTCCAAGGATTTTCAAACGAAAAAAGTTGTCTTTATTGTAAATCCAAAAACATGTACAGTCACAGCAATCACAGAAAACAGGACAGCCGACGCGTTTCACACTCGATCAGTGCTTAGTCATGGCTCATGACCTGCTATCACATACCGCAAGACCCGATCATTAAAGGACAATCTTACCCAAAGTGAATATACTGGAGAATTTCGCTCAGACCCTTGCAAATGCATGGGCACTTTCAGGTGTGGAGGATGCAATTTTTGTCAATATATGAACACTGACAAAAACATAATGTTACCAAATGGGAAACCTTTCAGAGCAACTCATTTGGCCAATTGTAAGACTGAAGGCGTGGTTTACTTATTATCTTGCCAGTGTGGAGCCTTCTACATTGGCAAGACCAAACAACAATTCCATAAAAGAGCCTCCAGGCATATTCTATGCATAAAGAAATCTGACCCTGACCTTCCTCTGGGTCGTCACATCAGAGACACCCATTATGGAAAAATCCCTAGGATAAAATTCCTTATCCTCGACCGGATACATCCCAACAGCAGAGGAGGTGACTGGAATAGGTCCCTCCTACAAAGGGAAACCAGGTGGATAGTGTCTTTGAATGCCACTTGTGCACCTGGCCTGAATGAGGTAGTGAGTTACCCGCCCTTTCTTGAGGGCTTTTCCTCTGGGGGATGGGAGGAATAGGAGATATGTAAATATTTATCATCTAAATATACAGATACATATACCAATCCAATCTGTATATAATATAGCATGAATAGTAATTTTATTTATTTATTTTGTTCATGTAAATTGTTTTTTATTATGTTTAGGACTTATTCTAGATAGAATGATGATGGTTTTGCGTTTTTTTTTTTGTGTGTCCTTGTATTTGTTGATTTGGCTCTCTGTCGTCCGGGCCGATCTGGCAGCGTCCATACGGCGCACCCAGGGGGAGTGTTTGGGCACACAATGTCATGGCCCGCCAATGGGGGGTGTCATTTGATGTTTGTTTCTTGCCTTCCCCCTTTCTTTTGCAGTTTACTGCATTGATGCACTCACTCGCCCATGTCGCCATATGCTGCACTTATTAGTGCAGCGTGGGGCGACTTTGGAGTGGGGGGCCCTCCGCATTCCAACAACAGTTACAATATTACAATAGCCCCTCGTTCATGCATGTCCCTTCTTTTTTTTTGCTGCTGGGGTGTTTCTGATCAGTGGAGGCTAAAGGATATAATGTAGGATAATTGCACTATTAAGTAAAGTTACTCACACACATAATCTTGGATTTATTTGAGAATACAAGAGTGAGGGAACTTGCTGCAAGTCTTCCCTTCTATATTTATACTGTTTATACTGTTCTATATTTATACTGTTTGAGTTATGCATTTGTTATAATTGGGAAAATTACAACACATTTTCCCTTTTTTTTTTTCCCCACCCACCACTATTTAAAGAGCCTGTCAGTTCTCAGCTGCCTGTGCTTGGTGGTGGATGGCAACAGGACATCTCTGGATATCAACTGCTGGGTAATTATCAAGCCCCCTTTTTTTTCCCTTCCTCTAGCCATATTTACCTCCTGTTGGCTACATATTTAAGATTTTGTTTGCTATCTTTACAGACTCTCCACCCTTTATATACTGTAGGATTTGCTACTTACTATGAAGTCATTTCGACTTGTAGTCCTTATCTAACACTGTTTGGATTCAGGACAATCCAAGGCTTGTTGCCTTTGGTATCAGGCTTTCAGGTGGGTGTTTTGAGTTTTGCCAATTCATGCACTATATACTGTATACATAGTAATCTATACAGAGAAAGTAAGATATACATGAGATATTATTCTCAGATTTAAGGGACAAGCTTAGTATATGTTTTTGGCTTATATTTTAGCCTTATGCAATTTTGCCCATTATGCTCTATTCAGATTTCGATGGGAGTGGATATGATTGTCAGCTTGATTGCTTTCACTTGAGTTGGACCCTCTTTGAATTTCTGCCTTTGACCGGGCCCTGTGACAGCGAGCCATATTCTTGTTGCTTCTCAATTACATCTTGAGCCACACACATTCTTGGACACATGGAATACTTTTATTTTTAAGTACGCCCCCCCCCCCCCCCCCCCCCCCCCCCCCCCCCCCCCCCCCCCCCCCCCCCGTGAATGATTTGTATTCATGATGTACATATTTTTGATATAATTGGTATACTATTTATAATTAATAAAATTTGCTACTTTTTTCACAGTTGTTACTTCGTTTATGGTCACTTGTAAAGTCCCACCCTTTGGGGATATTTTGTTTTTTCATACATGTAACAGCTAAACAGCTGGAGACTAAAATTGGGACCTTGAGAGGCACATACAGGAAAAAACTCAACTTGGTACTGCATTCTAAGAGGCCTGGAGCAGCAGCAGGGAGGGTATATGTCCCGAAGTTGTGGTACTACAGCAGATTGTCCTTTTTGGATGACCACCTTGAAACAAATGAATCCCTTTCCAGCCTTTCCCCCAGACAAGCCACAAGAAAAACCACAAGAAGAAGCTCCAGCCTTCCCTCAAGCCTTCCCTTCAGCCAAGCCTCCAGCCTTCCCTGCAGCCAAGCTGTCCTCCTTCTCAAGGCTAGCCCTCTCAGGAGCAAGAGGAGCCTTCCATCCTGGAGGAAGATCCAGATTTGGCTGTGTGGAGCCAGGTATAGTATTCAAAATATTTTTTTTGTTTTATTATTAAATGCTGTAAAATAGATGTTAATATGAAAAAATAAAAAATAAAACATAAAACAAAGTGTTTTCCATATCATTAGTCAGCAGTGGCCGAAAAAGTTGGGGAGAAAAGAATGCAAACCGCTGGGGTCAGAATGTTTGTCTTTTCAATTTATCTAAAATCCATTTGCAACAGTCATGAGCTGAAAATTGTGTGTGATTTTTTAACACAAAACTCAAACTGTCCCTTTTTTATACACAGGAGGACATTAGCCAGGAGGAGGGTCAGAAAAGGGCCAGGCAGGAGGCCAGGGTGAGTGTCACAGAGGAGATGGCAAGGCCAAGTGGCAGCACAAGGTGCCAGGTGCCTCCCATCCGCCCTCCTACAAGAAGGGCCAGGAGGGATACGAGGATGAGCGAGGCAGCACTGGGCCTGATTAAAGTGCCAGGGAAGGAAGTGGTCAGTCAGGAACTCCACATACTTTGCAGAGGTCATCATTACCCCTTTGAGGACCCTAAAGGGGCCAACCAGCTCTCTTCCCATGATTCCGGCCCAAAACATGACTCTGGCCCAAAACATGACTCCACCACCACCTTACTGACGTCACAGCCTTGTTGGAACATGGTGGCTGTCCACCAACCATCCACTACTCCATCCATCTGGACCAACCAAGGTTGCACGGCACTCATCAGTGAACAGGACTGTTTGAAAATTAGTCTTCATGTATTTTTCTGCCCAATGCAGCCATTTCTGCTTGTGAGCATTGGTTAGTGGTGGCCGAATGGAAAGGTTTATGCACAGTTGCAAGACTCTGGAGGACTCTACACCTTGATGTCTGTGGGACTCCAGAGGCACCAGCAGCTTTAAATATCTGTTTGCTTCTATGTAATGGTGTTTTATC
This sequence comes from Rana kukunoris, assembly GCA_029574335.1. Lineage (NCBI taxonomy): Eukaryota > Metazoa > Chordata > Amphibia > Anura > Ranidae > Rana > Rana kukunoris. The sequence goes on along the minus strand of CM056059.1, from coordinate 268,469,040 downwards.
AGCTGCTCTCTTGATTTGATGCATGGTTCTGGCAGAAATCTTCCTGAATGTGCCTTTATCTGCACGAAACTCATCTGTGCTATGAATCAGCCACGAATCTCTTAATAGTGCGATGATCACGCTTACATTTTTTGAGAAATATCTAATGTTTGATCCGTTTTCTTTCCCATATTGCTTGAAAATGGTCCTCTGCTTAATAATGTGGAACACCCTCCTTTAGTAGTTTTTCCTTTAATTGGGCTCACCTGACAATATAATTATCACAGGTGTCCGAGATTGTTTTCAGTGATCAAAAGAGCCCTGAGACACAATGCCATCCATGAGTTAAATTGAAAAACAAAATGTTTAATCTTTGCGACACTGAAATAGAATTTGTATAATAATTTGGAACAGGGTGTAATATTATTGAGGACCTTGCATGTAGCGCCCTGCTCCTGATGACAGGCGCTATGTCAAATTTAGATGATGTCTGAGCTGATAATTAGCTCAGATTTTGTTAAATAAGGCTAAATCAGCCTCTGTTCCGGTTATGGCTGTGCTTGAAAGGATTTCCATTTGTTTGCCTAAAGGTAGCTATGCCACCACAGGCCAATGTTGGAACTAAGGCAAGCCATGGTTTATTTTGTGTCTTTCCCCGGGAACAGCCCAGTGGGAGTGGTCTCCTTGCTGGGCATGCTGGGGAAGCATACTTAAGGGGCAGACACTATTTTACGGGACCCTTTCGCCTTGTGGCCCTCTTGGCACGAGGTATGTGTTGTGTGATTTCTAGCCTCGGGACAAGGCTGGTCCGAGGCTGCATTTCTGCCTCGTAGGCCCAGTTGTCCTGACTTGGGCCTACGTTTTGGAGGTGATCCTGTGCTGTCTGTCCTGCGGAAGGAAGCCACTCAATGAAGGAAACCAGGGGAGGTCCTGTCCCGGAAAGGACAGAGCGAAAGGCTGGTACTTTGGGAGAGGCCTGGTAACTTATTGAAGGATGCACCGTACAGTGTACCGGGTTGGCTTAAAGGCTCTAGAACTGTAAGGCTGGATCTCCGGGTACCAAATCCTGGGGCAGAGGATTTGAATCTCTCATCTGAAATTGCAACTAGTCTGTGGAAGAGACAGATTATTCTTGTCGGTGCATCATCCCAGGTGCTGGGCCAGGTGAGAGGGGCCTATCCGGATGAGCAATGCCCACTCGAGAGAAAGTGGTGAGTGTGACTTTGAAGTTTAGAAACTCCCCAGTGATCTGCCTTGTGCGCCTGAACCTTCCCCTGATCCTTCATCCCTTTACTTCTCCAAGTTGTTTGAAAATAAAAGCTGAAAGAAAAAGGATCTATAACTTGTGGACATTTAACTTTTTACAGACTCTCAACCCCTAGACAACCAGGAACGAGGTAACGTGCAAGGCCCAATTCTAAACCAGCAGCTCCTACGGGGATAGTGCTACATGCAAATGACTTGCTTAAGGGGGCCATACACGATGCAAATTTCCCTATAAAGACCAAAGTCCTTGCTTGAGTGACAGGTTATTTACATATTTCGTGCACTAGCTTGCAGACATGCACAGCTACTTGTCTATGTATATTCTGATGGCTGTTCACACTGAACTGTGGATCACCCCATATTTTGAAAACATTTAATCAAAACACAGGAAAGACAGCCAATCCTGCGAGAGCTGGAGGGGAGAGGAGAGGAGAGGAGGAGAGGGGAGGGGGATGTGAATTGTGCACTTTACAGAAGCTGTGCATCTCTGAAAGCTAGTGCACGAGATATGTAAATAACCTGTCACTCAAGCAAGGACTTTGGCCTTTATCTGGAAGTCTGTTTTATTTCACTGAACCATAAAAAGAGGATTGCTCAGCGCTGAATTAACTCTGTGTGGCAAGACTGGTCACAGATGATAGGAAATATTATTCTCTACATTGTGACATCAAAAAAAGTTGGGGTTTACATCCACTTTAAGAAAAAGTCAGCAAGTCAGCAAGTCAGCAAGTATGCTTCAGCCGGGAGGTGCCGAGCAAAGTGTACTAAACCAAAAATTGTCTGTGCATCTGTAATGGAAATTGCAAGAAATGTATAACATCAAGTGTGGTGAATATACTGTATGTGCTATCACATTATTCACATAATGCTTAAAATAAATACACTCCACACCAAATGGGAATGGGAATGGTTTGGAGCGGGGTCATGCCAGAAGTCCTGCGGTTTTTCGCGCCTGGATAGAGCGCCAGACGTGTTGGTAATCCACGCTGGGGGCAACGACATGGGGGCCCGATCAATGCACCAATTGATTAGGGACGTGAAATATGACTTCCTCAGGTTGCGCTCCTTATTTCCTAACATGTTCCTGGTGTGTTCGGACATGGTGGGTCGTACGTCTTGGCGGTGGGCACGGTCCGTAGAAAAGGTTAATAAGGCCCGTGCGAAAGTCAATAAAGAAGTGGGGAGGTTCTTTGTTAGGAACGGTGGGTTGGTTGTTCGCCACAGGGAGCTAGAGGTAGATACATGGCGTTATCTGCGCAGAGATGGGGTTCATCTCAATGATGTTGGCATCGCCTTATGGGTCCTAGGACTGCAGGAGGGCATAGAGAGGGCGTTGAGGGTGTGGCGGTGCTCTCAAGAATAAGGCTTTATTCTTGGGAGCCGTGGCGGTTCTTTTCGGGCTCGGAAAGACTAGTACAGGAGTAAAGTTTGGGTAGAAAAGGTTGTACCCATACGTGGTATGGGAGTATTACGTACCTTCCGGTTGACGCAGGTTAACCAGGAAGGGGTTAAAGTTCATAGGTCACTGTGGACCGTCATACTGCCTCCGAGTCGTTGCTGTGCGACTGAGGCCTAGGGAAGAATTTTGTCCCAGTGTCCAGGTTTGTGGTGTGGTCTTTTGACCACCAAGTGTTATAGTTTTATATGGTTATTTAAAAAGTTATTTATAATGTTATTTATATTAAATTTTATATAAAATTTTATTTGTTAAATAAAGTAGGCCGGAAGGCCAATTTTCTCCACAACTTAGTCCGCGTTATCTTTGGTAGTTGTGGGGTTAAGTGGGTTCTGGGTTGGGGATAGGTTTACATAAAGGTCGCCAGGATCAGTCCTCCGCCTGTCAAGAGAGCCCTGGACAGAGCACAGCATAGGGGAGGGGCGGCATTACAGGGCGGGACTGGCCCAGCTATTGGCCGGTTAACTTTAAGGGGAGGGCATGGCAGGTCCTGGGCGGGGGGGCGGGTGCTGGATTAGCCTGGAGGAAGTGACGATTCGTCACTCCTCCATTAAGCAAGGAAGAAGCTGCCCACCCTCCCTAGGGTTAGGTCCCCTGGCGGGCGGTTCTTTTTGGGCTCGGAAAGACTAGTACAGGAGTAAAGTTTGGGTAGGAAAGGTTGTACCCATACGTGGTATGGGAGTATTACGTACCTTCCGGTTGACGCAGGTTAACCAGGAAGGGGTTAAAGTTCGTAGGTCACTGTGGACCGTCATACTGCCTCCGAGTCGGTGCTTCGCGACTGAGGCCTAGGGAAGAATTTTGTCCCAGTGTCCAGGTTTGAGGTGTGGTCCTTTGACCACCAAGTGTTATAGTTTTATATTAGTCCCTACCCCTCTTTACGTGGTGTTACATCTAGTTGCTTACCTAAAAGTGCAATACCCTTAGCTTTTGTAAGACTAAATTTGTTGTTTTTTGTCTGCTCATTCGGGACCTGCCATGAGTATATCTTCACAGTCAGTCTAGTGTCTTGCTGCGTTTCATGTGTACATTTATGTAAATTGCTTGTTTCATAAATATGTATTTTATGTAGATCCTGAAGAAATTTCCAGATTGGCTGCATTGACCGTTTGCTTTGTTTTGTGTTATCTTCCTTACTGTGTCCGAACTGTCCCATCTTATTGATGTATTGGTAATAAACCTATTTTTATATGATACGTCTCTAGTATTGAAAATCCCAATACCGATCGATATAGTATAGACCAGTTTAGTGTCAAGCAGCTTTGCTGTCTCTATCTAGTTTCCTCCCTGTTTTCAGTTTTATATGGTTATTTAAAAAGTTATTTTTTTAAAAAGTTATTTATAAGGTTATTTATATTAAATTTTATATTAGATTATATTTATTTCTCCACAACTTAGTCCGCGTTATCTTTGGTAGGTTTACATAAAGGTCGCCAGGATCAGTCCTCCGCCTGTCATGGTTTCATGTTTGTACCCATATATATGTACATATAAAATTATTTTCTTCATAAAAACAGAAATTTTGTAATGCAAAAACATAACCTCTTCATATAAAATCACTATACATTTTGTACAATAGTAGTGCAATTATAAAAAGGTCAACAATATAACAGTAGGGATGCAGTGTACTAGTGTCTAGAGGTGGACAACAATACGTTACACAGCTACAACAATATAAACTGCCCATATGTAAAATAGCTATGTCACATAATATTAAACTTTCCATCTGCACAGTAGATATATATTGTACTAGACAGTACATATGGTCAAAACATTGCCTACATGTGCTCTGCAATTTTGAAATTATTACAATTAGAGATGTACAGCATGGTTTGCCGGTGAACAGTTCCCGGGGGAACATCGCTTGTTCGCATTCGCCGCCGCGGGTGAACATGTGCGATGTTCGATCCGCCCCCTATTCACCATCATTGAGCAAACTTTGACCCTGTACCTCACAGTCAGCAGACACATTCCAGCCAATCAGCAGCATACCCTCCCTCCCTGACCCTCCCACCCCCTGGACAGCATCCATTTTAGATTCACTCTGAATCTGCAGTCTTAGTGAGAGGAGGGAAAGTGTAGCTGCTGCTGATTTAATAGGGAAATCTATAGCTAGGCCAGTGTATTCAGTGTCCACTCCAGTCCTGAAAGATTCATCTGATCTCTGCTGTCAGGACAGTGTCCTGACAGCACCCCAAAATGCCCTTTTAGGGCTAATATATCAGTCTGCCAGGCAGCGTGTGTGTGTCAGGCTCACAGCGTATACTTGTCCAGTGCCACATCTCATATATATTTTGTTGGCACAGTAGATAACATTTAAAAAATAAAAAATTCACTGCAATAGAGAATAGTAGTCAGTTGTCTGCCAGTGTGACTCAGGCTCACAGCGTATACTGTACCCACTTGTCCAGTGCCACCTCTCATATCTGGTGGCACAGTAGCTTGCACGCATAGTACAACTAAACTAATCTAAAAAAAAATGACAGGCAGAGGCAGGCCACCCGCAGGGGCCATCGTGGTCGTGGTGCTGTGATTCCCTTTGGCCCTAGAATAATGCCCAGTGTTCAGAGGCCATGTACCCTGAACTCGAAAAGTTCTGAGGACATAGTTGACTGGCTAACACATGACACCCAATCTTCTACAGCTTCTGCTCGGAACATTGATGCACCATCCTCCTCCAGCTCAGCTTCGAACACCTCTCAAGCTCCACCGCCTGCCTGCCGCCACCACCAACACTAGCATCACAGCTGTTTCACTTGATCTGTCAGAGGAGTTATTTACACATCAGTTGGAAGAAATGAGTGATGCAAAACCATTATTGCCAGAGGATGTAGATAAAATAGATATGTCTCAGTCAGGCAGCATTACACACATGGACGTATGGTGTAATGACGATGTTGTATCCGCTGCTGTTTCCTTTGCTGAGTTGTCGGATACAAGTGAAGAGGTTGATGATGACGATGTGTCCGTTGATGTCACGTGGGTGCCCGCTCCAAGAGAAGAAGAACAGGGGGAAAGTTCAGACGGTGAGACAGAGAGGAGGAGGAGAGGAGTTGGAAGCAGGGGGAGGTCGTCGCAAGGAGCTAGTGGCACAGTCAGACAGCATGCATCGGCACCCGGGGTCAGCCAGTCAGCACGCCAATCAACGCATGCTGTTGCCACCACCAGAATGCCGTCATTGCAAAGCTCAGCAGTGTGGCATTTTTTGTGTGTCTGCCTCTGATAACAGCGATGCCATTTGCAACCTGTGTCAAAAGAAACTGAGTTGTGGGAAATCCAACACCCACCTAGGTACAACTGCTTTGCGAAGTCACATGATCTCACATCACAAATGCCTATGGGATCAACACATGATGACGAGTACAAGCAGCACACAGGCTCAAAGCCACCATCCTCCTCCTGGTCCAGCATCTTCAGCCACATCAACCACTGCTGTCCTCCTTGCCCCCTCTCAACCACTTGCCACTCCGTCTCTCACCTTGAGCAGTTCCTGCTCATCTGCCCACAGTCAGGTGTCTGTCAAGGACATGTTTGAGCGTAAGACGCCAATGTCACAGAGTCACCCCTTGCCCGGCGTCTGACAGCTGGCTTGTCGGATCTCTTAGCCCGCCAGCTTTTACCATAGAAGCTGGTGGAGTCTGAGGCCTTCAAAAAATTTGTAGCTATTGAGACACCGCAGTGGAAGGTACCTGGCAGAAATGTATTTTCACAAAAGGCAATCCCCAACCTGTACTCTATTGTGCAAAAGGAAGTCATGGCATGTCTGGCACACAGTGTTGGGGCAAGGGTCCATCTGACCACTGATACCTGGTCTGCAAAGCACGGTCAGGGCAGGTATATCACCTACACGGCGCATTGGGTAAACCTGCTGACGGCTGCCAAGCATGTAATGCGTGGCTCTGCAGAGGAGTTGGTGACACAGCCACGACTTGCAGGCAGGCCTGCTGCCACCTCCTCTACTCCTCCTACTACATCCTCTTCGATAAACTCCTTGGCCGAGTCCTCTTCTGCTGCTGCGTCTTGCTCCACATCAACTGCACCCCCCAGCTCCCCAGAGGCTATTCCACATCCCAGATACGACAGTGTCACGCCGTCTTGGGGTTGACTTGCCTGAAAGCAGACAGTCACACCGGACCAGCACTCCTGTCCGCCCTGAACGCACAGGTGAATCAGTGGCTGACTCCGCACCAACTGGAGATCGGCAAAGTGGTGTGTGACAACGGAAGCAATTTCTTGGCAATTTCTTGGCGGCACTGAATTTGGGCAAGTTAACACATGTGCCGTGCACGGCACATGTGTTGAATCTTATTGTACAACGCTTTGTGCATAAGTACCCAGACTTACAGGACGTCCTCAAGCAGGCCAGGAAGGTGTGTGGCCATTTCAGGCGTTCCTACACGGCCATGGTGCACTTTTCAGATATCCAGCGGCGAAACAACATGCCAGTGAGGCGCTTGATCTGCGACAGCCCGACACGTTGGAATTCAACACTCCTAATGTTCGACCGCCTGCTCCAACAAGAAAAAGCCATTAACGAGTATTTGTATGACCGGGGTGCTAGGACAGCCTCTGCGCAGCTGGGAATTTTCTTTGCCACATTACTGGATGCTCATGCACAATGCCTGTAGGCTCATGCGTCCTTTTGAGGAGGTGACAAACCTAGTCAGTTGCACTGAAGGCACCATCAACGACATCCCTTCGGTGCAGCAGGAGGTATTGTCACTGAGAAGAGAAGTCGCCTAGGTCAAAAAAGTCTAGATTACCTCACCTTTATTAAGATGAATGAGGCATGGATCCCAAAGGGACTGACAGTGGGCAATACATTTGACTAAAAAAGGCCTGATGAGATGAGCTGCCTTGGGCTAAAAATGGTCCACACGCTGCTGTATTTTATCTCTGCATCCCGGATGACTTGTGTGACTTATCCGCCACCAACTAGGGTTCAAGATGCAATGTTTTAGTGCACTTTCTGCCTGAAAAACATAAATTTTTCTGGCCGCTTCTACAGCAGCGGCTGCAACAATACCTAATTTTTCAGGCATGTGTATATGCCTAGTTTTTCGTGCCTCTGGTGTCAATTCCCCTACGTGATCGTTACCTTGTTGTGGTGAAGGGGCTTGCGTATCACAATGAAGTGACCACCTCTATGAGTGTTTTGGCAATGGCAATGTTGGCGCACCCCAGATGATACAGTCGTTGCTTCATTGTGAACAGACAAAAAGCGATCGGCTGGATAATTTTGTATATAAAAAACATGAATTTTCTTTGTGAATGTAGTGCCCCCTTACTTTCAGTACGAGCGCTACGCTAAAGTTAGTGGGTGAATGGGAGAGTTATTTGGCTCCCATTCATAATTTGTTAAATTTTAGGCTGCTGTCTTCCAGAACTGTCCTGTAGAAAAGACTACGCTCCAGGGATGCGATCCCATCCCTGGGCGACAGGTGGCGCTAGAGGGGTTCTGGCAGAGCCACTTTTCCCCAGCAGCCAATTAGAGGAGTTGGACCTCGCAGAGCATGCTGGGGGAGGGTATATTTGTGACAGACGCCATGATTCTTGGTTCTCTTTGCGGGGTCCAGGTTCCCGGTGCGGCATCCACGTTCAGGGTGTGCGCGTTCATGGACCCAGCCGGCATGGCCCACCTAGCTGGAGTCGCATGCTACGCGGAACTCCATCCTGATGTTGAGGGGGGCCCCAGTGGTTTACTGGGTCCCCAACTTTATTGAGAGGATCCTAAGCTGAGGGTTGAAAGGTGGGGGATCAGCTCAGAGAGAACTCAAAAGCAGGTTGTCCAGGAGACTTGAACGAACCATCGGGGATTCGGTCACCAAGGTCTTGACAGGTACATGCCAGCTGTCAACCAGTGACCTTCCATTGCATCTACTGGGAGGATTTGCTCAATCCATTTTCTTCATCTAAGTATTGAAGTACTAGGCCTGTGGCAGAGGCCAGAGCCAGGCCTGTGACAGAGGTCTGTTCCTCCCAGCAACTTAAAGTGACATTTCGGCTGCCAGGCTTGTGGCAGGAGTCTGTCCGGAGGCACTTCACCCACTCTGGCTAGAGTGGCGAAGCACTGGTACATTGCTACTGAAAGCAGGCTTGCTTTCTTTATCATCCAAGGCCTGATATTGCACTTGTCCTTCTGCCTTATCAACCTTTCCTGTCCTGCCTCATGTTGATGTTGGCCGTGTTGGGCCTTGAAATAAAGCATTCTGAAAACCCATTGGATAACTGGACATTCGCTCACTGCTTCTACTCACTGCTACTACCCCTAGACACACTACAGGGTAAAAAATTGAAATGCATTACCGTCCCTGGTAGAAAAATTAATATATGTTCCCATTCTCGGGATGGGGCATGGAACTTTATGAATGCACAATAATGGTATAATACTGATAACTTTGGAACAACAGAGGTCATTCAAAGAAGCAAAGTATTATAAAAAAATAAATGTTTAATAATACAATATGATTATACAAAAGCTAAAAAATATGATCACATGAGAGATTTAGATATTGTCTTATAATAACTTATATACATATCGCAAGCGGATGGTCCTACATGTTTTGCCCATTGGGGCTTCTTCAGGGACACGCAAGTATATAAGGTGGTCTAGAATGAATAGATGAAAATTTCATGAGACAGTATAAAACAATATAAATACAAAAACAGAAAACAGACAAAAAACAAGAAACGTTCTGCCATAGTTTGTAAAACACGAAACTTATAGCACAATGTAGCTCATCAAGTGGCTTGTTGAGTGAATTAATTAATTAAATAATCAAATATCCTCAGATACAGAAGCATAGAAAAAAATTACAAAAAGTAAAGAACAGTTATTTCAATCAGGTTATGCATCATTGTCATTAAGCCTGCATTAGTAATGAACACAAAGATACCTCTGGAGTGGTCGCGGATCGTGCACCGGTAGATCAACCAGCAACAAGTGCTTGGTTAAATGCAGCGCGTGGTGCAGCTCAATCAATTCCTGCGTGTCGGAACCTGCATGTCAACCCTAGGAGGAGGAGCATATAAGGGGAGGGTCATAGGGAAGTGGGGTAAGTATTGTGCAATTAAATATTCAGAACGAATATAAAGAGGTAAATTCAGATGGGGGTGGTGTCTGGCGTAACATAATGATCGGATGAACAGTTCTACTTGTATGTCAAAAAGGACTAAAAAGTCCTTAATTGCTATGTCTATTCATTTTGATTATACACAGACAGAGAACTTTGTCTAACTGGCTATGTTGATTGGTTTCAAAAACGTGTAAAGAATAAGTTGGTAAATTATATTTCAAGATAAAAATTAATATAAATGAATATAAATATAAACCGATCATGACGCATAGGGCCACCAATCCCAAATGTAAGAATGATAGAATTATAGTTAATATGCAAAACTTACATAAAGTTGCTGATGGTCACTTATATCTGGGAAGACTGGGATAGATAGTATGGAGTCCACTACAGAATGTTTAAATAAGGCACTAGGGCGTTTGTGCCTGGGCGCCTATCTTTAAGGAGGATATGAAATGAAAATGCACATTAACCACTTGCTTACTGGGCACATAAACCCCCTTCGTTCCCAGGCGAAATTTCAGCTTCCGGCACTGCGTCGCTTTAACTGACATTTGCGCGGTCGTGCGACGTGGCTCCCAAACAAAATTGACGTCCTTTTTTTCCCACAAATAGAGCTTTATTTTGGTGGTATTTGATCACCTCTGCGGTTTTTATTTTTTGCGCTATAAACAAAAAAAGAGCGACAATTTAAAAAATATATATTTTTTTTTGACTTGTTGCTATAATAAATATCCCAATAAAAAAATAAAAAATACAAAATGGGGAACAGAATTATGATTTTTTTATTATTATTTTTTTTACTAGTAATGGCGGCGATCTGCGATTTTTATTGCGACTGCGATATTGCGGTGGACATATCAGACACTTTTGACACAAATTTGGGACCATTCACATTTATACAGCGATCAGTGCTATAAAAATGCACTAATTACTGTATAAATGTGACTGGCAGGGAAGGGGTTAACACTAGGGGGCGAGGAAGGGGTTAAATGTGTATCCTGGGTGTGTTCTAACTGTATGGGGGGGAGGGGGGTGACTGGGGGAGGTGACCGATGCTGTGTCCCTATGTACAAGAGACACAGATCGGTCTCCTCTCCTCTGACAGCACGTGGAGCTCTGTGTTTACACATAGAGCTCCACGTCCCTGCTGTCATCTGCTTGTTTTCCCGCCGATCGCATGTACCCGACGGACATCGCGGCCGCCAGGTACATGCATCGGCTCTTCAGCGATGTGGCGGGACAGTGTTTACCCGTGGCGCACCACCCAGTGGCGCGTGCAGGTAATGCACTAGAAATCACGTCCAAAGACGTCTACTTGGCACCTCAGGTCCCGCTGAAAAGAATCAGCAAATTATTTTTCAAAGTGATCTGCGTCAAGAAGTACCTTTGGATAAGGTGTTCCTGAAGGGGGTATTAATGAATACTCACTTCCTCTACGAGAGGTAAACAGGGAACATCTACATAGAAATGAAAAGAGAGGAGGAATATATATCAATATAAGTGCGCTTGAGAGCGCAAGTTGTAAAAATTAATATTTATGTATTTATCTGCAGAGGTGGACTTAGATAGAGTAATAGAAAGAATTTGCAATTACCTTGTTTTGCAGCTATTCATAAGAAATCTTCCCCGGAATGGCCTGTGCAGCATGTGAACGCTGACAGGTCTTTTATATGCTCCTTCAGCATATGACGCAAATCGCATCATAGCTCGAGGATGGGTGTGATTGGTGCATATAGGGAGGTGTGTATGTAAGCCCCTCCTCGAAGGCCCGCTTGATGAATGCACGTCGAGCACACGCAGATGGCATAAACACACGCCCTGTGCGTGGGGCGAATGTACGGTGTCATTGCCTGTATACACAATGGAACTTGGTTGTGGGATATGCATATTAGTAGGACAGCCACAGCATCAGGGCCTCCGCCGTGATTCAACGCCAGAATGACGGAACGTTGGTGGTTGTCCCTGGGCGCACATCTGTAAGGCTGGCAGGCAGATTCCAATTGCAAGAGACTGAGCGGCATTAAAGGTATTACAAAGAAGCTTGGACAGCTGATGAGTATCCCCTTTGAAGGGAGATACAAAATCAGGTAGGGGTTGTAGGGTGTTCTATGTTTAGAAATTAAATGTCTTAAATTTGTAGTCAAACCCTCGGATAAGGGCGGCAATGTTGTCGTTTTGAGCAGAGCAGGGTATGAGACTATGGGCCAGATTCTCAGCGGCGATACGACGGAGTATCTCAGATACCCCGTCGTATCGCCCTTTTTTTTGCCTCGTATCTATGCGCGTGATGCTTAGCATCACTTTGGCATAGATACGCTTCAATATCCGACAAGTATAAAACCATTACACTTGCGGATCGTAGTTGTAATGACAACTCCGGCCACTAGGTGGCCTTTACGTTGTTTTCTCATTTGCATATGCAAATGAGGCTAGTACGCCGATTCCCGAACGCTTTTACGCTGCCCCGTCGTCGCGTACGTCGTTTTTGTCCGCGTAAGGTTACCCCAGCTTCTATGTGGAGTAACCTTACGAAGTTCCGTCGGATGCTGTCGGGTGCCGTCGGGTGCCATGTTAAGTATGGCGTCGGGTCAGCGTTGGCTTTTTCCGTCGCTTACGTCGTTTTACTAACTCGTTCGCGAATAGGGCATTGCGTAGGTTTCAACGACGCTTTCCGACGTGAGCTGGAGCATGCGCACTGGGCTTTTTCCCCCGGCCGGCGCATGCGCAGTTCGTTCGACGCGGGGGCGCGCTTCATTTAAATACAAGCCGCCACCTCACTTGAATTACGCGGGCTTACGCTGGGCCATTTTCGCTACGCCAAATGCAAACTACGGAGCAAATGGTTAGAGAATACGGCACTTGCTCTAGTACGATGCGGCGGCGTAGTGTAAATGGCTTACGATACGCAAGCGAATTTCTATGAGAATCTGGCCCTATGTGTCTAGACATTCTTAAAAATAAAGACTGGTATAAACTTTTTCCGGCTTTCATAGTTGCCCGAAATGTTTGCAAATACCATGAGATCCACAACATACCAAAATTAGGAAAATTTACAACCAATTCTGGTATTTACTCACGTCAGACGAGAAGATCAGTAGATTTATTAATACTTACCCAGAAATCACCTTTAAACGTTCTCGCTCTATACGCGACAGCACGGTATCTAGCCACTATGCAACCCAGACAGTCCCGAAACCTACACAAACAGGCACTTTTCCTTGCAGCAAATGCAATTATTGTAGATTCATCATTTGGGGCACTAGCATTGGTCTGCCAAATGGAGACATTTTCACACCAAGGTTTAGAGCCACATGCCAGACCATCGGTGTAGTATATATGATGAGATGCAACTGTGGAGCCTTTAACATAGGAAAGACCAAACGTAAGTTTTACTGCCGTATACGCGACCATGTGTCAGCCGTATCTAAAAAAACTACTGGAAACACCTATTAGTAGACATATGGGTCTCTTCCATGGTCACAATTTGAAAATGATGGGGTTCTTTGCTCTTGCCCATATCCCTCTAAAACGAGAGAGGAGGACAAATAGATATATCTTGCAAATAGAGGCCAAATGGATATATACCCTTAAAGCCACTCAACATCCGGGCATGAACGAAAGTATTAGTTATAAACCTTTTCTGTGAAAAACATTAGTTATCTCCACTCGAGCTGCTTTACCCCATTCTGTGGCTTCTTATATTAAAGCGGATGGTTCAGCAAAAAAAAATATTAAAAGCCAGCAGCAACAAATACTGCAGCTGCTGACTTTTAATATTAGGACACTTGCCTGTCCTGGAGTCCAGCGGCGTCCGCAGCAAAAGACGAGCGATCGCTCGTCACCCTGCTGCTCCCCCCTCCATCCACGGTGAGGGAACCAGGAAGTGAAGCGCTGCGGCTTCACTGCCTGGTTCCCTACGGCGCATGCGCGAGTCGCGCTGCGCCCGCCGATTGGCTCCCGCTGTGTGCTGGGAGCCGAGAGTTCCCAGCACACAACGGGGGGGGGGGGCGATGGGATGTCGCCAAAAAAACAGACTTTTGCCCGAGACTGCGGGCCGGAAGTGGTTGCAGATACCTGTCTTTAGACAGGTATCTGCACCCCCCTCCCCCCTGAAAGGTGTCAATTGTGACACCGGAGGGGGGATGGTTCCGATCAGCGGATCTTCACCTTAGGGTGGAGACCTGCTTTAACATCTTATTCAGTCCACTGCATCCCTCCCCTTAGAGATGGAACATGTTCTAGCGACATATGTTCCAACCACCACTATTCTTGCCTCCAATTTTCTCCATATCCATTTTCTAATGTCACTGGGTACCTGTAGGGCCTCTCCCAATTACTTCCTATGGATTTGATAATTTGTTCCTTCCATATCGTAGTAATACTGAGATATGATGTCTGATCAAACCAGGGGATCTACATCTGGGCGACCATTAACTGTCTACAATTTCAGACTCAAGTGCTATATATGAAACTCCCCCCTTTTCTCTCTTTTTCTCTTTTTTATATTCGAATAATAATTGATGCTGTATAGACCTAAACCTTTTATGCTCATCTCATGTGTTACTGTTCAATTACGTTTCTGGTTATAGCAACACGTAATGAAGGGTTGGTTCTAGACAATTTTTTTTTATATACTTTTGTTAATGCTTGTATATCTATATCTTTTTCTTTTCATTTTTTAACCACTTCAATACCGGGCCATAGGGGATTTACGTCTGTAGCAACCCCTCGCCGATGAGAGTGGACGTCACACAACGTCCTTTCTTCACGGCATTCTTGCCGCCGGGCACCCGCGATTACCACTGATCAAGGCAGGAGTGTGGATCTGTGTGTGTAAACACACAGATCCACCTCCTGTCAGCGGTGAAGAGACTGATGTGTGTTCCCAGTAGAGAGGAATAGTGATGAGCGGAATACGCCATATTCGATTTTGCGATATATCACGAATATATAGAAGAATATTCGAGAAATATTCGCTAAAATTGAATATTCGTGATATCTTGTCCAAAATAACAATATTGCGAAATTTCGCTAATGCGATTGCGAATTGATTGCGAAATTCTCGTCCGCGCATGCGCGAGAACAACACGCGAAAACGGAGATCATTTCCTGGATTTTTGCCAGTCTATTTTCGGATCGCTATTCTGTGCTGCCCTGCGAGAAATATTCGCTAAAATCGAATATTCGTGATATTTTGTCCAAATAACAATATTGCGAAATTTCGCTAATGCGATTGCGAAATAATTACAAAATTCTCGTCATCGCGCATGCGCATGCACAACACGCGAAAACTGAGCTCATTTCCTGGACCTGTGCCAGTCTATTTTCGAATCGCTATTCTGTGCTGCCCTGCGAAGCGAAGATGGTGGGAAGTAACTTTTCATCCAGTGAGGAAAAGCTGTTGATCAGTGTGAGTAATTACACCACTGTTATTTCATTATCTGTAAATGCATTTTAGACTATTTTAAAAGTTAGGATATAAGATCAGATATTAGTATTTCCCAAAAAGTGTGTCTCCATCTGTTGCAAAAGTACAACTCCCAGCATGCCTGGACAGCTGCAGACACCCTGGTTGGTAAATGTGTATTTAGGCACTTTTCTTGCTATTTAGCATAATTAATATGTTGTGGACATAGGACGTATGCGAACGTCCTGACTTCAGGGTCCTTAAGGCCCAAGGTCGTTCGAATACATATTGCCCTTTAGATTTTTGCAGAACTACAACTTCCAGCATGCCTGGGCATGCTGGGACTTCTAGTTTTGCAAGTTCTGCAGGCCCACATTTTTCAGACCACTATACACGGGTCTCTAAACTGTGGCACTCTAGATGCAGCAAAAGTAAAATTGTTAGCATGCACTGACAGACCATGCCTGATGGGAGTAGTAGTTTTGCAACAGCTGGAGGCTCACTGGTCTTGAAACCCTGAGTTAGGTAACAAACTTGCAGTGTTTTGCAACCATTGTGCCTCTAGCTGTTGCAAAACTACAACTCCCTGCATGGTACATTCACATGGGCTGGGGCTTACAGTGTGCTTCTAGCTGAAGCAAATTTTGCGCTGCAAGCTTAAACCCTCAGCGGGAAACTACTGTGAACCCCACGCCCCTCTGACTGTACCATAAAAACACTACACCACACTACATAAAAATTAAAAAACACAACATATACACATATCCCTACAAAGCCACCCTCCCCTCCACAATAAAAAAAAAAAAACGTCTGGTACGGCACTGTTTCCTAAACGGAGCCTACAGCTGTTGCAAAACAACTCCCCAGTATTACCGCACAGCCATTAACTGTCCAGGCATGCTGGGAGTTAGGCCCCTTTCACATTGAGGCGTTTTTCATGCGGTACAGCGCTAAAAATAGCGCTGCTATACCGCATGAAAAATCATGCCCTGTAGTGTTCAATGTGAAAGCCCGAAGGCTTTCACACTGAAGCGGTGCGCTAGCAGGAACGCTCCAAAAGTCCTGCTAGCCGCATCTTTACCGCGGTATAGGAGCGGTGTGTTCACCGCTCCTATAGCGCGCCTTCCCATTGGAATCAATGGGAAACCGCGGTAATAGCGCGGTAATACCGCCCGCAACGCGGGCGGTATTAACCCTTTTTCGGCCGCTAGCGGGGGTTAAAACCTCACCGCTAGCGCCCGAATATCGCGGTAAACACGACGGTATAGCGGCGCTACAAATAGCGCGGCTATACCGTCACCGCGGCTCCACGCCTCAATGTGAAAGGGGCCTTAAAGTAAAATAGTTGTACAGCTGGTGACGGTGAGCTACATGGTGTATCAGAGCATGCTGGTAGTTGTAGTTTTTAAATAACATCAACTCCATTATTTATTCAAAATTAATTCATCAAAAAGTCAAAAGAAACAAACATATTATTGTTCCTATATGAAGATAGGGATGAAAAAAAGTAATCTATTGTACAGGCCCAGTATAAGGGTAAAAAAATAATTATAGCGGTCAGATGAATAGCAACGCATTTCTCCCCTATACGTGTATCCTGTGTTTTTACTCATATATACATACATAATTATGCAAATGATAATGGCTGCTATATTTATGCAAAAAAGGTGGCGACCAAAATGGCAAGATATAAAATCTGTCATGTTACCCCTGTCATTGATTAATAAGGCGAGAATGCTTCCAATTGTTGAATACCATACATTTACGTCATATATCCATAAGGGTTTAAACAAAAGTATTATAATATACTTTGTTCTTCATCTTGCAGACGTTCCTGCAAAAGGGATACGATCAGCTGCGGAGGCAGCAGGAAAAAAAAAAAAATTGTCAGCTCCCTATTGCGGGAGTTACGGGATGTTCATGGCCGCACACATGACCGCATGGCCATCTTAAAAAAATGGTCGGACCTAAAGAGGCGCCACATGGGCCAGGTGAAACAGATGCGGGATGAATTTCATCCAGGTAAGTTATTGGTGACAGTTATGCAAGGTCATATGTAATTAACCTTAGGGCAGATGTTGTTAACCCAGACGCCATGTTGTGGTAACATATATCACCACCCAAGGTATTCATAGTACTGTTGAAAAAAGACATGGGACAGCAGACAGGAACACTTATTAACTATAATTAAACTAAATAAACAAGACACCCCATTAATGTACTAATACTGGCCGAGGCTGCTTTATTATTGGATTTCAGACATATATTTTAAATATACTTTAAAAACAGCCTAGTCACTACGGCTCAGGCTGTACCTAAATATATTCAAACTTTAAAATGTATCCAACAACAACTAAACTAAACAGATTTGTCACCCTTTGTATAATTTTTTTTTTTTTTTAAAGGTGACCATCCCACATAATTAGCAGCCGCGACAAAAAGAAAATAAAAAAGGGAGGGGGTAGGGGAACACAACAGTCCCGTCTACTGAGGCGATTGAGAGCAAGGCTGACGGAACCCTACTTATATACCCCTAAGTAACACTGGATTTTTCCAGAACCAGCAGGCCCACAGGCCTAAAAAGTGCGGGGAAAGCACGTGTAGGCCGCGTGATCACCTCGTGTTCACCAAAAAAACGGGGAAAACACGTTTTCCAGCTAACTAGGCCACGTGAGGACCAGCTTACACCTAAAGAGCCCTATTGGGTTCCCAAAAGGGGAACTTGAAACCGTCACTACTAATTTTATTAAGTCCTGTCGCTTTCCCATGAGAAAAGGGGGAATTGAAACCTTCTCCCCCTTTTCTATCATTATTCCATCAAGTTAAACCATGGAATTAAAGTGGTGGTGTGGTGGGTTAAAGGGGAAGGGGTGGTATTTTATAAGTCAACTAGCTGAATACCCGGCGTTGCCCGGTCTTCCTATCTTAACCTTTTGTGTAGGAAAATGAAGAGACCACAGTCCCATATACTTGCATGGGACTTGAAACAAAAACCCATCTTTTATATAAGGGTTTAGGCAAGGGTTAAGGGTTAACTGTCATATATTTTTATTTGGCATATAAGTAATATGTGTACCAGGTATTATTGAAATATCTCCAGGCATACAGAAGTTATGTGGGAACATACATTTCCCATTGATTTGCATGGGACTTTAAACAAAAACCCTGACCCTCACAAATGGGGGTAGTTAAGGGATAAAATTAACTATCCTATAGTATAAGTGGACATATAAGTAACAGGTAACCAAGTGTTATCGAAATATCTACAGCCGTTATGAACTAACATGTATTTCCCATAGAGTTGAATGGGACTTTAAAGAAAAACCCCGACCATGGCAAATGGTGGTGGGTAAGGGTAAAACCACCTATCCTATGTTTGTTGCTGACATATAAGTAACATGTGTGCCAAATTTCATGTTAATATCTTTAGCCGTTTGGACGTGATGCTGGAACATACATACATACATACATACATACATACATACATACATACACACGTTGAGTTTATATATTATATATATAGATTACCACTAAATTCCTGTGGTAGGCGTGGGGTTATCATAGTAATCCTGTGTACTCCATCAGGCCCTTTTTTTAACATGAGATTGTCTGAACAAAACAAAGGAAACAAAAACAGTTCATTTTACCATGGTGGCAGCCCAGCTCACACTCATTCCCCTGTAGTGCCCGCAAGACCCTTTAATATAACATTATCCCATTGGTTAACTGTCTATATAAATAAATTTGTATTCATATACAATACAGCAGAGTACACAGAATTTGGCATATGTTATTAGAAAACATTTTTACATATATGAACATTGTGTTATTATAGGAGCTCCTCTACCATCTGTGCGCCCCAAGCGCACAAGGCGACAGGCCGCAGAGGAGGAGGATGAAGGAGGAGCAGGAGGAGCAGGATGAGGATGCAGAGGAGGAGAGGGATGAGGAGCAGCCAGGGCCCTCCCAGTCGCCACCCCCAGCTCCTGTGGAGGAGCAAGAGGAGGAGTTGCAACCCCCCCCCCCCAAACTTCTGGTGGTGTTACCGTACCGGATGTAGGAGAAAAGGAGCAGGAGGATGAGACCGTTCCTGTGAGCCTCGCTCAGGAGGGTAAATATGTGCACAAAGATTAATAACATTTCAACAATAAGATGTAGATATAAAAATGGAAAGCATTTAAAGCGCACCCGTCAGATTTCAGAACAATAATATGGTATTTATGATAGAAGTATATGTGTACATGATAATGATTGTTTAATAAGCAACATAAATATTTTATTTATTTGGTAACGGTCTTTGAAATCCGCATATTAGACCTCCAAAACCAACAGCTGGAAGCAACAGCTGAGGAAAAATTTTGAGGCGATGACTGCGCTTCAGAAGGCCATGAAAAAGAACACTTAAATTTTTTTTTCTTTTAATAAAAAATGTTATTCTTTTAAAATGTTTCCTTTCTTATTGAGATTGTTAGGTTTTTCAACACATCTAACTTCACATCTAACACATCAACATCAACATCAACACATCTAACTTCATAATAACCAAAAACATTTTATACTATTATTTTATTTAACACAAACTAATAGTTTATAGGTAATAGTAGTATATAGTGGCAAATAACTTGTGACATAGGTGTCGTGAGCAGCAGCAGTAGTAGTAATAGTAGACAATATAGTGTCAAATCACTCGGGCAAGAGGTGCCATGATCAACAGCAGCAGCAGCAGTGGTAATAGTAGTATAGAGTGGCAAATAACTCGTGACATAGGTGTCTTGACTGAGCAGCAGCACTAGTAGTAGTAGACAATACAGTGTCAAATCACTCGGGCAAGAGGTGCCATGATCAACAGCAGCAGTGGTAATAGTAGTATATAGTGGCAAATAACTTGTGACATAGATGTGAGAGCAGCAGCAGTAGTAGTAATAGTTGACAATATAGTGTTTTATCACTCGGGAAAGAGGTGCCATGGCCCATGAACAGCAGCAGCAGCAGCAATGGTAATAGTAGTATATAGTGGCAAATAATTTGTGACATAGGTGTGAGAGCAGCAGCAGTAGTAGTAATAGTAAACAATATAGTGTCAAATCACTCGGGCAAGAGGTACCATGATGAACAGTAGCAGCAGTGGTAATAGTAGTATAGAGTGGCAAATAACTCGTGACATAGGTGTCTTGACTGAGCAGTAGCACTAGTAGTAGTAGTAGTAGACAATACAGTGTCAAATCACTCGGGCAAGAGGTGCCATGATCAACAGCAGCAGTGGTAATAGTAAGTAGTATATAGTGGCAAATAACTTGTGACATAGGTGTGAGCAGCAGCAGTAGTAGTAATAGTTGACAATATAGTGTTATATCACTCGGGAAAGAGGTGCCATCAACAGCAGCAGTGGTAAGAGTAATAAAAATTGCAAATCACTCGGGCAAGAGGTGCCATCAGCAGCAGCAGCAGCGGTAAGAGTAATAAAAAGGGCAAATCACTCGGGCAAGAGGTGCCATCAGCAGCAGCAGCAGCGGTAAGAGTAATAAAAAGGGCAAATCACTCGGGCAAGAGGTGCCATCAGCAGCAGCAGCAGCGGTAAGAGTAATAAAAAGGGCAAATCACTCGGGCAAGAGGTGCCATCAGCAGCAGCAGCAGCGGTAAGAGTAATAAAAAGGGCAAATCACTCGGGCAAGAGGTGCCATCAGCAGCAGCAGCATCAGTAAGAGTAATAAAAATGGCAAATCACTCGGGCAAGAGGTGCCATCAGCAGCAGCAGTAGTAATAGAAAGTGGCAAATCTCGGACAAAAGGTGACAGCAGCAGTATGAGTAATATATCGGTACATAATCACTCAGCCTTTTGGCATTAGCAGTAGGAGCCCATATCGTGGCAAAATTACAAAAGCTTGAAGTTGCATTAGCATGGTGATTAAATTTGAAAAGCAGAATGACACAGGCCTTAAGTAGCTGTAGCCTGACTATACCATAGTGCCTCATAATTTAAAAGTTTGATTAACCTTATTTCTATGCTATACGTGACTTTTTAAATTCATGATGAGCATTGAGCAATTACATTTCAAAATAATGTGGCAGCAGCATCAGGACTCCTTATAGTGGCTTAATGACACAGCATGGAAATATTTATGCCCTTAACACTACCTGCCCACTATGAGTTTCAATGGTATCAATTAATGCAAGACGTAATTAAGAATGACATGACAAGGGACCATTCAGCGCCCTGAACCGACGGCGGGTGCCAGAAAGTAACCGCCGATCCAGGACTCATTCATCTTGATGAATGCGAGTCTGTCCACAGAGTCAGACGGGTCCTCTTGTCCGTGACCACCCCACCTGCCGCGCTGAATGTCCGCTCAGATAGTACGCTGGAGGGGGGGGCAAGACAATAACTCCAGCGCATATTGAGCGAGCTCGCGGCAGGTGTCCAATCTGGCAACCCAGTACTCCATGGGGTCGTCGGTGCTCATACTGTCAGAAGCACCGACGGACCCCATGTAGTCTGCCACCATGTGGGCCAGCCGCTGGTGGTGACTGCTGCTGCTGCTGCTGCTGGTACTGGGTCGCTCAGATTGGAAGAACATCCTCATCTCACCCATTAGGTCCCCTGCTCGGCTGCTGCTGCTGGGTGCAGCCACCTGCTGGGTGAGACGAGGGGGGACAACTGGAGGCCGGGGAGTTGTCTGCTCCAACCGGCTGACTATGCGTGCCTGCAGTTCCTCCACCCGGTGCTGCCTCCGGCTGGCTGGGAGGAACTGCTCCAGTTTCCCCTTACATCTTGGATCTAAAAGGGTGGCCATCCAAAATTCGTCCCTCTCCTTGATAGCATGAACCCGGGGGTCCCTCCTGAGGCATCTCAGCTTGTGGGCAGCCATGGGGAAGAGCACAGCCCGCTGTGACTCCTCGTGGCTGCCCGGGTCCATGACGTCCGACTCTTCATGCTGGAGGCGCTGCTGCTCGCGCACAGAGATGCCCAACCCCCGGACTATCGGTGCCCCCAACACCGGCTCTCCCTCCTGACCAGGCCCTGACTCCAGGACGTCACCAGTAACCTCCTCATCATCATCATCCTCCTCCTCCTCCTCCTCGTCCTGGGCCTGGTCTTGGTGGAGCAGTGTTGCCTCCTGCTCCACCAAGGCACTCTCCCCAGCTTCGAGCAGGCAATCTAGTGCCCTGTCCAGCAGGAACACTATAGGGAGCACGTCGTTGAGGCCGACATGCTCCCTGCTCACCATCTTGGTCGCCTGCTCGAAAGGGGCCAACACATGGCAGACCTGGTGTATCTGCCCCCACTCCGCACTGGTGATGTACGGGAGTGTTTGTGATGGCCCGCCACTGCCTTGATCCAGCAGGTATTCCTTCACCGCCCTTCGCTGCTCCCACAACCTCTCCAGCATGTGGAGGGTGGAGTTCCACTGCGTCACACTGTCCACAATCAGCCTGTGAAGGGGCAGCCTGTTGTCCCGCTGCAAATTGGACAGGGACACGGTAGCGATTGGGGAGCGCCTGAAGTGGCTGGCAATCCTACGCACCCTTAGCACAATGTCACTCAAACCAGGTTAGGTGCGCAGGAACTTCTGCACCACAAGGTTGAGGACATGTGCCAGACAGGGCACGTGGGTCAGACTGCCAGCCTGGAGGGCGGAGAGTAGGTTGCTGCCATTGTCACAGACAACCATACCTGCCTGGAGCCTTCGGGGTGTCAGCCACTTCTGGACCTGAGCCTGAAGTGCGGTCAGCACTTCTTTGCCAGTGTGTCTCCGGTCCCCTAAACTAACAAGCTGGAGCACGGCCTGACAGCGCACGTGCCCCACACTTGAGTAGCTACGGTAGCGCTTGCTGGGAGGCTCAGCAGCTGCGGAGACAGTGGCTTGACTGAGACCAGCAGTTCTCCCCTGGTGTCACGATCCCTATCGTGCAAAACAGACAGCGAGGCGTGGTCGCGCCTCAGGGTGGAATTGAACCCGGGACCTCTCCATTCATATCCCAACACCTTGCCTCTGAGCCATCTCTCAGTTTAGATTATATTGCTATCCACTGAAGCCTGGTGCTGAACCATATGCTGTTTGCCTGATCTCCCTACTATTTGCACTTCTATCCTCGTCCAGCTGAGGCACGTTGCCTAATTAACTTGGATATAAAGCCCTGCCTCACTATGAGACAGGTGTCAGTTCATTTTGGTATTGATCTCCCTGTCTGAGCTAAAGCTACCTGCTTATATCTTCAGCTCCTTGACTGATCCCGGCTTTTGACCCTTGGCTTTGTTTCTGGACTGCTGCTTGCCTGAACCCTTGACCCCGGCTTGGACTTTGGATACCCATGTCTTCTCCAGCACCTGACCACGGCTTGTGACCCGGACTTATCTTTGATTCCTGTTTGTAGGACATCTGCAGTCATCTTGATACCTGAAGATCCTTTATATACACAGATAGCTTGTTCCTGCTTAGGACTTCCAGATATCCCCTACATCATCTGCTACTACTTCACTCTGCAGAACCGCAAGTATCATATACTACCTGCTACCTATAGTCTGTGTTTGTAGATTGGCAGTAATACCTTGTCTGTATCTGAGATACTACCCTGTTCCCCCCTCAGCTAGTTGCTTATGAGGGAATAAGCTTCTACAGTCTTTCAGTTGGTTGTCCACTAGAGGTTGTGATGAATTAACCCCAATCTCTCTGTTTACTCTCAGAGAGAACTGGTGGTTGACCTGAGAGACCTCTATAGTTTTAAAACCAATTGTTTTACTGTAGTTGCATAGCAGGGATGTTACACCTGGACACCCCGGGGCAGCACCACAAAATCTGATGCTGCCGATCCCTCCCCGGGGTTCCTCGGAGGGAAACCCAATGGGCCGTGAAACTGATGTACCGGCCCTGCCCATGCCTGCTGGTCCAGCCATCCATTGTGAGATGCACCCTGTCGCTGACAGCGTGATCCAGCAACAGGGTTACATTCTGCACAATGTGCTGGTGTAGGGCAGGGACACCAGTCCTGGCAAAGAAATGGCGGCTGGGGACACGCCATTGGGGTTGGGCCTACTCCAACATCTGCCTGAGGGGGTTGCAATCAACGATGTTGAAGGGCAGCAGATGTTGGGCAATAACCCTTGCCAGGAGCCCATTGAGGGAACGCACACGTCGGTCTCCAGGGGGGAAGGTGTCAAAAGCATCGAAAAGCGATGCCTGGCGCCGGACGGCAGTGCAGGACACAGACGAGGAGGGTGCTGTGGAAGTAGAGGTCTGGCTGCCGGTAGCAGTACCTCTACTAGAGGGAGCGGGGGGGGCATGACCTGCTGGGAACAGATGAAGCTGTGGCAGGGGCTGCTGTACCCTGCTCACTTGTGGTGGTGGCGCTGCTACCACCACCATGCTTCATCTGGTCATACTCCCGCCAGTGATTAATTCTCAGGTGCTGGTTCAGGGCTGTGGTACCCACCCGAGCCAAGCACTTCCCTCTCTTCACCCTGGCACGACAGATCTGGCAGATGGCCACGGTATGGTTATCTGGTACCAGGGTGAAGTAGGCCCAGACAGGTGACTTCAGCGCCGCCCTCCTGTCAGATGGGGTGATGCTGACTTGCACCTGCTGGGACTCGGTGCGCACAGGTGGAGCTGCCTGCTGCTGCTGCTGTTGCTGACACCTCCTGCTGCCATCACCAGTGGAGACCCTGACGCTGGTCTCCCTGGTGACCTGGCGCACCGTTTCCCCAGGGTGCCTACCTTCCTCGTCGTCACTGCTACTGTGAACCGACAAGTTATGTGGCACCCATGTTGGGTCACCCTCCTCTTCGCCCCCAGATATGTCAGACCCAGGGCTGACATGTGGTGGTCTGAGGGAAACATCTGACATGGAGCCGCTAGCGTGGCTCCACTGTCCCCTCACCGACGCCTGGGTCTGACTAGGTGCGGGTGTTTCCTGCACAAAAACACCAGCACCACTTGGAAGGGATTTCTCTGGGATACTGACAGCAGGTACCCCATCCTCCTCCTCCATCAACCCTTCAAAAAGGTCCTGACCATCAGGACAGAACTGCATGTCTGCCTGATGCAGGGCCTCCCCCAAGATATCCCTCTCACTGTCGCTGTCAAACAGTAAGAGGCTGGACCCTTGGGGGCTGGGGGCGGGTCCTAAAGGCACCGGTGTACTGGTGGTGCTACTAGGAGTCGGGACTGACGACTCAGTGGCACTGCTGTGCCCCATATACTCCACCACTAGTGGAGCCTGAGAAGGCAATATCGGGCGGCTGCCCGAGGGAAAAAAATCCCGGATGATAGGGGCGCGAGAGGTACCCCGTGCTGGCAGCAACCTGGCACTGGGAGTAACTCCCTTACCCCTGCTGCCACGGCCACGTATGCTGCTCATACTTGCTGATGTGGGGGGGGGGGGGGTAAACTTTATTGGGGGGGGGGGAATGTGACAAAGGAGTGTTTGTTTTTTTTGCAAGACAGGCACGCAGACAAAGACAAAGACGTACTAGACAGCTACTAAACTAGAATAAAACTACTACACCTACAAGTTTTTTTTTTGTTTTTTTTACACTGAGGGACGAGGACTTCAAATACTAAAATAAAATGCACTAAACAATAAATCTCCTTACACAAACTTATATGACTAAACTAAAACTAAATTATTTTTTGCTTTGTTTTTTGTTTTTTGTTTTTTTTTACACTGACTGACAAGGACAAAGAAGAGGAATAGAAATACTAATCTAATATGCAACACTAACTAACTATGCTTACACAAACTTATATGACTAAACTAAAGCTAATTTTTTTTTTTTTTATACACAAAAAACAGACACTAAACACACACTAAACTAAGCTACCTTAAAGAAATGTACAATTACACTAAGTAAGTACACAGAAGTCTATCTAACACTAAGCTACACTAATCTGAAAAACAACACCACAAATATGAGCTTTTAAAAAAGCGGTTTGGTCTTTTGCTTTGAAAAAAGCAGTTTAGAAGTTAGAACTAGAAGCAGCCAGGAACCACAGAACTGCAAGCACTTTAGGAAGCACAATGCTGATGCTGTAAGATGGCACAGAAACACTCCACTCTCTATCCTCCTTGTGAATCTGCACTGAAATACTGCTGGGAGTGAACTTATATAATGGTCGTGCAGGCAGGTTCCTATTGGTTGCTATGGAGGTTGCTAACCTCTGACAACTGTGGTAGGAGAACTCTGATTGGCTCTGATGCAAAAGAAGGGCGGAGAAAATAATCACGCAATATTCCTTTTGCCGAATATTCGCATTGCGAATATTCGGCAGCATAAATGTATCGCATCAGCTACTCGGCCCAGTGTCTCTAATTATCCCAGCAATGCTTTTAGACGTCGATGGAGATCACTAGGATGTGATCTGTTTTAAAAAGAAATTTGGAAAAATACGAATATTCGATATCGCGAATATTCATCGAAATGCGAATATTCGTGGGCAACACTACAGAGGAACACACATCGGTCTCCTCCCCCTGTGATTCCCCCTCCCCCTACAGTTAGAACATACTTTAGGGAACATTTTAACCCCTTCAGCGCCCCCTAGTGTTAACCCCTTCCCTGCCAGTCACATTTACACAGTATTCAGTGCAGTTTTAAAGCACTAATCGCTGTGTAAATGTGAATGGTCCCAAAAGCGTGTCAAAAGTGTCCGATATGTCCGCCGCAATGTCACGGTCACATTACTAGTAAAAAAATAAAAATGCCATAAATCACCTATTTTGTAGACGCTATGGGCCAGATTCACAGAGCGATTACGCCGGCGTTACAGGAGATGCGCGGCGTAAGTCTAATTTTGCGCATGTGTTTCGATGCGCCGCATCCCTAAAATGAGATACGCAAGAAATCTACTTTTTTTGACTGGCGAAATTTCGATAGACCGGCGTATCCGTCCGCGCAAAACTGCGCTAGAAACACCATTGATTTGCTATTCAAATATGCAAATGAGGGAGTTACGAGGATCCACCAAGGAACGTTGGTGCAGTGCAGGCTATGCGCTGTGTGCAACAGCTGCACATCCTGTCTAAAATTAGACCACATAAAAGGTGGTATAAAATTAGACAATCCGTCTACATGTCAGCTAAAGCAACACTGTTAGTGAGGAGCTGAGCAGTCACACTTGCTGCCCAACAAACTGTATGCCAACATGCCAGTGGCATCCATGCTCATAGCTATACTACTGACTTTAGATGAGCAAAGAAGGAGGAGGGCACGGTAGAGGGCACGGAGGAGGGCACGAGAGAGGATTTTTTTTTCCCAAAAAAAGTCTTTGCTTTTATAAACATTTTTACAAAAAATATACATACATCTATACATCAATACATAACATACATACAAATTACAAACACAGTCTCACTATCTTTCAATAGCCCTTTAAAACCTTGATGGATATAATAAAGGGATTTTTTAATACAGCTTACCTGTAAAATCCTTTTCTTGGAGTACATCACGGGACACAGAGCGGCATATTCATTACTATACGGATTATATGGAGTACCTTCAGGTGATGGACACTGGCAATCTCAAACAGGAAGTCCCCTCCCTATATAACCCCCTCCCCTAGAGGGAGTCCCTCAGTTTTGTAGCAAGCAGTATGCCTCCCAAAACATGTTCCCATAAGAGGGGTGGGAGCTCTGTGTCCCGTGATGTACTCCAAGAAAAGGACTTTACAGGTAAGCTGTATTAAAAAATCCCTTTTTCTTTCTCGTACATCACGGGACACAGAGCGGCATATTCATTACTATACGGGATGTCCGAAAGCAATGCTTTAATGAGGGGAGGGAGACATCTTTCCAAAGGGATTTAATTTAGAGGTATACTCAAATAATAATAATAAATCCAACTTAGTCAAGAAATAATTTTGAATTTTTAAATCAAGGGTGCCCCCGATCCCGAGGATCTTAAACCGCAGCCTGTAGTACAGCCTGCCCAAAGGCTGAATCCGCATTCCTTCTCACGTCTAACTGATAAAACCTTGTAAACGTGTGGACTGATGACCATAGAGATCTGATGGTGTGCTGCCCAGGAGGCGCCCATGGCCCTGGTAGAATGGGCTTTTACCGACAAAGGAGGAGGCAACCTCTTCAAACCGTAGGCCTGAATGATTAATTGTCTAATCCATCTCGAGATGGTGGATTTTGCAGCTGCTTGCCCCTTCTTGGGGCCATCTGGTAAAACGAACCACACATCTGTTTTCCGGATCTTTTCTGTAGCTTTAAGATAGGCCCTCATGGCCCTGACAATATCTA
This sequence comes from Rana kukunoris, assembly GCA_029574335.1. Lineage (NCBI taxonomy): Eukaryota > Metazoa > Chordata > Amphibia > Anura > Ranidae > Rana > Rana kukunoris. Next base: position 268,440,610 of record CM056059.1, on the reverse strand, counting down.
AGGTATGCAGCAACCCCTCCTTTCTAGACGTTGGTTTCGGAAAGAAGGATGGGAGTACCAAATCCTGGTTCAGGTGAAAACTGGATATAACCTTTGGTAGAAAGGAAGGATGAGGCCGGAGAACCGCCCTGTCCTTATGTAGAATGAGATATGGTTCCTTACAGGATAAGGCTGCCAACTCTGACACTCTCCTGGCCGAAACTATGGCGACTAAAAATACCAACTTTCTTGTCAGTAAAACTAAAGGAATCTCAGCCAACGGCTCAAAGGGTTGTTTCTGTAGAGTGGACAGAACAAGATTTAAGTCCCATGGACAAATCGGTGACTTGACAGGAGGATTAATACGCAAGACCCCCTGTATGAAGGTTTTAACCAGCGAGTGGGTGGCCAGCGGCCTCTGAAACCACACTGACAAAGCTGAAATCTGTCCCTTGATTGTGCTTAATGCCAGGCCCTTATCCACTCCTAGCTGGAGAAAACTTAACACCCTATCAATGGTATATTTGCGGGAATTCCATCTTTTGGATTCACACCAGCCTACGTAGGTCCTCCACACCCTGTAATAAATTACCCTGGAGGCCGGCCTTCTAGCCCTAATCAGGGTAGGAATTACCTGCCTAGACAGACCTCTACCCTTGAGAATCAGGGATTCAGCCTCCAGGCCGTCAAATTTAGACGCCGTAATGCAGGGTGGAGGATCGGGCCTTGTGAGAGTAGGTCTGGTCGTAGAGGAAGAGTCCAAGGGTCTCCCACTGCCATCTTCAGGACTAGTGAGTACCATGTCCTCCGGGGCCAAGCTGGAGCTACTAGAATGACTGGCTTGTGCTCCACTCTGATCCTGCGCAACAGGCGGGAAAGTAACTGAAGCGGGGGAAATGCATATAGAAGTTTGAATTGATGCCAAGGGCAAACCAACGCATCGGTTCCGCAGGCCATAGGGTCCCTTGCTCGAGACACGAACCTGTCTAGCTTCTTGTTGAACCTTGATGCCATTACATCTATGTCTGGCATTCCCCACTTCTGGCAGATTGTCTGAAAGACCTGGGGATGCAGAGACCACTCCCCCGGCGACAGAATCTGGCGACTTAAGAAGTTTGCCTGCAGGTTGTCCACTCCGGGAATGAATATCGCCGAAATGCAGGGTACATAAACCTCTGCCCACTGAAAAATCAAGCTCACCTCCCTCTGAGCGGCCTGACTCCTGGTTCCCCCTTGGTGGTTTATGTATGCCACCGCTGTGGCATTGTCTGACTGGATTCTCACCAGGGACCCCTGTAATCTGGAAGTCCATGCCAGGAGGGCTAGGCGAGCAGCTCTGATCTCCAAGACATTGATGGGTAGCTGCCTCTCCGCTTCCGCCCAAGTTCCCTGGCGAGTGAACCCCTCCAAGACCGCCCCCCAGCCCACCAGGCTGGCGTCTGTGGTAACTACCTTCCAGACTACGGGGCTGAAGGACTTTCCCTTCAGAAGATTCTGAGGGTTTAACCACCAGGCCAGACTCTGCCGGACCCTTGATAGCGTCAAAGGGGACTCCAAGGCCTGTGCTCTCTTGCTCCAGGCTGCTAGAATGGCTGCCTGTAGGACGCGAGTGTGGATCTGAGCGTATGGTACCGCCTCGAACGTGGCCACTAGCTTGCCTAGTAATCGCATACACAGGCGAATAGTTGTTTTTTTCTTGCTTAGAACCAACTGAACCAACCCCTTGATAGCCTCGACCTTTACAAGGGGCAGGAACACCCTTTGCTGTTCCGTGTCTAACCTCATGCCAAGGTATTCCAACTGCTTTGTAGGATGAAACGCTGACTTTTCCCGGTTTAGGACCCAGCCGAACCTCTCGAGGTACTGAACCGTGAGGTTTACTGCTTGTTCCAGACACGGCCGTGAGTGATCTATGATTAAAAGGTCGTCCAAGTATGCTAGGACCGTGACCCCTTGGATCCTTAGATTGGCCAGAACTGGAGCTAGGATCTTCGTGAATACCCGGGGGGCGTGGCCAGCCCAAAGGGGAGCGCCATGAATTGGAAGTGTCGCTGCCCCACTGCGAAACGTAAAAATCTTTGATGTGGCTGAAAGATTGGTACATGAAGGTAAGCATCCTTTATGTCTATAGACGCCAGAAAGTCGTCCCTCTGGAGCGTGGCGACTGCTGATCGGACGGATTCCATCAGGAAGGAACGAACTCTTAAGTAAACATTTAAACTCTTTAGGTCCAAGATTGGCCTGACATCGCCGTTGGGCTTTGGTATGACAAAGAGATTGGAATAGAAACCTAGCCCCTGTTCTTGGGCTGGTACCTCTATTATCATGCCCTGGCAAAGCAGGTGATCCAAAGCTGCCAGCATCGAGGCCTTCTTTGTTGGATCGTTTGGTAGCCTTGACTCTTGAAAATGAGGCGGAGGAAACTTTAGAAACTCCAGTCTGTAGCCTGTGGTTACAGACGACCGGACCCATTTGTCGGGGATATTGGCTTCCCAAATTTCTGAGAAGAAACAAAGCCTTCCCCCCACCCGCGTGAGTGGGGGCGCCCCTTCATAAGGCAGACTTAGGGTCTGGCTTTGTCGGCTTGCGATACCATGGCCTCTTACCCCCAGGGGCCTGTCCCTGCGATTTATTGTTAAAGTTTGATCGCGCAGGCGGCCGTCGATACTGCCTGGAATTTGAGGGCCCCGAGACAGGGAAGAGCTGCCTTTTAAATGTAGGACCCCGGAATCTCTTTTTGACTGGTAAAAGGGTACTTTTGCCACTTGAAATAGTCTGAATGTATTTATCCAGATCCTCTCCGAAGAGTCGTCCCCCATGGAAGGGAAACCCTGCCAGAAGCTTTTTGCATGGGGGCTCCGCCGCCCAGTTCTTCAACCATAAGAGCCTTCTCATATGCACCAAAAATAGTGACAAACGAGAGGCCTGCTGGATGGAATCCTTTATAGCATCTACCGCAAAACACAGAGCTCTGGGAATGTCAGAAAACTCTTCTGCCTGTTGGGTAGGCATGTCTTTAAGCATTTGTTTTGTCTGGTCCTTTAACGCCTGACAAACTCCAATTGCAGCCACAGCTGGCTGTACCACTGCTCCTGCCGTAGCAAAGGATGCCTTTAAAAGTGTCTCTAACCGTTTATCAACCGGATCTTTAAACATTTGTATGTTTTCCACCGGGCAAGTTAGTGATTTATTCACACATGAGATGGCTGCATCCACAACTGGGAGCTTCCACCTCTTCGAGAATTTTTCCTCCATAGGGTAAATAACCGAAAACCTCTTAGGCGGCAGAAAAATCCTGTCCGGTCGTACCCAATCCTGAAAGATCAATTCCTCCAACAGAGGATGGACCGGAAAAACCGCATTGCTCAAAGGAGCTTTTAAAGAGCCCAGAGAGGATACCGCAGGAACCTGAGGCTCTGGCAATGGTAAATTAAATGCCGAGCGGACCATGTCCGTCAAAGACTGTACCCACAGCCTTTCTGTTTGGGAGTCTGAAAATGGTTCCTCAGAGGTAGATTCCTCAATCCCTGAACCCTCTTGGTTCCGGTCCAGTTGATCCTCCTGAGATTCTAATTCCTCCGGAGAGAGAATTTCAGCATCTGAGGATACACATCTTGGCGATGGGGATCTAGCCCGTTTCTTGCCAGGAATAGAGCTAGCGATCATCGCTGCTAATCTTTTCTCTAGCCCCCCTAGGGAGACGGCTAGCATCTCCTCTGTGATAAACACAGGGCTGGGCTGATCTGGGCCAGCCTCAGCACCAGACCCCCCTAATGGCTCATCCAAGGCGACCTTCATGGGAATAAGCTGTGGGGAAAGTACCGGCATATCATCAGAATCAGAGGGGGAACCCCTTTGTTTTTTGGTCTTTTTTGTACCTTTTGATCCCGAACCCTTGGAAGCCATAATACAAACCCGAGGGACTCCGCCTACAACAACCGACTGTAGTAGCCAGGAGTACAAAACTAGGGTTAAGGGGACAATAGACCACTAATGCCCAAAAACCGATTGGGGCCCAGTATGTTCTTTTTTTTTTTCTATTATATATATCTTTTTTTTGTTTTGTTTTTTTAACATACAGCGTCGCCCAAATTTAGTTTGCCAGCCTCCAACCTGTTGCCAAAGGGGATTTTTGGCTTAACACAAATGCATTGGAACAAACTCCAGCATGTACTACCCCTCTTCCGCCACCGGGAGTCGCTGTTCTGCCGCTCTGCGTCCTCTCCCTTCCAGATCAGCCTCAGACTGAGCCATGATCCTAGCCTGCTGTGTATAACAGCGAAGGAAGGCGTGCCCTTGATGACGCTGCAGGCACGCCCCCCCCCGCCCCCCCTCCGAACGGCGCAAAAAACGTCTATAAGACGTGCGCGCGCACGCGCGCGCGTATGCCGGGGAAGGAAGCACATGGAGGAGCCGCGCTGCTGGAGATCCAGGACTGCAGCTTCAGGCGGCAGAATCAAAACCCCGGCCAGGTAGGACTTTCCAAAAGGCTCCATAGGGATCCTTATTAGCCCTGGGACCAGCGAGCAGCAGGTAGCTAGCAAACCTGTTTGTTAGACAGGGGGGCCAGGTGATGGGGGAAATGAGATCATCCTGTCTTCTCAGACATAGTGAGCAAGGCTGCCAATGCAGAGCATACTTAGGCTACCCCCTTTAAGGTCTCCCTGGAGAGCCTGCTGTCGAACCAAGTCCCGCAGGCTCCCCTCTTATCTGCTCCATGCTGCAGGATGTTTGCCTAGCAAAACGGTCCAATCTTCTCCCATCTCCGTGGGTAGCGTAGTAGACCTTCAGGCCCTGGGGTCCTGGAAGGTACCCACTGTCCTGGACCTATACAGCACCCTGGCAAACAGGATCTTATGTTTTTTTACAAACTCCAAGTCCTGGGCCCAGGGTCCAGCCCTCTAAAGAGGAGCATTATAGGCAAAACCCCACGGTTTGGGGCCCGGGTACTGTCCACTTTGGCACTGAGGCACTTTGGACAGATCCGGTTAGCCCACCCTTAATCCCAAGGATGTGGAGGCAAAGCTATTCCGTGACCAACACCTAAGACACTGGCGAAAAAACTGAGGGACTCCCTCTAGGGGAGGGGGTTATATAGGGAGGGGACTTCCTGTTTGACATTGCCAGTGTCCATCACCTGAAGGTACTCCATATAACCCGTATAGTAATGAATATGCCGCTCTGTGTCCTGTGATGTACGAGAAAGAAAATCGAATCTGATACAAGCCCCTCACTCTTCACTTGATATATCACACACGCATAGACATCTTTGGCATGAGTGATTCTGAGGTGTCTCGCATCTTCAGATTCACCCCTTATGCCATCCTAGAATTAACCACAAACCTGCAGGAGAACATCACCAGCCCAACACATGACAGCTACATATACAATCCTAGCCCCATCCCCACAAATTTCGAACAGATCATGTACGGGGACAGCTGGCTGGTTGGTGAGTGACATGGGTGGCAGGCAAGACTGTCCCCCCCATGATGCTGAAATCACAAGGGGCACATGCACTACTAACATCCTCCTGTCTTATCCCTTCAGGGTGACTCTGCATATGCACTGGGACCCCATCTCATGAATCCTATACGGAACCCCCCCATGGTACCCTGTTGTATTTCCCAAACTTTGTATGCCAGATCATCGGTGCATGTTGCATGCTGCACAACTTCGCAGTGAGAAAGAGCCTGGAGATTGACATAAGTGATGACCTAACCCCTGAACCAGACAATCCCCCCCTAACCAATGCTACCCCGTCTTCTGAGGGAAGAGCAGCCAGGAGCCAGCTCACATTAGGCATCTTTGCACATTAACCACTTAAGACCCGGACCAAAATGCAGGTAAAGGACCTTGCCCCTATTTGCGATTCGGCACTGCGTCGTTTTAACGGACAATTGCGCGGTCGTGCGACGTGGCTCCCAAACAAAATTGGCGTCCTTTTTTCCCCACAAATAGAGCTTTCTTTTGGTGGTATTTGATCACCTCTGCGGTTTTTATTTTTTGCGCTATAAACAAAAATAAAACGACAATTTAAAAAAAAATTCAATATTTTTTACTTTTTGCTATAATAAATATCCCCCAAAAATATATAAAAAAACATTTTTTTCCTCAGTTTAGGCCGATACGTATTCTTCTACGTATTTTTGGTAAAAAAAATCGCAATAAGCGTTTATCGGTTGGTTTTCGCAAAATTTATAGCGTTTACAAAATAAGGGATAGTTTTATTGCATTTTTATTAATCATTTTTTTTTACTACTAATAGTGGCGATCAGCGATTTTTTTTTCGTGACTGCGACAATATGGCGGACACTTCGGACAATTTTGACACATTTTTGGGACAATTGTCATTTTCACAGCAAAAAATGCATTTAAATTGCATTGTTTACTGTGGAAATGACAGTTGCAGTTTGGGAGTTAACCACAGGTGGCGCTGTGTGGGGAAAAAACATAACGATTTAATTTGGGTACAGTGTTGCATCAACGCGCAATTGTCATTCAAAGTGCAACAGCGCTGAAAACTAAAAATTGGTCTGGGCAGGAAAGGGGTGAAAATGCCCTGTATGGAAGGGGTTAATTTATCATCATTCTCTTTTTCCTGCAGGTACGACTTTTACATACTTGGTAATCTCAAACCATGCAGAGCTTATTACTAATGTTCAGATAAAGGAACACCTGGGTAGCAGTGATCATAACATGATTTCATTTAATATTAACTATAAGCAAGAAAAACATACAGGAAAGATAAAAACACTTAATTTCAAGAGAGCAAATTTTCAAAGCATGAGGACTGCTCTCCAGGGCTTGGACTGGGAGGGAATATTGGCACAGATGAACACAGAACAGAAATGGGAATTCTTCAAAAAGACTCTTTGGAACCTCACTGCAAAGTATATTCCCATGGGCAATAAGTTTAAAAGGCTAAAGATAAAACCTATGTGGCTCACGGTCAAAGTTAAAAAAGCTATAAACAATAAGAAAATAGCTTTTAAAAAATATAAAAATGAAGGAACACTAGTGTCGTTTAAATGGTACAAAGAATATAATAGAATATGTAAAAAGGAAATCAAGGATGCAAAAATTCTAAATAAACGACAGATTGCAAAAGATAGTAGGACAAACACCAAAAAATTCCTTAAATATATTAATAGTAAAAAGGTCAAGTCTGAGCATGTAGGCCCTTTACAAAATAATCTAGAGTGGGTGACTGAGGACATAGAGAAGGCAAATTTATTAAATGCTTTCTTCAGCTCTGTGTATACAATGGAGTATGGGGGAGCTCATGTCCATAATGGGGGTGGGAGTGACATAGCCCCAAATCCACAATGGCTCAAAAGTGATATGGTCCAGAAATATTTAGACAGAATAAAGGTGAATAAAGCACCTGGACCAGATGGCATCCACCCACGGATCCTAAATGAATTGAGCTCTGAAATTTCAAAGCCACTGTATCTAATATTTAGGGACTCATTAATGACAGGAATAGTACCACTGGATTGGCGTAGAGCCAATGTGGTGCCTATATTTAAAAAGGGAACAAAGTCTTTACCAAGTAACCATAGACCTGTTAGTTTAACTTCTATAGTTGGGAAGATACTGGAACGTTCAATAAAAGACCACATGGATGAGTTCTTGCTGGAAACAAACTATTTAAGCAGCAGACAGCATGGATTCATGAAAGACAGAAGTTGTCAGACAAACCTGATTTCCTTTTATGAAGAGGTAAGTAAAATCCTGGACAGAGGCGTGGCAGTGGACGTGGTATACTTGGATTTTGAAAAAGCGTTCGATACAGTTCCCCACACACGGCTCATGTGTAAGGTAAGGTCTACAGGATTAGATATATCAGTTTGTAAATGGATAGAAAACTGTCTGAAAGACAGGATTCAGAGAGTTGTGGTTAATGATTCTTACTCTGAATGGTCCAAGGTTATCAGCGGTGTACCCCAAGGTTCAGTGTTGGGTCCCTTACTTTTCAATATATTTATAAATGATATTGGGTCTGAGATCAAAAGTAACATTTCTGTTTTTGCAGATGACACCAACCTATGCAGTGGAATAACGTCCTTGCAGGATGTCTCCAATTTACAAGCCGACCTCAATGCTCTGTCTAATTTGCGACTATGTGGCAGATGAGGTTTAATGTTGATAAATGTAAAGTTATGCACTTAGGGGCTAAGAATATGCATGCATCATACATGCTAGGGGGAGTTCAACTGGGGGGATCTGTAGTGGAGAAGGATCTGGGGGTTTTAGTTGATCATAAGGTCAATAATGGCATGCAATGCCAAGCTGCGGTTTCCAAAGCGAGCAAAGTCCTTTCTTGTATTAAGAGAGGTATGGACTCCAGAGATAGAGATATCATTTTCCCCTGTACATATCATTAGTAAGACCTCATCTGGAATATGCAGTCCAGTTTTGGGCACCAGTTTTTAAAAAAGGATTTCGGAGAACTGGAGAAAGTGCAGAGAAGAGCAACTAAACTGATAAGAGCCATGGAGGAGCTCAGCTATGAGGAAAGATTAGAACAACTGAATTTATTCACTCTTGAGAAGAGGAGAATAAGGGGGGATATGATCAACATGTACAAATATATAAGAGGTCCATATAGTGAACTTGGTGTTGAGTTATTCACTTTAAGGTCAACGCTGAGGACAAGGGGGCACTCTTTACGTCTGGAGGAAAAGAGATTTCACCTCCAAATACGGAAAGGTTTCTTCACAGTAAGAGCTGTGAAAATGTGCAACAGACTCCCTCCAGAGGTGGTTCTGGCCAGCTCAGTAGATTGCTTTAAGAAGGGCCTGGATTCTTTCCTAAATACACATAATATAACTGAGTACTAAGTTCTGTAGGTAAAGTTGATCCAGGGTAAATCCGATTGCCTCTCGGGGGATCAGGAAGGAATTTTTTCCCCTCCGGTAGCAAATTGGATCATGCTCTGCTGTTTTTTTTTGCCTTCCTCTGGATCAACTGTGGGTATGAAGTTGGGTGTATGGGATGTACTGTGTTTTATTTTGTTTGTTTATTTTTTATTTTTTTTATGGTTGAACTGGATGGACTTGTGTCTTTTTTCAACCTGACTAACTATGTAACATACGAGATGCCTCTGCCTGCTCGCCAGGACCGCACGTGATTTTGTATCTGCCTTCAAAGGGGATACTCATCAGCTGTGCAAGCTTCTTTGTAACACCTTTAATGCCGCCCAGTCTCTCGCGATTTGAATCTGCCTGCCAGCCTTACAGATGGGCGCCCAGGGACAACCACAAACGTCCGTCATTCTGGCGTTATATCACGGCGGAGGCCCTGATGCTGTGGCTGCCCTACTAATCTGCATATCCCGCAACCCAGTTCCATCGTGTATACAGGCAATGACACCGTACATTTGCCCCACCCACAGGGCGTGTTTATGCCAGCTGTGCGCGCTCGACGTGCATACATCAAGCGGGCCTTTGAGGAGGGGCTTACATACACACCTCCCTATATGCACTAATCACGCCCATCCTCGAGCTATGACGCGATTTGTGTCATATGCTGAAGGAGCATATAAAAGACCTGTCAGTGGCCCCTATGAACCCAAGAGACCCCCCCCCCCCCCAGGTTGACTGCTTACGCAAACTGAAGTGGTCGCCTCCGCCATTGTGATTCGTTGTCGAGGGAATCGAGCGTTGGTCTGTCTGTCTGTCCGTTTCTCTGTAAATCCCTACATTTCTTTTTCTGTGTATGACTGCTGGTTTCGGTAGACCCCTGATTGTGGACCCCTTCTGTCAACTCCCTCCTATAATTTACTGGCCAAGATCAACATTGCACTACGGTAGCGAGCAATGCTTATTAATCACTTTTTCTAACGCTTGGCAGCGATTTTTCGGTTTGTTATCTAAAACCACTGTTAAACTGTGTACCAAATGTTATCTAATGTATGACATGTTTCTACTCTGTACACTACTGCTGATCTGCCTCGCATGAAAGGGGCAACCAGCCAATTTATTTGTATGTATTTTTTTTTTTTTTTGCAATGCATATGTTGTACACCTTTCAATCTTCAATAAAAATAATTTAAAACTGAAAAAAAAAATAAAAGACCTGTCAGCGTTCACACGCTGCACAGGCCATTCCGGGGAAGATTTCTTATGAATAGCTGCAAAACAAGGTAATTGCAAATTCTTTCTGTTATTCTATCTAAGTCCACCTCTGCAGATAAATACATAAATATTAATTTATACAACTTGCGCTCTCAAGTGCACTTATATTGATATATATTCCTCCTTTCTTTTCATTTCTATGTAGATGTTCCCTGTCTACCTCTCGTAGAGGAAGTGAGTATTCATAATACCCCCTTCAGGAACACCTTATCCAAAGGTACTTCTTGACGCAGATCACTTTGAAAAATAATTCGCTGATTCTTTTCAGCACTGTAGTTCCAGCTTTTAAACAAATCAGTCATTAATGTGCCTTATTTAAAAATTCTGTAGTGGACTCCATACTATCTATTCCAGTCTTCCCCGATATAAGTGACCATCAGCAACTTTATGTAAGTTTTGCATATTAAACTATAATTCTATCATTCTTACATTTGGGATTGGTGGCCCTATGCGTCATGATCGGTTTATACTTATATTCATTTATATTCATTTTAATCTTGAAATATAAATTTACCAACTGTGAGGGGTTAGCTCGGCAGCGGGTGTGTGTGACCCCCTGGAAGGGTTCAGCACACAAAAAAAAAACAGTAGGCACAGCAGACCGTGGTAGGAGAAAACAAAAAGGTGCGGTTTTATTTTAAATACACAACTAAAAATTATGACAGAAAACAAAAGAAATACAAAAAAATAAATCCTGGTCAACTTGACCTGCTTGCTACACATGCTGGTGTCCCTAACTGGGTACAGCCTTGTGCTGCCCCAGTCCCTGACTCCCTGGAATTTAAATGTTTTAGAAATAGCCACACAGGCTTTAGCTCACCGCACAAAGCACAGACAGTCCACACAGGTCTGCTTCCAGCTTGGAGTGCCACTCTATTCATGCTGGGAGCTTTTGGAGAAGCCCTAACAAGCCCACCTGAAACAGCTGGGGTGATCAAGTCCTCCCAGCAGGACTCCCAGCACTCCCCCTAGAGATACAAAGTGGCATAAAGCCTGAATCTAGAAGAAATATACCTATCATCTTGGACACAACCATGGGATTTAACCTGCCTACTGTCACATACCCCCCCCTCTTGTTTCAACCTTGGGGTTGGAACACCAGCATTCAGGCAGGCATGCACACGAGACAGTGCATCCACATTCCCCATTTGGACGCCAGGGCGATGTTTTACAGTAAAACTGAATTCTTGTAGGGATAGGAACCATCTGTTTACTCTTCAGGTTGTTTCTTTGTTTTGGGCCATCCACTTTAAGGGAGCATGGTCCGTAACTAGGTCAAAGTGCCGACCCAGCAGGTAGTATCTAAGAGAATCTAGAGCCCATTTCACTGCTAAACATTCTTTCTCAATAGTGGCATAATTTACCTCATGGGACTTTAATTTCCTACTGAGGTAAATGACCGGATGTTCTTCCCCATTCCAGACCTGGGACAATACTGCTCCCAACCCCACGTCCGAGGCATCCGTTTGTACCACAAAGTCACTGGAGAAATCTGGGGAGTATAAGACTGGCTGGCTACATAAAGATTTCTTTAAGGCCTGAAAGGCTGCTTCCGCGTCTGTGGTCCACTTAACCATGACCGAGTCTTTCCCCTTGGTCAGGTTGGTTAATGGCACAGCCTGAGAGGCAAAGTGGGGAATAAATCGCCGATAATAACCACCGATTCCCAGAAAGGCCTGTACCTGCTTCTTGCTGTTAGGACGTGGCCAATTCTGTATGGCCTCGACTTTATTAACTTGGGGTTTGATCACTCCCCTCCCAATGGTGTACCCAAGATATTTGGCCTCTTCCTGTCCAATGGTACACTTCTTTGGGTTTGCTGTAAACCCAGCTTTCCGGATAGAGTCTAGGACTGCTTGCACTTTTGGCAGATGTGAGGCCCAATCTGGGCTATGGATAACTACATCATCCAGGTAAGCTGCAGCATACTTCTGATGGTGCCTCAGAATCTGGTCCATTTTCCGCTAAAAGGTTGCCGGGGCATTCTGTAACCCAAACGGCATTCTTTTATACTGGAATGCCCAGTCTGGGGTTACAAACGCGGTTTTCTCCTTGGCCGATTTAGCCAAGGGAATTTGCCAATAACCTTTTGTGAGATCGAGAGTTGTCATGTACCGGGCTGTTCCCAGCCGGTCGATTAACTCATCGATACGTGGCATGGGGTAGGTGTCAAACTTTGTAACTTTATTCAGCTGTCGAAAATCGTTACAAAAACGCCAGCTCCCATCTGGTTTAGGCACTAAGACTATAGGGCTGGACCAATCACTTTGGGATTCCTCTATCACCCCCAACTTAGGCATTTTCTGTACTTCCTCCCGTATTGCCTCCCGTCAGGCCTCTGGGATGCGATAGGGTTTTAACTTCACCCTTTTACCGGGCGGGGTAATAATATCACGCTCTACCCCAGATGTTTGTCCCGGCAGCTCAGAGAAAACCTCTTTGTTGCGAAGCACAAACTACTTAACCTCCTGTTGTTGGGGCTTTGACAAGGTGACTGCTATTCCCACCTCAGGAATCATGCAATCAGACTGAACTGGTGACAACGTTTCTGGGACTAGGGATTCCCTATCCCTCCAGGGTTTCAACAGATTGATGTGATAGATCTGTTCGGGCTTTCGCCTTCCTGGTTGTCTGACCTTGTAATTCACTTCGCTCACTTTTTCCAATATCTCGTAGGGGCCTTGCCATTTGGCAAGGAACTTACTTTCAACTGTAGGGATAAGTACCAACACCCTATCCCCTGGGGAGAAGGTACGGGTCTTGGCCCCACGGTTATACACTCTCTGTTATGCCAATTGTGCTTGGGCTAAATGTTCCTTTATGATTGGCATTACCTGTGCAATTCGATCTTGCATCAGGGCGACATGCTCAATCACACTTCTGTGGGGAGAACTCCCACTTTCCCAAGTTTCCCTGGCGATATCCAACAGCCCTCTTGGGTGTCTCCCATAGAGCAACTCGAAGGGTGAGAAACCCGTAGAGGATTGGGGTACCTCCCTAATGGCAAAGAATAGGGAATAAGACAGTCCCAATCCTTTCCATCTCTATCCACCACCTTCTTTAACATTTGTTTAAGGGTTTTGTTGAACCTTTCAACCAACCCATCTGTTTGGGGGTGATACACAGATGTACGCAATTGTGTCACTTTGAACAACTTGCACAGTTCTTTCATAACCCAGGACATAAAGGGTGTACCTTGGTCCGTGAGTAGTTCCTTACAAATACCCACACGGCTAAAAACAAGAGATAGCTCTTTGGCTATGGTTTTGGCCGAGGTATTTCGGAGAGGAATCGCCTCTGGATAACGGGTGGCATAGTCCAATATAACCAAAATATACTGATGCCCCCTAGCGGACTTCATTATTGGACCTACCAAATCCACGGCGATCCTCTCAAAGGGAACCTCAATGATGGGAAGGGGTACTAGCGGTTACGGAAATGTGGCATAGGTGCCGACATCTGACACACAGGGCAGGAGGCACAATAATTTTCTATTTCCTTCACGACCCCAGGCCAATAAAATCTCTGCAACACTCTCTCTTGGGTTTTCTCTGTCCCCAGATAAATCCAAAGAATGTGCCCATGGGCCAACTCTAACACCAACTTCCTGTAGGGTTTGGGCACCACAAGTTGCTCAATGGTTTATTCTGCCCTTTGAGCCACTCAATAGAGTAGGTTCCTTTCCATGATGAAGTACGGGTAAGTACAGTTCGTATCTGGGTTCACTAACTCGCCATCTATTTTCCCTATGTTTTCCCTTGCCTTTATTAGGGTGAGGTCTTTTAACTGTTCGGTGGCAAAGTTTTCCCTGTGAACCTCGAGATCAGAAAACTCTACAGACGGCATGTTTTCATCTGAGGATATTGGCCCCTCCCCAGTTTCTTGCGTCTCCCCTGCCAATACCGACAAGGGGAATTCTGGAGAGTCCTCACCACTCTCAGAGGCATTCTGGTTATCAGATTCCTGATATGTAGAGGCACCAGTGGGGGGCTCAGGATAATCCCATATTTCCCAGAACTTTGGAAAATCCTTTCCCACAATGGCATCATGTGGTAAGTTAGACACTAACCCCACCGGATGAGAGAGGGTACCTTTGGAGGTCTCAAAACACGCTGTAGTCACAGGATACTCTCGGGTGTCCCCATGCACACAAATAACAGCTATCTTGTTATTCCCAGAGACCTCTGTAGTAATTAAGCCTTTATCAGTGTCACCAGGCTACCTGAATCTAGAAACACAACAACATTTCTACCATTGATAGACATTTTGCATAAATGTTTCTCAGTTCCCCGAATGGCAGTGCATGCGACTGTCGCAAACAGCGACTGACGTCTGTCCCTTAGAAAGTCGCATTGCATGGGTTCATCCACAACCGGGCAATGTGCTGCAATGTATCCCTCGTGCTGGCAGCGGTAGCAAACAATCCTTTTTGCTGCCTCTTGAGGCCTTGACTTCCTGGGCTGTTCTTGCCAGACACTAGGGAGAACCCCCACCCTCTCACTCTCTCCACCCTCACCCCTACGAATCATCTTACCCACCACTGGAGATGGTCTGGTCTTAGGGGGAAAAGTCTGTGAGTCTCTGGAAGAAGCAGTCAGGTTCTCTGTAGCCAAGTACCTACTGCTGCTGGGCTTGTTGGTGAGCTTGCTGCTGGGCTTCCAAACTCTGTTGGTGAGCTTGCTGCTGGGCTTCCAAACTCTGTTGCAAAGTCACATTTGTCTGCTGTTGCGCTGTGAGGCTCTGTTGTTGAGCTTGCTGCTGGGCTGCGAGGCTCTGTTGCAAAGTCGCATTTGTCTGCTGCTGATTGGCATTTGCTAGAGCCAGCTGCTTCAGCATCTCCTCCATGCTGGCCTTAAAAAAAAACTGCCCGCATTCTCTACCAACTGTGAGGGGTTAGCTCGGCAGTGGGTGTGTGTGACCCCCTGGAAGGGTTCAGCACACAAAAAAAAACAGTAGGCACAGCAGACCGTGGTAGGAGAAAACAAAAAGGTGCGGTTTTATTTTAAATACACAACTAAAAATTATGACAGAAAACAAAATAAATACAAAAAAATAAATCCTGGTCAACTTGACCTGCTTGCTACACACGCTGGTGTCCCTAACTACCAACTGGGTACAGCCTTGTGCTGCCCCAGTCCCTAAATCCCTGGAATTTAAATGTTTTAGAAATATCCACACAGGTTTTAGCTCACCGCACAAAGCACAGACAGTCCACACAGGTCTGCTTCCATCTTGGAGTGCCACTCTATTCATGCTGGGAGCTTTTGGAGAAGCCCCAACGAGCCCACCTGAAACAGCTGGGGTGATCAAGTCCTCCCAGCAGGACTCCCAGCACTCCCCCTAGAGATACAAAGTGGCATAAAGCCTGAATCTAGGAGAAATATACCCATCATCTTGGACGCAACCAGGGGATTTAACCTGCCTACTGTCACACAACTTATTCTTTACACGTTTTTGAAACCAATCATCACAGCCAGTTAGACAAAGTTCTCTGTCTGTGTATAATCAAAATGATTTTTTTGACATACAAGTAGAACTGTTCATCCGATCATTATGTTACGCCAGACACCACCCCCATCTGAATTTACCTCTTTATATTCGTTCTGAATATTTAATTGCACAATGCTTACCCCACTTCCCTATGACCCTCCCCTTATATGCTCCTCCTCCTAGGGTTGACATGCAGGTTCCGACACACAGGAACTGACTGAGCTGCACCACGCGCTGCATTTAACCAAGCACTTGTTGCTGGTTGATCTACCGGTGCACGATCCGCAATCACTCCAGAGGTATCTTTGTGTTCATTACTAATGCACGCTTAATGACAATGATGCATAACCTGATTGAAATAACTGTTCTTTACTTTTTGTAATTTTTTCTATGCTTCTGTATCTGTGGATATTTGATTATTTAATAAATTCACTCAACAAGCCACTTGATGAGCTACATTGTGCTATAAGTTTTGTGTTTTACAAACTATGGCAGAACGTTTCTTGTTTTTTGTCTGTTTTCTGTTTTTGTATTTGTATTGTTTTATGCCGCGTACACATGGCAGAGAAACTCGACGGGCAGAACACATCGTTCCGCCCATCGAGGCTCTCTGCCGGCCGTCAGAATCGGCGACCCGCCCGTCGGGAAAGGCAACCAGCCATTCATCCCGACGGGGTTCTCGGCAGAATGCGGCTCCCAGCGAGGTTCTCGCTGGTTTCTGCCGAGAACCTCGGCCGTGTGTACGGGGCTTTATACTGTCTCATGACATTTTCATCTATTCATTTTAGACCACCTTATATACTTATGTGTCCCTCAAGAAGCTCCAATGGGCGAAACATGTAGGACCATCCGCTTGCGATATGTTTATAAGTTATTATAAGACAATGGGCCAGATTCAGGTAGATGAGAGTATCTTTCCTCTGGAGTAACGCTTCTCATTTACGTTACTCTGAAGACCCTTTCAGCGCAAGTCCTGTAATTCACATAGCAGTTGCGCGTAAACTTGCGCCAGAGTAACGATAATGCGCTGGCGTAACCCGACGCAAGTGGAAGTGGGTGTGATCATATGTAAATGATGGGCGGAGCCCAGCGCAGAGGCTTACGTTCAGCGCATCAACCACGGAGCATGCGCAGTGAGGCTCCACTCGCCCCCTTTGTGCGCATGCTCACAACTTCCGTCGGCACCACTGCACGGGAAACGTCAGTGCAATGCCTTCCGTTGGGCGTTTAAATGCGCCCGTAGAAGCGCCATTCCGGCACTAAAGTATATCCTGCTCCCCCTCCCCGCAGTGATGTTACTTTTGTTCTGAGATGGCTGCTCCCGTTCCCCGCAAACACACAGGAGAAAGCTGAACTTTAATGGCCAGGAGCTGTCAGCCATCATCTCGGCTATGGAGACCTATGATGTCTTCCTCCATGGCTGTAAAATTTGACAGACAAGCATGGACAGAGGTGTTGTCCTGCAAGTGGGGGTGCTCAGCTAGCTCTTATCGTCGGTAACGCTGCTGTAGCTGCTCTCCTGCTGACCTGTGGCCATCTGGAGTAAAGATAAAGCAGCCTTTTGTAGAAATAACTTTGCGCCGGACGGACGAGATACGCGCGGCGCATGTAGCCAGCGTATGGTGCTAATCCGTTTGTGAATTGGGAAAAATCCCTCATTTGCATATTTGCAGGGGAAATCAATGGGCGCGACTGATGCGCCCAGCGAAAATAAGCGCTGACGATACTCTGGCGTCGGAACGTTCCGCCGGTCGCAAATGACCCGTTATTGGGCGCATCTAGTTTGGTGGGTACGGGCACATAGAAACGACGGCGCATCATCACAGTTACGCGGCGCATATCCAAATACTCCAGCGCAAGTGTTCGTGAATCTGGCCCAATATCTAAATCTCTCATGTGATCATATTTTTTAGCTTTTGTACAATCAAATTGTATTATTAAACATTTATTTTTTTATAATACTACACTACAAGGTAACTTAATACGCCGGTCCCAAATCAACCAGCGGCTCCTCAATGGGGTAGCGCTACACGTAGGGGCTCATCTGGGATCCAGCTGTTACCGTTGGCAACAAGAATTGTGAGTACCGAATTTATTAAAGAGCGAAAAGTGTCTGGTATCGTGTTTTGAACTGTCCGGCAACAAGGGAGTTAACCTTGCACCGCTTAGCCTGGGCGTACGTGCAGCACAGCAGGCGCCTACAACGTGCCTGGACAAGTTTTTGTTTTTCAAGTCCTCAGTCCACCATTTTCTTGTGAGAGACATATCGTGCTAGGGATGTCTGCTCCCAATGAAAACCCCGATACCCCCGCTGGCTTGAGGCGTCCCATGACCACTCCAAGGGTCTTCTCTATGACTGCTGCTTCGAATGTATCCGTAACAGATAAGGGTGTTCACTTATCCACCCAGGGACAGTTTGCGCTACTATGCAGTGTCGGAACGGAGATGCTGGGCCTACTATGTCTCCGTTGTGGGGAGCTGTCTGTGAAAATCCTGCCATTTTACCGATGCCAGTAATGTCGGGCCTACTTGTTTGTAGCAACTTCACCAGCGAAAGCCCCAAAGGAATATTGGGTGGACTTCATCACTGCTACTGTCACCGTGGAGGAGGAAACAGAATAGCCGGAACCTTCCCCGTCGGTAGTTATTGTGGAACCAGAAGTCCGGGATGTCAAGATAATCTCAGTATTGTCCACCTTGACTCTGCCTTCGGCTACCTCGCCACCTCGATCTTTGGAGGCAAGCCTTGTGGGCAACCTGGATCAAGAAGGTGACACATCTAGTGTAGCCAACCAGGCCGAAACCACGTCGTAGACCACCACTTCTACAGCGATCACTGTGTGGCGTGCCTCAACCGGAGTAGTATCTGCTCCAACCTCCCGCGGCTGTGGATGAGGCCTGCCAGTGAAGGAATTAAATTGCTCAGATCGAGACTCCTCGTCCGACGATGGAGACATACCTGACTATCCATTTGAACTGCAGTTTCCTTAGTCACTGGGTTTTGAAAGATCTCCTGCCCTGCATGGTACTCGGAGAAGGAAGAAACACTCCGGCTGGAGCGCTTCCTGTGGGTCTCACCAGCTGTCCATAGACGTCCCCCAAGGAGAACGTGAGACCCCCTATGCTCTTGTTTGTGTGGGGAAACGCTTGGAGGACTGCTTTAGAGGTTGGAGTTGGGGTCGACACATCTACCGGGGTCGACACATCTACTTTGTGTTGAAGGCAGGAAAGAGGATCGGGTGCTTTCGGTCACCACGACCACCGCAAACAGCACCATTATTATTTTGCCGGACCCGTGACCATTATTATTTTGCCTGACCCGTGCTATTATAAGTAGGCTATATGCCTGGCCTACAACTAACTCTTTGAAAAGTTCTGGACAAGGGTACTCCCCCCACTCAGTTTGTTTTTCTCCCGGTTTTCCCTTTCCCCCTGCTCCTCCAGATCCACATGGACATTATGTGCAGAACTCTTTTGGGGGGTGGGTTCAGTCAGTTAGAGGGGAACCTTGCCAACTTCTCTGCAGCATCGGAAGATTCGATGGGAAAGAACCGTTCTACTTTTTCACTTCCCTTTTGCTGAGGTTTCTTTGCACTTGAATTGGACTGCTGCAGTACCAGCGCACTGACCACTAGGGGCAGTGTTCTGCAGCGTCCCCTGCAGAACAACATTGTACATATAGTTTTGCAAATAGGATTTAATGGTACCTAGCACTTGAAACTTCCTGGGAGGAAGGGAAATTTCACGTTCAGGCTTAAGCGTGCAGTTTTAATTCTGACCTTGGAGACTGTAAATAGATAGATAAATGTATATGGTGTATTAGGATGTATATTTTGTGCATATGTTTTTGTTTCCTATGCAGGTTCTGGACCCACCTACTGTCAACGCTGCGGAGAATGGGCAGACTAGATAGCTAGGGTTGTGTATGTTTGTATGTCATGTGTTATAATATTGTAAGCTCAATATTTTGCGATTGTTTTCCTCTTTTCCTACTTTTCTATCTGGTTAGCAGTATCAGGCCAGCATTCGGGCTCGAATGCTTTAGGACACTGGGGACAGTGTCATTTCAAGTGGAGGGAGTATGTAGCGCCCCCTTACTTTGAGTATGGGCGCTACGCTAAAGTTAGTGGGTAAATGGGAGAGTTATTTGGCTCCCATTCATAATTTGCTAAATTTTAAGCTGCTGATTTCCAGAACTGTCCTGTAGGTCAGACTGCGCTCCAGGGATGCGATCCCATCCCTGGGCGACAGGTGGTGCTAGAGGGGTTCTGTCAGAGCCACTTTTCCCCAGCAGCCAATTAGAGGAGTTGGACCTCACAGGGCATGCTGGGGGAGGGTATATTTGTGACAGACGCCATGATTCTTGGTTCTCTTCGCGGGGTCCAGGTTTCCGGGTGCGGCATCCACCTTCAGGGTGTGCGCGTCCACTGACATGGCCGGCATGGCCCACCTGGCCGGAGCCACATGCTAAGCGGAGCTCTATCCTGATGTTGAGGGGGGCCCCAGTGGTTTACTGGGTCCCCAACTTTATTAAGAGGATCCTAAGCTGAGGGCTGAACGGTGGGGAATCGGCTCAGGGAGAACCCAAAAGCAGGTTGTCCAGGAGACTTGAACGAACCATCGGGGATCCGGTCACCAAGGCCTTGACAGGTACATGCCAGCTGTCAACCAGTGACCTTCCATTGCTTCTACTGGGAGGATTTGCTCAATCCATTTTGTTCACCTAAATATTGAAGTACTAGGCCTGTGGCAGAGGCCCAAGCCAGGCCTGTGGCAGAGGTCTGTTCCTCCCAGCAACTTAAAGTGACATTTTGGCTGCCAGGCTTGTGGCAGGAGTCTGTCCGGAGGCACTTCACCCACTCTGGCTAGAGTGGCGAAGTATTGGTACATTGCTACTGAAAGCAGGCTTGCTTTCTTTATCATCCAGGGCCTGCTAACTGAATATCACTGCACTAGATAATACAGATGAACACAAAAAAAACACTGTAGGTATGTCAAAAGTTGCATATGTGCAAAAACGAACAAGGGTAAGCATGAAAAACCATTCAAACTGTTTATAATTGTTTAATAATGGTTTAATAATTTAATTGTCTGAAATTCTGCATGTAAAAGAATTCAAAGTAATTTGAATTTTTTCAATTACATCATTTAATGACTTTTAAGCTGCAATTATTCCATTTGCTGATGTGCTGTCAAACGTTGAACTGCATTAAGCCAAATATTTTAATGCAAAACATATTATAGAACTTACAAAAAAGTAAATAATATATATCTATATATAGTTAATTTACCGGAAGTGGACACATGGCTGCTCTCATCATTCCCTTCAACAGGCGTCAGTATGGTTACAGTTGTGTCTGTTGCCATGTCAGACTGAGCACTTGTCTGCTCCAAATCATGATCTACTATTTCCACCTCTCCATGTGTCTTTTGTAGGCTTCCTATGAAATGCAAAAATAAAATATAAATTACTTTTAGGTGCAGGTAAAGCATTGCAATACCATTTTTACATTAAAAAAGCAAGAAACCTTTATATATTTGTAGAGTCAAGCAACCTAATGCACTGTAGATTCCCAAGGAAAATGAGTGAAAGCAGAAAGGATGCACATGGCATGTTCAGATGGCATATACAGAACAAACTCCAAACAACATGGAATATGCATACAAGAACATAATACATGCATATATAAAATGTAGTACTTACTTTTGTGGATAATTTTGTCGATTTTTCTAAGTTGATATTCTTCTCTCAACTTCAGGTCAGACCATCGCTTTCGTAACTGATCTTTTGTGCGATCAATGCCATGGCGTTTGCATAAAACACGTTGCACCTTCTCCAATATTGCATCTTTGCGTATATTCATGTTGGTATATACTTGCTCACGACAATCGTATTCCTTCTTTTGCAGTATGTTTACCATGTCTACCATCTCCTCCAATGACATGTTGGTGGCTTTCTTCTTTATCCTTTTGGTGACTGGTTTTATTGGCTGACTTCCCTCCATCTCCACCTCCACAATCTCCTCCTTTGCTCTAGCCATGATGTCTGCAACTGTGCACTGTCTTACAGAAGAGGCGTGGCCTGTAGATGATGATCTATCACATGTGATTATACGAATGACTACAGGGTTTGTGACGCAAGAAGGAATATTCGTTTGATGGGAGAGAATTGCAACATAGCTATCTGGGGACTCTATGTTGATCATTAAAGAAGAGGCGTGGCCTGTACATAAACCATTGCATGTGATTATACGAACATCTACAGGGTTCATGACGTAAAAAGGAA
Organism: Rana kukunoris; assembly: GCA_029574335.1. Classification (NCBI taxonomy): domain Eukaryota; kingdom Metazoa; phylum Chordata; class Amphibia; order Anura; family Ranidae; genus Rana; species Rana kukunoris. The sequence continues at coordinate 268,418,716 of CM056059.1, read as the reverse complement.
TATTCGTTCAATTGCAGAGAATTCCAACATATCTATCTGGGGACTCTATGTTGATTATTAAAGAAGAGGCGTGGCCTGTACAGGAACCATCGGTTCATGACGTAAGAAGGAATATTCATTCGATAGCAGAGACTTCCAACATATCTGAGGTAAATTAATATAGGGACCCCACTGATCATTTAATGTGTCCGTGTATGTTTTGTGTAAAAGATGTAGATGTATTCATCTGGTATGCAGGTCTGCTTTTTCTAGATGGGCATTTTTAAATTTTGATTCATGTATTTTAATAAATTGATACATTTATTTATATATACAGTACAACCAAAAGTTTGGACACACCTTCTCATTCTAAGGCTGCATTCACACTTGGGCGACCTAATCGCGGCGTTTTGTCCCGCGATTTGCGGCGACAAATTAAGGGCGTTTTGCGCCGCGATTTGCGGCGACAAAACGCCGCGATTTCAGCCCCCATTTTTTTTCCAGGTACACATCTACTATTCTGAACGCCGAAGCCGCCTGAAAAAAAGGTCCGGGACTTGTTTTGAGCTTTAGGCGTTCGGCGTTTCGGCGTTCGGCGTGGAGATGTGAACCATCTCCATAGAGGGGAATGTTAAATTTCCCCTCTAGCGTCTTTGGGCTGCATTTGCGTCCTGCTTCAGGCGACAAAACGCCTAGGTGTGAATGCAGCCTAAGAGTTTTCTTTATTTTCATGACTATGAAAATTGTAGAGTCACACTGAAGGCATCAAAACTATGAATTAACGCATGTGGAATTATATACATACCAAAAAAGTGTGAAACAACTGAAAATATATGTCATATTCTAGGTTCTTCAAAGTAGCCACCTTTTGCAGCAGACACACCTCTAGAACAACTGTTAAGAGGAGACTGTGTGAATCAGGCCTTCATTGTAGAATATCTGCTAGGAAACCACTGCTGAAAAAAGGCAACAAGCAGAAGAGACTTGTTTGGGCTAAAGAACACAAGTAATGGACATTAGACCAGTGGAAATCTGTGCTTTGGTCTAATGCGTCCAAATTTGAGATCTTTGGTTCCAACCACCGTGTCTTTGTGCGACGCAGAAAAGGTGAACAGATGGACTCTACATGCCTGGTTCCCACCGTGAAGCATGGAGGAGAAGGTGTGATGGTGTGGGGGTGCTTTGCTGATGACACTGTTGGGGATTTATTCAAAATTGAAGGAATACTGATTCAGCATGGCTACACAGCATCTTGCAGCGGCATGCTATTCCATCCGGTTTGCATTTAGTTGGACCATCATTCATTTTTCAACAGGACAATGACCCCAAACACACCTCCAGGTTGTGTAAAGGCTATTTGACCAAGAAGGAGAGTGATGGGGTGCTGCGCCAGATGACCTGGCCTCCACAGTCACCAGACCTGAACCCAATTGAGATGGTTTGGGGTGAGCTGGACTGCAGAGTGAAGGCAAAAGGGCCAACAAGTGCTAAGCATCTCTGGGAACTCCTTCAAGACAGTTGGAAGACCATTTCAGGTGACTACCTCTTGAAGCTCATCAAGAGAATGCCAAGAGTGTGCAAAGCAGTAATTAAAGCAAAAGGTGGCTACTTTGAAGAACCTAGAATATGACATATTTTCAGTTGTTTCACACTTTTTTTGTTATGTATATAATTCCACATGTGTTAATTCATAGTTTTGATGCCTTCAGTGTGAATCTACAAAATAAAGAAAACTCTTGGAATGAGAAGGTGTGTCCAAACTTTTGGTCTGTACTGTAATGTGAAGAACAAGATTGCCAACTTGCGCACCATTTTCAAGAATGAGTACAAAAAAATACAAGCCTCAAAAAAATCTGGTGTAGGAGCTGAAGACGTGTATGTGCCGCGTTTGTGGTACGTTAAAGACCTGATGTTTTTAGCTGACTCAGATGATCCGAGAGTCCCATTGTAGTCTTCAATCAAGTGGGGGCATCAGACTCCAGTATAATATCTGAACCAGAGGATATTTCTCAAACCCAAACACAGGTAAATATGTTGAATCATATGTTGTATTATTTATTTAACCTCCCTGGCAGTATGATTCTTTCAGATTTTAGGTGCTGAAAGCGGTACCATTATTTGCAAGGAAATTTGGCGTTTTATACTGTGGGCTTGTAATTCTTAGGCCTCGTACACACGAGGGGATATGTCCGCTGAAAACGGTCCGATGGACCGTTTCAGCAGACATCTCCGCTCGTGTGTATGGGCTAGCGGACAGATTTGTCCACCCGACAGATTTCAAAGCAAGATTTGAAATCTATCCGGTGGGAATCTGTCCGCCCGACATGTCTGCTGGTTAGTACACTTACCAGCAGACATGTCGTCCCGCACCGCCGCCGGGCCGCCGCCGAATGTATTCGGCGCATGCGCGGAAGTGTTTTACTTCCTGGTGCGGTGACGTAGCGGCGTCAACGTCACCGCAGCGTCCGGCGGCGGGGAATTTGATCCGATGGTGTGTACACGCCATCGGATCAAACTCCCGATCGGACATATCCGATGGAAATGGTCCGCGGACCGTTTTCATCGGATATGGCCGATGGTGTGTACGAGGCCTTAGGAATAACTCACTTAAATCTGACCAAACACGAGTCTAATAGGGTATGACATTTAAAAAAAAAAAAAATTATAAATTATAATGTAATAAATAATTATAAATAACTATAACAAATAATAATGTAATTATAATAAAAAATATTCAATAATGTAATCAACTCAAAAACACTGAAATTTGCTCAGTTGCAGAATTGTCGCTGTCATTATTATAATTTTTTTATGACGAATTTCCCCACAAATCGCTATCGCTCAATTCTGCAAGTGATTATAATTTATTAGAAGTGGGTAAACTGCGCTTAGAAAGATAAATATGGGGAGTAGATAAATAAATGATAGTGAATGGAAAAGTAGTGGACTGCAGCCCCCCGTTATATACACTCCCCAAGGGGAATATAAAAGGAAACAGGACAAGTGGGTGGGGGTAGTGGCGCTGTCACTGTACAGGTTGGTGATAAGTGCCAGTAACCAAACTCCAGTGGGTAGGTGGTAGTGGCCTAAAGGGGCAACCTTCCCTATGCTACAGTAGATAATCTAGAGGTGAGGATATGCCACAGTCTAAGGCCTCGTACACACGAGGGGATATGTCCGCTGAAAACGGTCCGATGGACCGTTTCAGCAGACATCTCCGCTCGTGTGTATGGGCTAGCGGACAGATTTCTCCACCCGACAGATTTCAAAGCAAGCTTTGAAATCTATCCGGTGGGAATCTGTCCGCCCGACATGTCTGCTGGTTAGTACACTTACCAGCAGACATGTCGGCCCCCACCGCCGCCGCGCCGCTGCCGAATGGATTCGGCGCATGCGCGGAAGTGTTTTACTTCCTGGTGCGGTGAGGTGGCGGTGACGTGGCGGCGTCAACGTCACCGCCGCGTCACCGCGCCGTCCGGCGGCGGGGAATTTGATCCGATGGTGTGTACACGCCATCGGATCAAACTCCCGATCGGACATATCCGATGGAAATGGTCCGCGGACCGTTTTCATCGGATATGTCCGATCGTGTGTATGAGGCCTTAGATGTGTATAAGTTCTAGTAGTACTGGATAAAATATAAATAATAATAACCAGACTGTATGATGCTAAATGGTAATACCAGTGTAAACCAATGTGTCTAAGATCAGAGTGCTGAAATCTGAGACATGCTGATGACACTGTTGGGGATTTATTCAAAATTGAAGGAATACTGATTCAGCATGGCTACACAGCATCTTGCAGCGGCATGCTATTCCATCCGGTTTGCATTTAGTTGGACCATCATTCATTTTTCAACAGGACAATGACCCCAAACACACCTCCAGGTTGTGTAAAGGCTATTTGACCAAGAAGGAGAGTGATGGGGTGCTGCGCCAGATGACCTGGCCTCCACAGTCACCAGACCTGAACCCAATTGAGATGGTTTGGGGTGAGCTGGACTGCAGAGTGAAGGCAAAAGGGCCAACAAGTGCTAAGCATCTCTGGGAACTCCTTCAAGACAGTTGGAAGACCATTTCAGGTGACTACCTCTTGAAGCTCATCAAGAGAATGCCAAGAGTGTGCAAAGCAGTAATTAAAGCAAAAGGTGGCTACTTTGAAGAACCTAGAATATGACATATTTTCAGTTGTTTCACACTTTTTTTGTTATGTATATAATTCCACATGTGTTAATTCATAGTTTTGATGCCTTCAGTGTGAATCTACAAAATAAAGAAAACTCTTGGAATGAGAAGGTGTGTCCAAACTTTTGGTCTGTACTGTAATGTGAAGAACAAGATTGCCAACTTGCGCACCATTTTCAAGAATGAGTACAAAAAAATACAAGCCTCAAAAAAATCTGGTGTAGGAGCTGAAGACGTGTATGTGCCGCGTTTGTGGTACGTTAAAGACCTGATGTTTTTAGCTGACTCAGATGATCCGAGAGTCCCATTGTAGTCTTCAATCAAGTGGGGGCATCAGACTCCAGTATAATATCTGAACCAGAGGATATTTCTCAAACCCAAACACAGGTAAATATGTTGAATCATATGTTGTATTATTTATTTAACCTCCCTGGCAGTATGATTCTTTCAGATTTTAGGTGCTGAAAGCGGTACCATTATTTGCAAGGAAATTTGGCGTTTTATACTGTGGGCTTGTAATTCTTAGGCCTCGTACACACGAGGGGATATGTCCGCTGAAAACGGTCCGATGGACCGTTTCAGCAGACATCTCCGCTCGTGTGTATGGGCTAGCGGACAGATTTGTCCACCCGACAGATTTCAAAGCAAGCTTTGAAATCTATCCGGTGGGAATCTGTCCGCCCGACATGTCTGCTGGTTAGTACACTTACCAGCAGACATGTCGTCCCGCACCGCCGCCGGGCCGCCGCCGAATGTATTCGGCGCATGCGCGGAAGTGTTTTACTTCCTGGTGCGGTGACGTAGCGGCGTCAACGTCACCGCAGCGTCCGGCGGCGGGGAATTTGATCCGATGGTGTGTACACGCCATCGGATCAAACTCCCGATCGGACATATCCGATGGAAATGGTCCGCGGACCGTTTTCATCGGATATGTCCGATGGTGTGTACGAGGCCTTAGGAATAACTCACTTAAATCTGACCAAACACGAGTCTAATAGGGTATGACATTTAAAAAAAAAAAAATTATAAATTATAATGTAATAAATAATTATAAATAACTATAACAAATAATAATGTAATTATAATAAAAAATATTCAATAATGTAATCAACTCAAAAACACTGAAATTTGCTCAGTTGCAGAATTGTCGCTGTCATTATTATAATTTTTTTATGACGAATTTCCCCACAAATCGCTATCGCTCAATTCTGCAAGTGATTATAATTTATTAGAAGTGGGTAAACTGCGCTTAGAAAGATAAATATGGGGAGTAGATAAATAAATGATAGTGAATGGAAAAGTAGTGGACTGCAGCCCCCCGTTATATACACTCCCCAAGGGGAATATAAAAGGAAACAGGACAAGTGGGTGGGGGTAGTGGCGCTGTCACTGTACAGGTTGGTGATAAGTGCCAGTAACCAAACTCCAGTGGGTAGGTGGTAGTGGCCTAAAGGGGCAACCTTCCCTATGCTACAGTAGATAATCTAGAGGTGAGGATATGCCACAGTCTAAGGCCTCGTACACACGAGGGGATATGTCCGCTGAAAACGGTCCGATGGACCGTTTCAGCAGACATCTCCGCTCGTGTGTATGGGCTAGCGGACAGATTTCTCCACCCGACAGATTTCAAAGCAAGCTTTGAAATCTATCCGGTGGGAATCTGTCCGCCCGACATGTCTGCTGGTTAGTACACTTACCAGCAGACATGTCGGCCCCCACCGCCGCCGCGCCGCTGCCGAATGGATTCGGCGCATGCGCGGAAGTGTTTTACTTCCTGGTGCGGTGAGGTGGCGGTGACGTGGCGGCGTCAACGTCACCGCCGCGTCACCGCGCCGTCCGGCGGCGGGGAATTTGATCCGATGGTGTGTACACGCCATCGGATCAAACTCCCGATCGGACATATCCGATGGAAATGGTCCGCGGACCGTTTTCATCGGATATGTCCGATCGTGTGTATGAGGCCTTAGATGTGTATAAGTTCTAGTAGTACTGGATAAAATATAAATAATAATAACCAGACTGTATGATGCTAAATGGTAATACCAGTGTAAACCAATGTGTCTAAGATCAGAGTGCTGAAATCTGAGACATATAATATACCGCAAATAAATAAAAAATGAATAAAAAAAAAAAAGAAAAGTAACCAGCAGGGTCCAAGCTATAAGTTAATAGCTCCCGGCTTGAGCACTGGAAGCACAATGTGTGATAAAAACAAGAAACCTTTAGGCAGCCTCTAAAAAGAGTGTTTCAGTGAGATTTAGATAATAATAAATATCAGATATCAAAGTCACTAGTCCACATGCAGTAAATCAAAGTAGCCAGGTGAATAAAATATATTCCAGGATGCACCTAAGCTAGGTGGGTGATCACATTAAACACAATGGGTGCTCCTCGCAGTGGTTCCGGTGCTCCCCCTCTTGGATCCCCACTCACCAGAGGCACTCACCCCTCAGGGGTAGAATGCGTAGAATGCTGGTTTGCAGCTGCTCCTCCACACGACTCTCCCGTTCCAGGATTCCTAATGTGGGTCCTTGATCCAGGTGGCTGTACCCCTTTAATGGTCCAAAATCCTCCGGGAAAAGAAACAAGCTGGCATTGCGTAGTATATATAAAAAGGCTGAGTTTATTAGCACTGCCAACAGATGGCGTGCATAAAAGCAAAAAATACAAAACTGTGTTGGCAAGTCATGAAAGATGTATAGTTATAGCCAGCGACACAGTTGCTAAGGCTAAAAAGCAGAAAAAACATAAAAATAAACAATAAAGTAAAATAGAATATGGATCCGCCTATTAAAAATAAGCAAATATCCCAGCACTACACTTGGTATCCGCTTTACGCACGTTTCGTAAAATAATGTCTTCTGGGTGATCCTTACATGTTTTCCATCAATTGCACCACCACAATTAGGGAAATTCCACATATCCTGGAATTCTTTGGCAATGTCTTTCCATTCCTGGGAATTTGTGGGAAACTGTTGGTAAAAAAGACATACGAATATTTAGCATTAACAGTAATTGATGATTAATTAATGTCGGTTTTGACAAATCGGTTAGGCGTCCATCGGTTAAATTTTAAAGCAAGTTCTCTTTTTTTTGACCAAAGGATAACTGACCGATGGGGACCTTCAGTCCGTTTTCATCGGTTTTGACAGATCGTGTGTACGCGACCTTAGAGCTTCTGCCATGGAGCATTTTCAGAGCCAGGAGCCTCTAGAGTTTGTTTGCCTTGACTTCCTGTGCCTGGAACTTGATACAGGTGGAAGAAGCAATGTCTTGATGGTGATTAACCATTTCACCTGCTATGTGCAGGCCTATCCCACTAAAGATCAATAGGCGACCACAGTGGCCAAAGTCCTTGTTGAAACGTTTTTCATGCATTATGGGCTGACTGTCCGAATCCACTCTAATCAAGGGTGAGACTTTGAGCACCGCTTAATCCATCAACTGTGCCCTTTGCTAGGCATAAAGTAGTCTCAGACCATGCCATACAATCCGCAAGGGGATCGTCAACCTGAGAGGTTTATCAGAACTTTTCTGATAATGCTGGGAACTCTGCCTACAGAGTAGTAATGAGCTTCGTGTTCGAGTCGAACGTATGTTCGACTTGAACATCGTATGTTCGATCGTTCATCGAAATACGAACAAAACGGGTCGTTCGCGCCAAATTCGAGTGACGCGCCATGGACCATAATTCACTGTGGCATTGCTGGCTTATGATTGGCCAAGCATGCACTATGACCCGCATGCTTGGCCAATCACAGCGCCGTCAGTACAGAGAGCCATAATTGGCCAAAGCCAGGGTGGCTTTGGCCAATTATGGCTCAGGGCTTTAGTACACGCCCCACACTATAAAAAGCCGCCTGCAGGGCGGCCTCGTGTAGTGTGTTCGAGAGGGAGAGAGAGAGAGAGAGAGATTGTCTTTTTTTCCAGCTAGATAGAGCAGGCAGGCTAGTCAGTTAAATTTACAGTGTGTAGAGGCTATATATACATCCCAGGTGTTGTACATATATTTATACACTGTATAGTTTAGTTAGATCAGTTCTTCCTAATTTGTCAGGCAGTTGATTGTGCTAGCTGCAGTGTTCTGACGTGTTGTATTGCCCGTGTGCTCAGTGCACCTAAACCTACTTGGTGTATACTGCAAGTGTGCTTATTACTTTGCACCTAAACTTACTTGGTGTATACTGCAAATGTGCTTATTACTTTGCACCTAAACCTACTTGGTGTATACTGCAAGTGTGCTTATTACTTTGCACCTAAACCTACTTGGTGTATACTGCAAGTGTGCTTATTACTTTGCACCTAAACCTACTTGGTGTATACTGAAAATCTGCTTATTAGTTTGCACCTATTGGAAAAGGAAAGTTTCCCCATGGGGCTTTGGACAGCGAAATATTGGGAGTCAAACGAAAATTACAACATTGGTAGTATGAAATGTCATTTAATGAATAGTTATCAAATATCGTAGAAAATAATAAAATTGATGTTGATAAAAACATTTTGCTGGTCTGATAGTAAAAGGGTTCCACAATGAATATATGAATACAGTTATGCACAACATTATTACATTACACAATGTTAACACGGTGTGCGTTCCCCGACGCATTTCAACCTGTAAGCGGTCTCTTCAGGGGGATAATGATTTCTAAAAAATACATACAATATAGATTTAGAATTAGACATGGGGCTTACAGGGAGCCACACAGTACACATCCTCCGAGGAACAGAGGAGCCGATGCCTGCAATGAGCGCCCAAAATTTTATATCATGTAGGATGATAGAAGTGTTAGAAGGCACTTAGTGCTGAAATAGCGGTATAAAAGTGTAAATACTTTTAGGCATATAAAATATAAAAGGAGACTAGCAACAAAATGGTTTGTAATTTGCCATTGGAATATTGTATACAGTTAAAAAAAGGCAGACATATTGGCGTCCCATAGGGGTAACTAACTGATAAATAATTTAAAATATAATGAAATAGTGTTAATACAAAAAAGATATTATGAGTAATAATGACATCAATTATGAAATCAAAAATGACACCTTACACCTTACTTAAAAGTGTTGTCTGTGAGGTTGAGGTGTTGTGTGTGTGTGTGTGTATGAGCGATTAATGATGGAGATAATCAAAAGTGTAGGGGTATACCAAAGGATAATGTTACCAAATAAAGTGAAATACATGTCCCACCTAGGGTGGATAAAGATTAAAAAAACGAAATAAGTGATAGGTGTGGTGAAGGGTTGTGCAGAGTCAGAAGAGTGAAGGAAAGGGGATCAAACCCATTGGGATGGTGCTTGACAAAAGTGTAAGTTTGTCATGTGTGGTGATGTCAATGATATGGTCCTATAGCTTTAAAAAAATAGCATGATATATGTATATATAAGGAAGTGTTGTACCTGACTGCGATTGTGCAGGGGAGGTAGGGACTTCTGCTGCCAACAAATGGTGGATAACGTGCCCACCGTCCAGGACCATCTGGAGTGATGTTCTCACGAGGATCCTGGCATTTATATGCTAGTATGCGTAAAAAACAGGCTGCTCCGGTGCAGGCTCCAGCCTATCCCCGCCCCCCAGGAGAAATTGCGTGAGGGTCGCCACACGAACAACCCGCGTGTGGCTCCCTCTGCGTTCCGGACGGCCAGGAAGGCCCCGACCACTGTCGTCACCTTTGCCGCAAAATGCGTGACGTCATGGCTGGGAGCGCACGCCGATGACTCAAGCGTGCGCACCTCTCCACGACAGTCCAAAGCCTGACCTCTGCGGCCGAGAACAAAGGGAGAACTCGGCCGCAGTCAGAGCAAAAGAGGGGGGACGCAAAAGAGTTCACATACCCCCACCCTGTCGGAAGCCACATAGGGCCGTGATGCATCCCTGTTGGAGGGGAGGCACAGCCGGAGCTCCCAGGGTTAAAAGCTGCCATAATAATGTTACATTGGAGGTTACTGAAAACATGAGTGTTGAAATAAAAAACCCATAATTCTACGCATTAAATTGGTCTAAGAGCTGTGTGTAAAATAGTTCCTGAAACCTTAAAATCCCTGTACATTGATCCAGATCAAATACCCTTTTCAAAATATTTGAACATAATGCAAACCAGGAATCTAAATAGATATAACCTGGTGCATTGGGGGGGGGGGGGGGGGGAAGAGAGGTAAAACATCACCATCTAAACCCCCCAAAAAGTGGGTATTCCATAAGTATAGGAGAATTACCCATATGCCACCCCTAAATAATTGTCAAGGGTGCATATTGGAAAATGCAGGGATAAAGGGAACAGTGGAAAAACACACAGCTCATGTGTAGACTCCAATGTGTCATGAGGGGAGAGGGTGTTTAACCACCCAAAAAAATGTTGATTAGGAAAAGACACATAGGAAGGAGACAAGGGCGCTGCACACCCCGAGAGTATGATTGGAAAAGGAAAGTTTCCCCATGGGGCTTTGGACAGTGAAATATTGGGAGTCAAACGAAAATTACAACATTGGTAGTATGAAATGTCATTTAATGAATAGTTATCAAATATCGTAGAAATTTATAAAATTGATGTTGATAAAAACATTTTGCTGGTCTGATAGTAAAAGGGTTCCACAATTAATATCTGAATACAGTTATGCACAACATTATAACATTACACAATGTTAACACGGTGTGCGTTCCCCAACGCGTTTTCAACATGTAAGCCGTCTCTTCAGGGGGATAATGATTACCAAAAAATACATACAATATATATTTAGAATTTGACATGTCATTATGTACAACATCAATATACCACAAAGGGATATTTACCATTGGAGAAATTGATGAATATTAAGTAAGGCGAGCCGTTAAAGAATCCAAAGGCAGCCCTATGAACGCTGCACCGACACCTAAGGGGGGAGAACTCACCCAGAGGGGCTTACAGGGAGCCACACAGTACAGTACTTATTTACTTACATAAAGTTGAATAAGTTTATTGTCTGTGGGGACCAAATAATTTAAGTGGAGGGAGAATGTAGCCAGAAGCTGGCTATTATGCCTGCCATTAATGGACAGTGTATAGTGTTATTCGATGTGGGGTTGTCTCCCTCTAATGTCGGCTTGGACTTTCACTTACTTTCAGACTAAACTTAGAGTGTAGCAAAGCATCAAGGGATGTGTAGTTCAGATGCTGAGGTTTAAATTCCAGCATGACTGTTCTAAACTACCTTTACCAGAATGCTGAGAAGACTGAACAGACTGCTGGTAGAGGATATAAAAGTGCGGTGTTGGGCCTACATCGTTCTCTTGGGACGCCGGCTTGGATTCTGCGAGCAGGAGCTCTGTGTCAGTGTAAGCTGCTGCTGATGTGTGGCCTGCACAGCGGGAAGTCGAACAGTTGCATCTAGGGCGATCTCTGCGGACAGCATTGCTTCTCCACTACAATGGACCAAAGACTACTACTCCAAGCTTTCCAGAGTAGTCTGCACTCCAGATCCAAGTAGGCTGCAGCATGTTTTAACAGGGTCAGATGTTATTCACAGAGCCAGGAATCCTGGGGAGTTTCTTGCAAGAGCCTTCACCTTCATCATCTGCATCGCTGTCAGAGGTTTCTTCCTCCAGTGTGGTGAGCAGGCATGCAGATTCATTAGAACACTGCATATAGACATCATCCACTTAACACAGCTTTCTAGTACTGGTGCCACTGAGGTTAAACTTTACACTCTTTGGACACTGTATGCAGAAATCTATATCCTAGTCACATCTTTATTAACAGCAATATTATTGAATACAACACTGTTAAAGCCATATGAAAAAAGTTTGAAGTGAACTACAGGTACCTCACAGATCAGTCAACTTTATATATTCCACCATTCAGGATTACTTTATTTACAATATTGCAAGACTAGCTGAAGACGGCCGCAATCCACTGGATATAGTGAATAGGTAGGAATTGAACGATGAAAATTCGACAAAGCATCGAAAATCGTCGGATCTGAACGTAAACGAAAATAAAGCATTTTTTATGTCGGATCTTTCGGTTTTCGTTTGTTAAAACGATAACGAAAATACCCGATTTTTGGACGAAAACTAATGCACATGTCTAGTATTTGGTACCTTTTCATTACTAGAAGGTTTAAGTTGCCAGCTCTTTTTCCATAGTGATATCTTGTTCAGATAAAAGTACCTTTTATGAGTTAGGCCGCGTACACACGGCAGAGAACCTCGACGGGCAGAACACATCGTTCCGCCCGTCGAGGTTCTCTGCCGGCCGTCGAAATCGGCGACCCGCCCGTTGGGAATGGCAACCAGCCATTCATCCAGGCGGGCCGTCGAGCAAATAGAGAGCGTGCTCTCTATTTCTGCTCGACGGGATTCCCGACGGGATGCTCGCCGAGATCGTACACACGGCCGAGGTCCTCGCTGGAATGCAGCTTCCAGCGAGGTTCTCGCTGGTTTCCAGCGAGAACCTCGGTCGTGTGTACGTCGCCTTAGTGTTTTGCACTTTTCATGTGTCACTTTTACTACAGTAAACAAACTTAACTGTTTCATTGATATTGTGCAAGTCAGTTATTATTGGTAACAGTTGGTGAAAAATGACCGAACCCAGGGTGTCAGAGATGATGGAGGATTTGCAGAGTTAAGGCAACCAGTGGGGTACAGATTCTATCAGCAGCCCTCATTAGGGTAGCGCTACATAAAAGAAAGAAATGCTTGAAATATATCACTCTGTGTGTAAAGCATCTATACAAAATATATGAGTGTGTGTGTGTGTGTGTGTGTGTGTGTGTGTGTATATAAAAACATTATGCAATCCTTTTAAAGATTACTCTGTAGAGTTTTGAACATAAAAAAACAAACAAATACAAAATCATATATTCCCTTCAAGAGGTCCTAGAATTGGATAAATAAGTAAAAAAAAAAAAACAGTTGCCATTATGATTCTCATCAGCCATATGTTGCAGGAGCTACATTTATGGTGCAGTTATGTGTCTCAGCCTTAAACAAACTGACCTCTCTTATTGCAGAACAGAACTTGCTTTGTAGGACTCGTTGTAAAGCTTGAAGTTTCTGAGGCGGCACTTCCCCACTTCGTTGCAGTCTTTCCAGCAGCTCAATTGCACGGGATACATCTAGAATTCACAATACTTCGTAAATGCAGGTTATTTTTTTCAGATCAGAGCTCTGAAGGATATGAAAAATGGCAGTTTATTTATTTGAATGAAAATTATTTTTTCTATATTGGATTTGAAAACCCAATTGCATTTTGTAGTTTAGGTTAGCTTAATACATTCTAGGGGTAGTAAAACAAAAAAGGTTTGCAAAGCCTTATGCCGCTTACACACAACCGTTTTTCGGGTTGTAAAAAAATGCTCTAGCAAAGCGTGGTGACGTACAGCATGTACAACAGCACTATAAAGGGGAAGTTTCATTCTGATGACGCCACCCATTGGGCTGCTTTAGCTGATTTTGTGTTAGTAAAAGACGATTTGCGCTTTTCTGTCTGTTAGAGCATGATGAATGTGCTTACTCTATTAAGAACGGTAGTTTTACCAGAACGAGCGCTCCTGTCTCATAACTTGCTTCTGAGCATGCGCAGATTTTTCACGTCGTTAAAGCCCACACACGACCATTTTTTACAACCCGAAAAAAACGCTTTTTTGCCTGGTTTTTAGAACCCGAAAAATGCTCTGAAGCCCACACACGACAATGACATTAAAAAACTTAAATTTTTTACAACCCGAAAAACGATCTTGTGAACCGCGGCATTACAGTTTATTTTCTGCCTTAGTAGAAAAGCCTGTGTCATGTTAGCATGCTGTACAGTGGGATGCTTGCTCTATGTGGCAAAGCAGTGATCTCTCTACAGCGGTCCTGTATGCCCTCTGCTTTCTAAGCCACAGGGTGCTCTGCAGAGACACCACTGCTTCAAACCAAAGAGAAAAGCATCCCACTCTGTAAATGATGGCGGGCGACAGACATTTGTATCCAGGCTATAGCGAACCCCCCTACCCCCAAACTCTAATAGAATCCAAATGCTGGGAGACAGGCATAGTAAAAAAATTACAATAAATATTCATATGTTTTCCCCTGCACAGTACAGTAAAATTCAGGCTGAAAGTGGGTCAGGCATATTAGGGGTGAGTATGACTGGGGGGGGGGTCAATATTCAAGAAGGATCTGGGTGTTCTAAAGCAAGGAAAACAAAAAATACAAAAGAAAGAATAGAAATTGGGAGTAGTCAACACTTGCTTATAATTAAAGCGGAGCTCCACCCAAAAGTGGAAGCTTTGCTTGTTTGCACCCACCACTGCCACATTAGGCACTTTTTGGGGGGGGGGGGGTGGATACCTGTCAAAACCAGGCTTCCACTTCCGGGTAAGATTGCTACACAATGATGCAGCAATGTACAAATTTTCTGGCCCCTTCTCCTTCCCCCATGCTGCCTTCTGGGAGACACACAGTTTCCAGAAGACAGTGAGACCATCCAAAGGCGTAGCGCGACTCACGCATGAGCAGTAGGAAACAGTCTGTGAAGCCGCAAGTCTTCACTTTCTCTTTCCCTTAGCAAGGATGCCTGCACCTGCACCCAAAGCCGATGGGTTGCCAACATTATGGCATACCTGGACAGGCAAGTGTTCTTATATTAAACTTAATTTTTAATACAGGCTGGAACTCCACTTTAAGTTATATTATATAGTAGAAATCAAAATATCACAGAAATAAGGCAGCTTATATAAATGACACAACATGCTGGATGTAGCACCCTGGTTTTAGGCAGGGTTACTAACAAGTTTAGTTTGCTCGGCAGTAACTAGCTTGAACAATTGTAAGGGAGATACACTGATGTTTTCTTAAATCTGGGTTTGGTGCACCTCTCACTTCTGTCACTAGGTGCAATTAGATTGACAAGGGCTTAGTAAATCCAGACTAGGAGTGGATGGGTGTCAAATTTACACTATCTACACCACACCTACTCTGCCTAGTAATCCACACTGTGAAGATGGATGTCAGCTCTTCCTGACTCTGGAGGTCACATAGTTACATAGTTAGTCAGGTTGAAAAGACACAATTCTATCCAGTTCAACCACAAAAAAAATAAACAAAAAACAAAATAAAAAACACAGTACAATTCCATACACCCAACTCAATACCCACAGTTGATCCAGAGGAAGGCAAAAAACCCCAGCAGAGCATGATCCAATTTGCTACAGCAGGGGAAAAAATTCCTTCCTGATCCCCTGAGAGGCAATCGGATTTACCCTGGATCAACTTTATCTACAAATCTTAGTACTCAGTTATATTATGTACATTTAGAAAAGTATCCAGACCTTTCTTAAAGCAATCTACTGAACTCGCCAGAACCACCTTTGGAGGAAGTCTGTTCCACATTTTCACAGCTCTTACTGTGAAGAAACCTTTCCGTATTTGGAGAGGAAATCTCTTTTCCTCTAGATGTAAAGAGTGCCCCCTTATCATCAGTGTTGGCCGTAAAGTGAATAACTCAACACCAAGTTCACTATATGGACCTATTATATATTTGTACATGTGGATCATATCCCCCTTACCCTCCTCTTCTCAAGAGTGAATAGTTCTTCTAATCCTTCCTCATAGCTGAGCTCCTCCATGCCTCTTATCAGTTTGGTTGCCCTTCTCTGCACTTTCTCCAGTTCCCCGATATCCTTTTTGAGAACTGGTGTCCAAAACTGGACTGCATGCATATTCCACATGAGGTCTTACTAAGGATTTGTAGAGGGGCAAAATTATATCTCTCTCTCTGGAGTCCATACCTCTCTTAATACAAGAAAGGACTTTGCTCGCTTTGGAAACCATTGATCATTATTGAGCTCATGATCAACTAAAACCCCCAGATCCTTCTCCACTACGGATCCTGCATGCATATTCTTAGCCCCCAAGTGCATAACTTTACCTTTATCAACATTAAACCTCATCTGCCACATAGTTGCCTAATTAGACAGAGCATTGAGGTTGGCTTGTAAATTGGAGACAACCTGTAAGGATGTTATTCCACTGCATAGCTTGGTGTCATCTGCAAAGACAGAAATTTTACTTTTGATCTCAGACCCAATATTATTTATAAAGGTATTAAAAAGTAAGGGTCCCAGCACTGAACCTTGGGGTACACCACTGATAACCTTTGACCATTCAGAGTAAGAATCATTAACCACAAGCATTGGCCCCCTTCCTCGCATGTTCTCGCACATCAATGCTCTGTACACTAATCCCTCAGCCAGGGTGAAAGCTAATGGCCTCCTGTCAAATGCCTTCTCTATCAGCAATGGTACACGACAGGGATGCCCACTGTCTCCTGTGATCTTTGTTCTATCACTGGAGCCTCTCCTAAACAGATTGCGCAGCAACTCAGATATCAAAGGAATTCCCTTTGCCCATAGAGAATATAAAGTAGCCGCATTTGCGGACAATATTCTACTATCCCTCCGAGAACCCCGATTGTCCCTTCCTAACCTCCTGAAAGATATTAATCACTTTGGTGAGCTATCTAGCCTTAAATTTAACTATTCTAAATGTCATGCTCTGAACATAACATGGACCCCACAGGATGTCTCTCACTATCAGGACTATTTCCCTTTTCAATGGAAATCTGAGGCTGATACCTGGGTATCCAACTTACCAAAAAATTGCCAGACCTGTATAATCAAAACTTTCTGTCCTCCCTTTCAAAAGTCCAAGCTGACTTGAAGGACTGGGCCAATCTAAACGTCTCATGGTTCAGCCGATCAGCACTTATTAAGATGGTTATCCTCCCCTGCCTCGTATACATAATGCAGACGATTCCTATACATTTACCCCCCTCCTTCTTTGCGGCATACAAGAAAGGCTGCACAACCTTCATTTGGAAGAATAAAGCCCCACGTATCAAATACTCACGCTTGACCTGCTCTAAAACCTCAGGTGGAATTGGCTTACCAGATCTGTATAAGTACTATCTGACATGCCACTTGACCAGGGTAGTTGACTGGAAAATTCACAAAAGAGGGAAAACGTGGGTGACACTAGAAAACCATTGCACCAGATCCGGGACACACGCACTGGCCGTAATCCATCAGGGAACACCCACTTATCCTCCCCTCTCTACTGGGCTTTGGAAAAGCGGTATCCCTATTCAAGCTTTCCTCGCAACCGGGTCCACTGACTCCTGTGAGGGGGAATCCTGAGTTCCCACCGGGAGATTCTAACACATTCCTGCAAATGGAATAGCCTCATAAAGAGGTCTTAGCTCACCACTTTTTTTTACAAAGGCCGTAGATGCTCCTTCGAGGAATTGTCCTCTGAATCATGCACTAATACCTTCCCTTTCTGGTCATATAGACAATTGACGCACTTTCTTTCCTTTGAAGAACGCAAAGTTGAGTAGACAGCTCACGCCTTTTGAAGCCCTGTGCTCGCGCAATACACCACAGAGACATTTAATCTCGTACATTTACGCCCTTCTCTAAAGTGACACCAGCCCTTCTGTGAAACAGACCCTCCATACCTTTTGGGAAACAGATCTCCAACTTTCTCTTACTGAGGAAGACTGGGAATCTATCTACACATTTGCTCATAAGGGATCGTTGAACGTAGCGATTCAGGAAAATCATAACTAAAATCATAACTACAGAATCATAACTAAATGGTATAGGACCCCCGCACGCTTACACAAGTTTTTACCTTCAGTTCCAAATACATGTTGGAGATGCAATAGAGCGGGGGGTTCCATGATTCATATCTGGTGGTAGTGTCCCTTACTCCAGCCTTTCTGTAAAGACGTACACTCCATTATATCCCAAGTCACCACCTATACTCTGGACTACAACCCGGCCCAATTCCTACTACATCACACGACCCTGCCCAAACATACGTACCAGAAATCCTTAGCCATGCACATGGTCAATGCGGCCAGACTCTGTATTCCCACACATTGGCGATCAACAGAAACCCCAACCATTATGCTGCGTACACACGGTCGTTTTTTGCGATGAAAAAAAACGACGTTTTTTAAAACGTCATTTAAATTGATCGTGTGTGGGCAAAACGTCGTTTTTTGTCTTCAAAAAGACGACCAAAAAAAAATTCCAACATGCTTGAATTTTTTGTGTCGTTTTTCAAAACGTCGTTTTTTGTTTCACAAAAAGTCACCGTGTGTAGCAAAAACGTCTTTTAAAACGACGTTTTTCAACCCGCGCATGCCCAGAAGCTAGTTATGAAGCGAGCTTCAATGGAAAAGAGTGGTGAACGTAACCTTGCTTTTTGTGAAAAAACAATGGTGTGTATGCAAAATTGTCTTTGAAAAGTGACGTTTTAAAAACGTCGTTTTTTACTTCACAGAAAACGTCGTTTTTTTTCATCGCAAAAAACGACCGTGTGTACGCGGCATTAGAGAGTGGCTGAATAGAGTATCCAAAATAGACGAGTTGGAGGAATTAATCCACGTTTCTCAAGACCGAATACAGAAATTCACAATGACCTGGGCATGTTGGACAGATTTCAAGACTTCGGGCTACTACAAGTCCCCTTTTCTCTGAGAACAAAGCCTCTGTATGTTAAGAGAACCTCGCAAACTGGACCCCACTCACTTTCCTTTCCCCCTTCTCCCTCCCTTATTATTTATATATATATATTTTCTCTTCTCTTTCTTTTCTTTTCTACTCGCTCTTTCCTTTCCTCCCTCCATTCCCCTTTTGTCCCTTACCCCTATAGCGATATGACCAGCCAAGACTACTTTTGCTGCAATTGCTAACTACCCCTTACCCCCTGATCTATTAGGGACTCAAGGCCGGGGTTTCCATTAATGATGGTACTAAGGTTTATTGGCTGTGACCCCCGGGGTACTGAGAGTACTCATAATTCTCTTTGATCCTACTGTGAATTATCTCCTAATAAAACCTTATTTGTGGGGAAAAAAAAATGAATCATTAACCACGACTCTCTGAATTCTGTCTTTCAGACAGTTTTCTTTCCATTTACAAACTGATATATCCAAACCTGTAGACTTTACCTTACACATGAGCTGTGTGTGGAGAACGCTTTTTAAAAAGTATATCACGTCCACAGCCACGCCTCTGTCCAGGGTTTTACTTACCTCTTCATAAAAGGAAGTCAGGTTTGTCTGACAACTTCTGTCTTTCATGAATCCATGCTGTCTGTTGCTTAAATCGTTTTTTCCAACAAGAACTCATCTATGTGGTCTTTTATTAAACGTTCCAGTATCTTCCCAAATATAGAAGGTAAACTAACAGGTCTATAGTTACTTGGTAAAGACTTTGTTCCCTTTTTAAATATAGGCACCACATTGGCACTATGCCAAACCAGTGGTACTATTCCTGTCATTAATGAGTCCCTAAAAACTAGATACCATTAAGCCTCTATCGGTCAGGGGCCATGGCTACATTTGGCACCCAACGTAGGGCCAAGGCGTTATCTCTGAAAGATTGCAACTACACCAGGCTCCGTAGGAAGGTGGCAAGTAGCATCTTTGTTCCTCATAGACTGTGTTTTAATCCATGTGAAATATGTTTGGGAAGAACCAACGTGTCTCATTGCTCAAGGGAGCGCGTCGGCCTGGTCATTTGTCACTTTGCCTGGCCACAATTCTTGGATTATCTGTGGACGATGCGAGGCATCCCTATTTAAAAGGTAGCCTCGCTGCCCAACCTCTGCGGACACTACATGCATGTGAGATAGGAATGCTGCCATCCCAGTGGCGGAAAAACTTTGAGAGCCCCCTGCCATCACCCAGCTTATACGAGATGCTGCTCCTCCCATCCCTATGGCTGATCCAGGACCAATCGCTCCAGTCATTCCCCAGGGCCACAGTTGGGCCCACCTGCATTCTCTGATGAGGGAACCTCCTGGAAGAAAGACACCAGGGTCTGATAAGCCTGAATTGAGTGAAAGTAGTGTGCCAGTGGGGACTGTAAAACCTGTGGCTAACAAGGGAGATGGGGTTGCTTTGACTGCTGTTAGTTTGAAGCACAACCTGCTTCCGGCTGAAGAGTGCTCCACTTTATCTGAATCAGATATACCATCTGATCAGATTTCTGAAATGCTTTCAGACACTTGTACTGGAAAGTGCACTGATAGCGACGAGGATCAACCATGTGATATAGAAGAGGATGAAGTCCTCTCTGTGCAGGTTGTTAACCTTAAAGCTAAGTTCCACCCAAAAGTGGAACTTACGCTCGTTGTACTCATTCCCCCTCCGGTGCCACATTTGGCACCTTTTTGGGGGGGGGGGGGCAGGATACCTGTCTTTCACAGGTATCCTGTCCCCACTTCCAGGAACCACAGCCTCCAGGTATTTGAGTCATCTCTAAGGCTCCATTCTCCTCTCCCCTCCTTTCCTGGCCGACAAGCCAGTAGGAGAGAGGAGCGGAGGGGAGCGGAGCGCATGGGCAGTAGGGTTCCCGGCGTGAAGCCATAAGGCTACACTGCCAGGTTCCCTCACCGCATCCATACGGAACGACGCACGCGTACCATCTAGCCAGCCGGCACATTGTTTTTAAATGCCCCATTGATTTTCATCTGTTGTAAGTGCAACTTTATTCCTTTTGTTTAATAAATACCATTGGATTTTACACTATGTGAGGTTCTATGTCGTTACATGGTATCATCATTACTGTCATCTGCTGATGTCCCTACGGCTGCTGAACAACGATCCCTTCCTCTAAGTGCTTGTATCTACCCTGCGGGGTCCAGATCTGGTAAGGGTCAGTGTGTATAGTGGTGGTGGGTTTGCACTATTCCCTCCCCCGGTCACAAGACTGCCTCACACGGTGAAGTTATATCAGTTGTCCATAAGGTTTCACACTATGCAAGTCTCTCTGTTTCTGTTTTGTTTTTTGGTGCTGAAATTCTACAGTTTCAAATCTGTGAAAGCCCATATGTGATCGACATTCAGGAGATTAATGCATCTGTACCAGCTTGAGACTTTTTTTTCGTTTACATATACGCCATAAAGGTGGAGACGGTATATCTATTTTCATCTGAAGATTCTACTGCATAGATCCTTTTTTTAATACATCATAGACTATGAATTAGCTTCTCTGTGTCTATTAGGTGGAGTTTATATCTGGATTTAGTTTTTCTTCCGATTTATTTTTAATATTTTGTGTGGCTTCATTAGTCTAATATTTTTTCACTGAACTGCACTCAGGTTTGCTTTTTTCACTTGAACACAGCTGCTCAACACTAGCAAGCCCTTTTTGTGATCATTTGGTGGATTTATACACAAATTCACACCTGTGTGATATTATTATATTTTTTGTGGGTTTACATGATTTACAATTTAATTTGTTTTAATAATCATAGCACGTACTGTGCCCTTTATTGGTCATAGGCATACGATTAGCGCGATTCCAACCCTCTTGTATAAAGATGCATATCTGAATGTGCCAATATTTCCCGCTCACCAAAGATTTCTAAGGTTTGCGGTGGATCAGCGCCACTTTCAGTTTGTGGCCCTTCCTTTCGGGCTGGCTACAGCACCTCAAGTATTCACAAAGATACTGGCCCTGGCAAAATGGGCATGAGACATAGCGGTAACAGCCTACCTGGACGATCTGTTGATCATATATCAGTCTGCCGCTCGCTTGGACCACTATGTGCATTGCACAGTGGAATATTACCTAGGCTGGGTCCTCAATTTGGAGAAATCTTCCTTGCAGCCTCAAAGAAAGGCTAGAGTACTTGGGCATGATCATAGGACACATCCCTAAGCAAGGTATTCCTTCCCAGGCAAAAGGCAAAAGCCATAGGAGACTTGGTCCGAGTGGTAAAGGCAAAGAGAAGTCCTTCCATGAGATTGTTGGGAAAGATGGTAGCCTCATTCAAGGCTGTCCCTTAAACCCAGTTTCACTCAAGACTGTTACAGGGCAGGATTCTGTCAGCTTGGAACAAGGATGTTCAGGCCCTGGTATCTTCCTATGGTCTTATCTCCAGGGGTTTGCCAGAGCCTCAATTGGTGGTTGCTCCCCCAAAATCTGTCAGAAAGGAAATCCTTCACTCCAGTTATCTGGAAAGTGGTAACCACAGATGCCAGCCGTCTAGGCTGGGGGGCAGTGCTAGAAGAGGCATCTTCCTAGGGAAAGTGGCCCAGGGCTGAAAAGCTCCTACCCATCAATATTTTGGAGATTCGGGCAATTCATTTGGCCCTCAAAGTTTGGTCTGGCAGACTGCAAGGCTGGCCTGTTCAGGTTCAATCCGACAATGCTATGGCCGTAGCCTATATCAATCACCAAGGAGGCACCAGAAGTCTGGATGCCCAAAAAGAGGTGAATCACATCTTGGCCTGGGCAGAAAGGCATATTCCTTGCCTATCTGCAGTCTTCATGCCAGGGGAAGAAAATTGGCAGGTGGATTTTTTAAGCCACCAGCAACTGAGTCCAGGAGAATGGTCTCTACACCCCGACATATTTCAAATCATATATCAGAAATGGGAAACCCCAAATGTGGACCTGTTGGCTTCCAGGTTCAACGCAAAACTGGACAGTTTTGTGTCAAGAACAAGAGATGCCCTGACAATCCCATGGGATTGGTATTCCCTGATTTATTCATTCCCTCCAGTACCACTCCCCCCACAATTCCTTCAGAGGGTCAAGAAGGAAGAAAAGTTGGTCATTTAGGTCACCCCAGCCTGGCCCAGGAGACCCTGGTACGCAGAAGTCATAAGGATGGCAGTAGGAAGACCTTGAATTCTTCCATTACGCCCAGACCTATTATCACAGGGTCCAATATTCCATCCTGCCTTACTAAGTCTAAATTTGACAATTTGGCTGTTGAGACCCACATTCTGAGGAAACGTGGGCTCTCAGGACCAGTCCTATCCACCCTGGGTAATGCTAGGAAGTCGGCCTCCAGGCTCATCCACTACAGAATCTGGAAGGCATATGTTTCCTGGTGTAAACCCAGAAAGTAGCATCCTAGGAAGTTTGCAATTAATAGGATTCTTGCCTTCCTTCAGTTGGGCCTTAAGCACTATCAAGAGCCAAAACTCGGCTTTGTCGGTATTCTTTCAGAAACCGCTTGCTTCTCATTCCCTACTTAGAGCCTTTGTTCAGGATCCACTGCGAAGTCTTGACGTGGCAGTATTGGTGGTATGCAGGGGCAAACCGCCATCCTGCCTTGTGCTATAAGCACACACTTCATCTTAGTGAAATAATCCATCTTTAAGCTAAAAGGTTCACTCGCCATTCATCCCTTTCTATTTATTCAATAACAGACCATCAACAACAGCTTGTTCTCATCTCAGCATCTTCACAAGATTCCCTGCCGATGGCCACATGGAGTCCTTTTATTAGAACAAAAGCCTTCACAGACCACAGCTAATTGGAAGAGATCACAGCATGTGACCATAGAAAGGGATGTCACAGCATGTGACCTCCTCCATGGGAAGCCAGAACACAGCATGGGGGCTCCACACAGCAAATGCCCATATATGACTGGGACAATAATACAACAACAGCATGATTCAATAATGATACAATAATAATAACAATATGATACAGTAATATTACAATAACCAATGAACACAGTTTCTGATGAGGGGAGCTTATCTGCAGGTGTATGCTCACATCACAAAACAGTGTTGATCAGGCACGAGAGATGACAAAAAGCATACATCCGCTAAACCGACAATTCGTTTGCAGAGTGGACGCATCGCACAGGCGAATATCTGTGCATTAAACAGGGGCCCTTTCGCTGGATGACACCCACACTCCACAAACACCCTTCTCCAAATCAAAATGTGTATCTCAACCAGTCTCAGTCCGCCCCAGTCAGCTCTTTAGAGTGGGCTGTGGGACAACCAACAATGGGTGACACTTTGACAATACATAATAAATACATCTTCATGAAATTTCCACAACAGCTCCTCCCTTTTTGTCATATTGCTCCCACTTGTCCTTCGAATCTTGATAGTCTTCTTACACCTGGAAACTAATCAGTCCTTACAGTCCATACGAGTCCATAAAAAGGAAAACATGGCTTGACATGTAGACTCTGTTCTTCAGGAGACATGACTTGTAAGGAGAACACAACTTAGTGAGCTGTAGTAATCACAGATTGGGCAGGGGTCCTCTGTGTCTTGTACGTGGGTCCGGCTTCGGGGTGTCTCATCAAGGAAGATGTGGTCATCTGCTCGGGCTCTGGTCACACATCCAATCAGGCAACAGGAGCACTCATCACGACATAGAAAGAATAGAAATAAAAAACGACATGAGTATACAGTATATATTCCCATTTCCGTTAACCACGATCCGCTGTAAAATAAAAATTAAATCCCCAAATATTCCCAGAACCTTCACTTAGCTATAGCTCTGGCTTTGACTTGCAGGGATCTAAACCTTATCCATATGGGCTTGAACTCTTTTACCAGTATCCCCGATCTGGGTATAAAAACACACAGACACAGTAGAAAAAATTCCTTTACAAATAAGAAAATCCAGCGGTGGTAATCCACTCTCGATGCGGCTCCCTGTTCCAACGTTGTCTTCTATCCAGCGACGAATGATCTCTCCAGCGACGGGTGATCAGCGGTCCAGTCCAGCGATGAGAAGATCCATCAATCCAGAGGCAGCAGACGAGCTCCTCTTTCCGCTGGACACAGCCCAGCGGAATGAGCTTTGACATTTCTTAAATAGGGGAGGCGGGACACCCGTCACGTGACCCCGCCCCCCCACTGGGCTTTCCCAGTGATGTAGCCGAGGGTTCGTCAGAGGGGGCGGGGTCAGATGACAGGTGGCCCCGCCTCCCCTATATAAGAAATGTCAAAGCTCCGCCGCGTCATTCCGCTGGAGAGAAGAGCTCGTCTGCGCCGCTCTGGATGATAGTCTTCTCATCGCTGGACCGGACCGCTGATCACCCGTCGCTGGAGAGATCACCCGTCGCTGGATAGAAGACAACGTTGGAGCAGGGAGCTGCATTGAGAGTGGATTACCACCGCTGGATTATTATTATTATTTTTTTAATAAAGGATTTTTTTCTACGGTGTCTGTGTTTTTTTTAAACTATTTACACTTCCTTTATGAAATGGTAGGGGTACAGTGTATCCCATTACCAATTCACATAGGGGGGGCCAGGATCTGGGGGTCCCTTTTGTTACATGGGTCTTCCAGATTCGGATAAGCCCCCCGCCCGCAGACCCCCACAACCACCGGGCAAGGGTTGTGGGGATGAGGCCCTTGTCCCCATCAACATGGGGACATCCTCTCCATGTTGAGGGCATGTGGCCTGGTGCGGTTCAGGAGAGGGGGGCCGCACTCGGTCACCCCCTATTTTCTGCGGCTGGCCAGGTTAACGTGCTCGGATAAGGGTCTGGTGTGGATTTTTGGGGGAACTCCACGCCATTTTTTTTTAAATTTGGGGTGGAGTTCCCCTTAAAATCCACACTAGACCTGAAGGGTCTGGTATGGATATTTTGGGGGAACCCCACGTAATTTTTTTTTTAATTGACGACGGGGTTCACCTTAATATCCATATCAGACCTGAAGGGCCTGTTAATGGAATTTGGGGGGAATTTGGGGGGCTTTTTTTTTTTTTATGAATAAATCCTCTCTGAATAAATCCTCTGCCAGAGCCGACTGAATTAGCAGCAAAGCAGCTTTTTTCTTTCAGACAATTAATTATAGCAGCAAAGCAGCTTTTTTCTTTGCAGGGAAATGTTCTACTGTACGGGAAACATGCGCTTTTTCACATGCTGAAACATGGCTTTTTCACATGAAATTTAAAGTAATATTACACTTTTATTGTTTCCAGGTACGAAATTTAAAGTAATTTAATTCACTTTTATTGTTTCCCAAAAAAACGGACTTTTAGCATTATTTTTTTCCCAAAAAAACGGACTTTTTTTTTTGCATTGATACATGTCCCCATGGGACAGGACCCAGGTCCCCAAACACTTTTTAGGACAATAACTTGCATATTAGCCTTTAAAATTAGCACTTTAGATTTCGAGTCCCATAGACTTTAATGGGGTTCTAAAGTTCACACGAACATTTGGTGTGTTCGCAAGTTCTGGTGCGAACCGAACAGGGGGGTTTTCGGCTCATCCCTGGCCAACAGATCCTCACGATCGGCCACGACATAGGATGCTGGGACAGCTTCACCATCACGCATGGACCTCTTGCATTGGGGGAAATACCTTATAAGCTATAGATCTGCATAATGATCACACTAAAGTAACACACTTGTGGGCTACCTAGTTGTCCCGATACCCAAACCGACAAGAGGCCGAGCCATAAAAACGATAACCAATTTTATCCTCTAGAAATGTATCATTAAATTTCATTGACAAGTGTCTGTTTGGTGTCTTCACTAGTTTGTCAATAACTCCTCATACCAATAATAACATCATAAATAGCATGTACCGCTGTCATCGCTGGAGACTAAAGCCTGGTGAAAACTCAGAATAGACCCTGAAATCGGTCCCGTTTGTTTTCTTAGTTAGTCAGAGAATACACTTTAAATAATAACTTGGGATGCTTTTTATCGTTACCCTTGCTAAAATTTACTAAACAAATACAAAATAAACTAAGATACTACTCATTTCTTTAATGTGGTTGAGACCACTTCTTGGCTGGAGTGGTCTCATCCCTCAATCTTCTTTACAAACGACCCAGTCACCTGGTTGGGAAGAATGAAAAACAATTACCGTGTCAGGGTCCAGGAAAAACTCCTGAACCCTGTAAAGTTCATGTTACAGTGATCGCACCCACCCCATCACCTGGGAATAGAAGTGACAGCTGATGAAGAAATACAACCCTGGTTTTGGTTGACCTCAAAATAAACCTCATGACAATAACCCAGACATCGGGACTGTGGTCACCGCATAACCTGTGCGTGGCTTACCATCGACTGTAATCGCTTACCATCGCCGGTAATCGCTTACTATCGCCTGTAATACCTGGAACCATTTGACAGGTTCTTAGCATCTGAGATGGGAACCTACTTCACCAGACTGCTGCTTGCCAATTCAAATGCTATCAAAGAAAGACAGTCTTGGCACAAAGTTGGTTAGAATTAGAAAGGTTAGTGTTATTAGTTTGAAAAACTGTAATTTTTACATTTATTTATCCCCCCCTTTTCTTCCTCATTACAGACTGAAGGAAGAAATGCGTGGCGTAGACTTGTATTTATCCATGTTTACAGCTGTCTACATACACCTGCTCTCTATGTACAAACACTTTTAGAAACTCCTTGGACCTGAAAAATACTTATAAGGAAAAATAATTTCTTTATCCTTCATATTTAACCGGCGAAGAATGGCAAACAAAAATAACATTCCTGTACATTGGTAAATAGTCAATGACATTCCTTCAAAACCGATTCAAATGAAACCCTCTGTAACCCTTACTTTTCTCGTTCCTACAAAAATAAAACAGCCGCGGCGCGTCACTGCGGTAAGATCCAACATATTCACGTTACTACATACAAACATTCAGATACAAATGTGGGGGAGATATTCATAGTTTCCAAAACAAAAATTAAAAAAACAAAAACCAGCCAGAATTCTACCTTCACTCTTTCAGCAATAGAAGAAAATACAATAGGGAAAAAACGTGAGAGCAGCTCGAGAACCTTGCATGGACCAGCCATACAAAGTTCAAACAAACGGGCATGAGAATTTTAACTATAGTTCTTCCTCTGAGGATCACCAAAGCGTGTACTACACCTCCATCAACACACTCATCATTACAGATTTCTGAAACTGCAGCTGAACTACATCCACTCCAGATGGATACCTAAATAGTTTCTTGGACCACCCATGTCAATCTTTTAAGGGGTCTAAAGGCCTTAATCCCCAAAACTAGGCTTTGTGCACCGTGTTACCGTCTGACTGTGGGAGTCCTCCATTAATTCCCTTGCGATTCGAATCAGCTTATCGTCCTACCCCCGTGACCAGGGGAAACCGTTGCACCCATTTCGGGGAGCACCGCCCGGTGCCTTCTTCTATGGTGGATTGACGGACTACAACCACAATCTGGCCAGTCCCTCAACTAGAAACCCTAACCAAGGCATCATCTCTATGGCTTGTTGTCCCAACACTCTTGGAACAGAACTACAGAGTAACTATGCCAAACGATTCGTCAACAACCACAGATCAACCCCCAAATCAGGCTTCTACCCCTCACAGTGTATGCATCCCATACACTGCGTTGCCAGACTAAACTACACAGAACACTTGCCCCTTTACGACCTGCAGAACAATGTTGCTCCTCTCTGCATCTAGATGTTACAACAATAATGGTGATGCCCCCCCTGTTTGCTCTCACATACTACTCTCCAACCAAAACTGTATTTACAGTATAAAACTTCACAAAAGCAACTGAAATTAAACTTTAAAACACTCTTTCAAACGCCAAAATATTTTCCATTGTCCTTTCCAAACCCAAATCTCATTGCTCATCTTTCAGAAGACCCCAATCTCCTCCCACCAACTTTCTGCTGATACATAAATGCTGAAAAAGAACTTCCTGTTGTATGCTCAGTCGCTCAGGTTTATTTACATAATGACAGGAAGAGGGAGGGGGAAGCCTAGCTTCTTTGCCTTGTCTCATCAACACATCAAAAAAATCCATGGCTAAACATCATATATATGTCAAAAATTTCCCCTGGGAAGTCAAACCACAAGTTTTGAGACCTAAATATTATACAGCAGTAAACAAAGAGCCAAAACTGAATCTCCTGCGTTTTTCTGTTAAAAACAAAACACCTTTAGTTCAGGAATAGGAAAAATAATCCCCCCTATTCTGCAAAATGGGAGTTGATCTCCCCTGACCCAAACATCCCTTTTTGCAGGCTACACAATACCAGCTTCGAAAAAAATGAATTGCCCTCTGGGAAACTCCCAAATATTTAAACATTAAAACACACCACTGTGTACAAAAACGCAGTCAAAGTCAGTCCCACAATCCATCAAAACTCAGTGCAAAGCAGAGTCCCCCACCCAAAAATGAAATTCTACACAAAAATCTCCACACTTGCACTACAAAGTCAACCGGTAGGTTAGTCAGATCATGTATATAAATTGGCCCTAGAATGTGCATGTGTCCGCAAGCGCGTCAGGACCCCTCGGCCCAAGACCGTGCTATATTAAGATACCGCTCTGCACAACTTAAAAAGCGATGCTTAAACTGCGTCTCAAAATGGCCGACAACAAGCCAGGCCACAATGGTGCCATTTACGCATGCAGAAAAACAATTTAAATGCGCCTCCAAATCACCTCCCCAAACAGACCGCACTACACACGCACGCACACACACACACACACACACACACACACACACACACACATGAATTGGAACAGCTCCCCCTCTAGGATGACCCACAGAGCAAACAAACTGTTCCGCCAAAACTTCTTCCCTACATCAAAAATGAACACTTAAAGCGGATCTCCACCCTAAAGTGAAGATCCGCTGATCGGAACCCTCCCCCCCTCCGGTGTCACAATTGACACCTTTCAGGGGGGTGCAGATACCTGTCTAAAGACAGGTATCTGCAACCACTTCCGGCCCGCAGTCTCGGGCAAAAGTCGGGTTTTTTGGCGACATCCCGTCGCCCCCCCTTTGTGTGCTGGGAACTCTCGGCTCCCAGCACACAGCGGGAGCCAATCGGCGGGCGCAGCGCGACTCGCGCATGCGCCGTAGGGAACCGGGCAGTGAAGCCGCAGCGCTTCACTTCCTGGTTCCCTCACCGTGGATGGAGGGGGGAGCAGCAGGGTGATGAGCGATCGCTCGGCCTCTGCTGCGGACGCCGCTGGACTCAAAGACAGGTAAGTGTCCTAATATAAAAGTCAGCAGCTGCAGTATTTGTTGCTGCTGGCTTTTAATATTTTTTTTTGCTGAACCATCCGCTTTAAAAACATTTTAAAAACAAACAAACAATCTTCACACACTTTAGGCTACTTCAAAATCGGACCTTCTGCCAACAAAACAGCACATTCAAAAAAATGTTAGTTATATAAAACATAAAACAAAAACATTCCTTTCTCAAAGTTCATGTACACACTGTGGCATCACCTTTCATAACAAGGTATTGAGAAATATAAACTGATGTTACATCATTTAAAACCTTAACAAAACTCCTAAACCAAAACCAAAACCAAAAACACTCCTCAGTGCTAGCATTCAAGGAAAGCCTGATTCCTTTCAACAAGCAGCTACTATCACAATGCTGCCTGCATGCCTGCTCATATCAGAGTTCCCTTCTCTCAGGGTGTCACCCTTTCAATGGCGACCCTAGGGGGGGGGCAGAGGGGGCCCTGACCCCCCCAACATTATGCTGTGCCCCACCGAAAAAAACATTTTTTTTGCATTTTTTGTATTTTGCTCGGGGCCGCCACTGGAGTAACAGTCTCTCCTGAGAGCGAGAGTGTCCCCAGTCAGCTCTGCGGGGCATTTCTCCCCCCTCCCTCTGCTTGCTGACACTGCATAATGCGAGTGCTCACACAACCACAGCCGCCCGATCTGCTCCTTCCCCTGCATCCTCATTGACACGGAGAAGAGCAAGTTGCAGAAAGGACTCCATGAGCACTGTGGGGGGGGGGGGGGGCAAGCCTTCATCTCAGTTACTGAAAAAAAAACAGACTGATTTCTCCCGTCCTGAGGACAGGAGAACCAGCCTGTACATTCCGAGAGTGGTGACTGCAAGCTGAGCCGAGGGTCAGTCTATGACACTCTTTTACAGCCCAGTGAGTCCAGCCATCACTCTCCTCACATACGAGCAGGGAGGAATACAGCTCCTCCACCTCATTTCAGTCCCGCCCACACTATCCCGGTGTGCTGTATCTGAAGAGAGGGGATGTGTGGGCGGGAAATATGAACATCAACAGCATTCCTGGCTGTGTGTGAATGATGCCTAAGATTCTAGCCTGGACAGTGGGTAAGTGTGTGCACTGCAGATTGCAGTACACTGTAATCACTGAACTGCATTATCTCCATCTCTTCTCTCCCCCATCTGTTTCCCTCCCCCTCTCCTGTTCTTTCAAGACATTCACAATTTACTTTCACTTTCAGGTAGGCAGGTAATATAGGGTGCACATTTCTTCCCTGCATCCACAGATTGCAGGAAAGAAACTTGCATGAGTCCCCCATCAACACAGACAGTGCTGACAGGGGAATATCCCTCCTGTCCAGCAATTGTTTTCTCCCGACAAACTATAAAAAGCTATAGCAACCACTAGTGGTAATCATAAGAGAATCTGCTCATTAATGGTTCAAATCTCAGCCAGTTCCTGCTGGATCAGCTGAGATTTAAACTGTCTATGACTGGTGCTAGCTGTTAGGCAGCCCATACATTGATCACTTTTTTTATTCAACTATTAGGTTGAATGAAAAAAAAATTATCCAATTCCACCATCTACACATTATAGGTGGATGGGGAATCCTCCCAGTGTGGACAGAAACGGTGCAACGATGCAAATGCGGCATTGCACCCATTCAGATGGTGCCATTGGCAGCAATTGCCGCCAATTTGGCAGGTGATGCTCCTAGTCAAATCCTAGTGTTAAATATCAGTGATTTTATTGATCAAAGCCCACACTTTACAGGCATAGAGCCCACATGGCTGCGGAACATACGGTTGATTGTATATATGTGGTTGTACTCTTGATGCTAATAAATACTGGGGTAGATTCACATAGAGATACGACGGTGTATCTACTGATACACCATCGTATCTGTGAGATCCGACGCTCGCATCTATGCGGCTGATTCCTCGAATCAGGTTCCGCATAGATCTCCCTTAGAGCCGACTGGTGTAAGTGAGTTACACTGGTCGGATCTTAGGCTGCAATCTCCCGCCGTCCGCTAGGTGGCGCTTCTGTTATTATACGCGACGAATATGCAAATAAGGAGAACCGCCGATTCTGAAACGAACGCCCGGCCGTCGCTTTTTTTTTAAGTCGTTTGCGTTCGGCTTTTTCCGGCAGATAGTTATCCCTGCTATAATTTATCTTAATTATTTTTATTTGAATAATTTATCCGGCGGCGCATGCGCAGTATGATCGGCGCGGGGACGCGCGTGATTTAAATAGTAAACTCCCCCTAGCCGCGGAATTTGCATTCCGCCGGGGGATTTACGATCCGCCAGGGCAACTTACAAGGCAAGTGCTTTCCTGAATACAGCACTTGCCTCAAAAACTGGCGCAGGCGGATCGTAAAAAAAATAGATCACGCGGATCAAAAGATCCGCTGATCTATGTGATTCTACCCCACTGTGTTTATTAGATCTGACTGGGAGCATCACCTGGATCACATCCCGATCAGCATGTCAACAGAGAAGGTTATACAGCATTACTGCTGCTCGGTGACCAGCTGGGGGCTCGGCTCTCTATAACAAGTAGTGCCAGCCTTCCCCTGCATGCATCCATAATGTCACCAGCACTAGGTCCTAATAGACTTCAGCCGCACACATTTGCAGGCTAAATATTCCCACCTCTATACAGACTAATCATCCACAATATACAGTTTCCATATGCCTCATAGCTGGCCGCCCCTCCCCAATTCAAGCACATGGGAGGAAGCCATTTTACACAATGGAATAGCCATGCCTGGGTGCACAAACTGTACACAAAAGGTAACTTTTCCAAGCAGTTTCAATCTGGTCAATTAAACACTATACAAAATTCAGACATTCACAAATGATCAAAATCACACATACACATCCAATCGATTTCACAAGCGCACGCGGTCACAACTTCCAGTCCATGTGGAGAGATCACAGACACATACACACAGGCACACAACACTCTCATACAACAGATACTCACATGCACACAAACAGTCGAACTTCAAGCATTATTTCAAAAAGACAAAAACTTTCTTTTTCAAAGCATGGCCTTCCCAACGCATCAGAACAAACATAAAAATCTACCCCCATCTGATGCCAGGGGAAGCCATGTCCAATCCGATTCTGGCCCGCCAAGCTGGCGTGGCAGTTTCGGTGGTATGCAGAGCACACCACCATCCTGCCTTGTGCTATAAGCACACACTTCATCTTAGTGAAATAATCTATCTTTAAGCTAAAAGGTTCACTCACCATTCATCCCCTTCCATTCATTTAATAACAGACCATCAACACCAGCTTGTTCTCATCTCGGCATCATCACAACACTCCCTGCCGACGCCCACACGGAGTCCTTTTATTAGAACAAACCAGGAGCTGATTGGAGGAGATCACAGCATGTGACCATAGGAAGTGATGTCACAGCATGTGACCTCCTCCATGGGAAGCCAGGATACAGCATGGGGGCTCCACACAGCAAATGTCCAACACTACAGTAATAATAACAATACGATACAGTAATAATACAATAACCAATGAACACAATCCTGATGAGGGGAGCTTATCTTCAGGTGTATGCTCACATCACAAAACAGTGTTAATCAGGCACTGAGAGATGACAAAAAGCATACATCCGCTAAACTGACAATGCGTTTGCAGAGTGGACGCATCGCACAGGCGAATATCTGTGCATGACACAGGGGGCCTTTCGCCGGCCGACACCCCCACTCCACAAACACCCTTCTCCAAATCAGGAAGTTTACCTCAACCAGTCTCAGTCCGCCCCAGTCAGCTCTTTAGAGCGGGCTGTGGGAGAACCAACAATGGATGACACTATGACAATACATATTAAATACATCTTCATGAAATTTCCACAACAGTCTGTTGACACAAACAGTTTTTTCTTGTAGCCATATCCTCGGCTAGAAGGGTATCGGAATTGGCATCTCTTTCCTGTAAAGAACCGTATATGATTATTCATGAAGGCCTTAAGTTCAGTTTCCCAGCAAACTTCGAGTGATCAACGGTGACCGGGCACGTTTCTTCATGGATCCAGAAGCAGCCATGTCCTGGTTGGATGGCCGTTAAGGGGCCTTCCCTCACGGCAAATATCCCAGCTTGTCAAGACTGAAAACTACCCACTTTGTCACTGTCTTTTACCGTTTCTTTTATTTTGACCACTGCTGATTTTGCCCCCTTCCCCTGTTGATGGTTTAAACATCTAGATGCCCACCTATCCTCTGGAGAGTTGATCCGGGCCAAGGGACTGAGCTCCGTATACCCTCTTACTTTCAGCAAGTCAAACTATGTACCCATTGTGGAATCTTGCCAGGAACTATCATAGGAGTCGTTTTGCTCAGTGCTCTGGACACACAACACTTCAGTCCACAACCAGTGTTGTGTCTCTGGACTGCTATTCCCCCCCTCATCCGGTGGCCAGTGCCCCGTACCCCTCTTTTCCCCCACTCCCTGGTCTCTGGACACCGGCCGCAGGGCCACCCGATACAGGTCGGAAGTGACACAGTTGCAGAGTGGGTGAACTGGCACCGGACCTGTAGGGCCCCCAGTTTCGGAGCTCAACTACACCTTCAAATCTACTGTTTTGTTTTTTTCTGGGAAAAAATCTATTCCCAGTCCTCCTGCCCGTTTTTGTGGAGTGATGGGATATAATAGGAAAGGCACTTCGTGTTTGGGAAGTTTGATTCTAGTTTTGATTTATATACTTTTTCCTTTTGATGTTTTTCCTGTTTTGGTTTGGTGGTATGTAAGTGCTGTCAGTGTTAAAAGCAATGTAACTGAGATTTTGCTGCTCCTGGGTACACCATCAAATAGATCCTTGCCCTTTCATGCCCTCCCTGCCTAATGGCCGATTTCCTGCCTGACTCCTTCACCATCCTTTCCTGGAATGTCAGAGGCCTTAACTCGTAACTCTTTAAACTAGCCTTTTATTCCAATATTTAAAGTCTCACTCCCCCAGCTCATTCTTCTGGGGCAACAAATCTCTGACCCTTAAAAAAACATAGATACAGCAAGCAATACATGCCACATATTCCACCTACTCCAGGGATGTGTCGAACCTTATCCGCAAGAATTTCCCCTGTGTAATCGAGGAGGTTCGTACAGATCCCCTGTGTAAATTTGTGATAGTGATGTTCACGCTATGGTCTCAAAGATATTATTGTCATTAATAGGGATGAGCTTCGCGTTCGATGCGAACACATGTTCGCATCGAACATTGCCCGTTCGATCGTTCGTCGAAAACGAACAAAACGGGTCCTTCGCGACAAATTCGAATGACGCGCAACAGCCCATAATTCACTGCGGTATTGCGCGCTGATTATTGGCCAAGCATGCACCATGACCCCGCATGCTTGGCCAATCACAGCGCCCTAAAAAACAAAGAGCCCTAATTGGCCAAAGCCTGGGTGCTTTGGCCAATTATGGCTCAGGGCTTTAGCACACGCCCCACACTATAAAAGGCCGCCTCCCGGGTGGCCTTGTGTAGTGTGTTCCGGCTTGCCTTACAGACAAGTTAGACAGACAGTGAGTTAGAGAGAGATAGATAGATAGATAGATAGATAGATAGATAGATAGATAGATAGATAGATAGATAGATAGATAGATAGATAGATAGATAGATAGATAGATAGATAGAGACACAGGGCCAGATTCAGATAGAATTGCCTATCTTTAGGCGGGCGTAGCATATCTCAGATACACTACGACGATGTAACTCAGAGAGGCAACTACAGTATTCATTGGGCCAGATTCATGAAGAGTTAGGCTGGCGGATCCAGTGATCCGCCAGCCTAACTGTCACTTTAAGCCGGCGTTTCTGTTTTCTATAACCAGAAAACAAGAAACGCCGGGTTGGAGTTCCGATGCGATCGGCGTAATTGAATTTCGCCATCGCATTGTTACTTCAACTTAAAAATGGCGCCGGGGGCATTCCCGCTGATGAACGCTGAAAAAATATGTTAATCAGCGGGAGTCGGAAATTCACGATCGTTTTCGGGCGCGACGCAGTGACTTTACGACGTTTCCGGAAGCGATAGGCGTTGTAAAGATAAAGCAGCCCCCTAGTGGAATATCCTATGTTAGGTATAGCCGTCGTCATCGCGTCGGAAAAAAAACAAATCGCGTCGTTTGCGTAAAACATTCATGAATGGGGACGTGACGTCATTGACGTTCACTGACAGAACTTGGAGCATGCGCACTGGGATGCATTGACACTCGACGCATGCGCAGTACATTCGCCGCGGGATCGCGCATAGTTTGAATACTACACGCCCCGTACCCGCCCAATTTGAATTCCGCTGGCTCATTTGCGATGCGCTGCCGCAACTTTAGGAGCAAGTGCTTCATGAATAACAGCACTTGCTCCTAAAATTTCTGCAGCGTAACGTAAATGAGATGCGTTACTCCAGAGCAAAGATGCTCTGATCTACCTGAATCTGGCCCATAAAGCACTTGCACCTAACTTTGCGTAACTTAATTCCTTCGGCGTAAGCCGGTGCAACTGCAAGTGGGTGTGACGTTATGCAAATGATGGTCTAGTGATTTACGCCCGGCGTATCTTGGACGGAGCATGCTCAGTACGTTTGTTCCCTTGTGAGCATGCTCACAACTATGCCAGCCCAACTTACAGAGATAAGCCGGTCCAACTTGCGCCCAGCCGATGCAATAGTACATCCAGTTTTATTCCCCCCCCAGGGAAGGTACTTTTGCTGTGAGATGGCTGCTCCTGTTCCCCACAGGCATAGGAGGAAAAAAAACTTTAACACCCAGGAGATGTCAGCCCTCATAACAGCAATGGAGACTTATGACCAGGGCCGCCATCAGGCGTGGTCCTAGCACTACTAATGGGTCCCCCACCACCAGGGCCGCCATCAGGGGGGTACAGGCAGTACACCTGTAAGGGGCCCAGGGGTCCCCAGGGGCCCAGATGGGAACCCCCCTTTTTTATTTAATTTTTATAAAAAAAAATTTTTAATATATTTTTATTTATATTTTTTTGATGGACAAGAAGGCCTGGCTTGCAGTCTCTGCTCTAATTAATTTCTAAGGTGTTCTATCGAGTTGAGGTGAGGCCAGTCAAGTTCCTCCACCCCAAACTTGCTCATCCGTGTCTTTATGGACCTTGCTTTGTGCACTGGTGAGCAGTCATGTTGGAACAGGAAGGGGCCGTTTCTACAAAGTTGGGAGAATGAAATTGTCCAAAATGTCTTGGTATGCTGACGCCTTAAGAGTTCCCTTCAATGGAACTAAGGGGCCAACCCAACCCCTGAAAAACAACCCCAGACCATAACCCCCTTTTTATCAAATGATTTGGATCAGTCCACAAAGCAAGGACCATAAAGACATAAATGAGTGAGTTTGGGGTGGAGGAACTGGACTGGCCTGCACAGAGTCCTGACCTCAACCCGATAGAACACCTTTGGAATGAATTAGAGCGGAGACTGTGAGCCGGGCCTTCTTGTTCAACATCAGTTCCAGACCTCACAAATACACTTCTGGAAAAATGGTCAAACATTCCCATAGACACTCCTAAACCTTGTGGACGGCCGTCCCAGAAGAGTTGAAGCTTTTATAGCTGCAAAGGGTGAGCCAACCCAATATTGAACCCTACAGGCTAAAGGATCGCACACACGATCGAATATTCCGATGGACGTGTTTTGTCGTATAATCAAACCGTCTGTACGCTCCATTGGACGAAAGAGCAGAAAAACTATGTAGTTTCGTGAATGTTGGCTGAAAAAGTTCTGCCGTCTGTATGCAGAACAAGTTCACGGCCAGTGCCTTTCGGACAAAAATATATATATAATTATTATTATCATTATTATTATTATTAAAGGACACAGAGGTCTATGGGACACTCAACATTTTCTTCTTTTTTTCTTCTTTTTTGTTGCTGTGACTGAGCGATCGGCAACATCACAGTTCACTTTTGCCCACTATCCTGCACTTCTGGCCGTGAGCACAATCTACAGCCACTGGACACCCTTTGGAGCTTTGGATGACCTCCTTGATGACACCATACTGAGGATAACCAAACAGGGCCATCGGCCTGTTCAAGCTCTTTAGACCCCCCACCGTACGGTGAGTCACGTGTCCATCGGATCTGGTAAGAGTACCTTGATATAATGCTCATTTCCATGTCATTGGATTGTGTTTCCTGAAGTGTACCAGTTTAATCTAACTTACTGGGAGATGTGATTTGATTGATACTACCTTCAAGGCCGATGGACTCATATTTACTATTTCCTGAAGTGCACCAGTTTATTCAAACTTACTGGGAAGGTTCAATCGATTCATTCCACCTTCAGGGCGGATGGACTCACATATATTGACATTTGTTTTAATTTCTGTGATTTTGTTTTGATCAGGCCGAGGCGCACTGGATGCGCGTTGTCAGTGCACATAGGTTCTTATTGGTGCACTTAAATCCTACAATAGTTATTTTGTGCTCACTTTAATACCTGTACAAGGGTCTTTGGCCAGACATGTTTTAGGTGTTTATAAGATCACCTTGAGTGTAATCACTTGTTTAACAGCCTAGTTTTGTGGCTTCTTCGTCATATCATATTGGGAACCTACCAACACAGTGGTAGATTTATTCACATATGTTTTATAGAAGATTGTGATCACTATTCACCATTGTATTCACCTTTTATTTTCACGTTAAGGTTGATAACCTATTTATATACATTGTGAACATATAGGTTCATATCCTTATTTTCACTTTTATACACATTGGTTACTTGAGTGTAATTTATTTATTTTTGTACTTTTGGGAAGAGAATACACAAGACCTGTGGTCCTCCCCCCAATTCACATTCCACCTCATACGTGGATTAGCTATTTGTGGCGCTACATTTATTTTTCACAAACAGCTTAGGTACACCGCGTGCGTAGCCTGTGCCGAACGGGCCTATGTTCGGGAATCAGCGTATCTCCCTCATTTCCATAGGAAATCAATGGGTTTGCCAGATGCGTCCGGCATAAATATGCACCTAGGATGTGCAGGTGTAGGCAAGTTAGGCCGGTCGGGAATAGCCTATTTTGGTGCGTATCTAGTTCTGTGGGTACGGTGCATAGATATTCCGGCGCAAATTTAGACTTAGGCGGCACATCTCGAGATACTCCGGCATAAGTCCTATCTGAATCTGGCCCACAGTGGGCCAGATTCAGGTAGAAGTTACGCGGCTTATCTGTATTTTCTGTATTCAGAAAACAAGATCAACAACATCCTTAGGGGTTGTACATATATTTATACACTGTATAGCTTAGCTAGATCTGCTATTAGTTTTTGTTAGGCAGGAGATTGTGCTGTAGTATATGTTTGCTGTGTCTTTGGCCATAAAAACAGGTGATCATACTGCACGTTGCACGTTTGCAGTGTTTTTTGCCCATAAAGACAGGTGATCATAGTGCACGTTGCACGTTTGCGGTGTTTTTTGCCCATAAAGACAGGAGATCATACTGCACGTTGCACGTTTGCGGTGTGTTTGGCCATAAACACAGTAGATCATACTGCACGTTGCACGTTTGCTGTGTTTTTTGCCCATAAAGACAGGCGATCATACTGCACGTTGCACGTTTGCGGTGTGTTTGGCCATAAACACAATAGATCATACTGCACGTTTGCTGTGTTTTTTGCCCATAAAGACAGGCGATCATACTGCACGTTGCACGTTTGCGGTGTGTTTGGCCATAAACACAATAGATCATACTGCACGTTTGCTGTGTTTTTTGCCCATAAAGACAGGCGATCATACTGCACGTTGCACGTTTGCGGTGTTTTTGGCCATAAACACAATAGATCATACTGCACGTTTCACGTTTGCGTTGTGTTTGGCCATAAACACAGTAGCTCATACTGCAAGTTGCACGTTTGCTGTGTTTTTTGCCCATAAACACAGGCGATCATACTGCACGTTGCACGTTTGCTGTGTTTTTTGCCCATAAAGACAGGCGATCATACTGCACGTTGCACGTTTGCGGTGTTTTTTGCCCATAAAGACAGGCGATCATAGTGCACGTTGCACGTTTGCGGTGTTTTTTGCCCATAAAGACAGGAGATCATACTGCACGTTGCACGTTTGCGGTGTGTTTGGCCATAAACACAGTAGATCATACTGCACGTTGCACGTTTGCTGTGTTTTTTGCCCATAAAGACAGGCGATCATACTGCACGTTGCACGTTTGCGGTGTGTTTGGCCATAAACACAATAGATCATACTGCACGTGCTGTAGTATATGTTTGCTGTGTCTTTGGCCATAAAAACAGGTGATCATACTGCACGTTGCACGTTTGCAGTGTTTTTTGCCCATAAAGACAGGTGATCATAGTGCACGTTGCACGTTTGCGGTGTTTTTTGCCCATAAAGACAGGAGATCATACTGCACGTTGCACGTTTGCGGTGTGTTTGGCCATAAACACAGTAGATCATACTGCACGTTGCACGTTTGCTGTGTTTTTTGCCCATAAAGACAGGCGATCATACTGCACGTTGCACGTTTGCGGTGTGTTTGGCCATAAACACAATAGATCATACTGCACGTTTGCTGTGTTTTTTGCCCATAAAGACAGGCGATCATACTGCACGTTGCACGTTTGCGGTGTTTTTGGCCATAAACCATAAATACTGCACGTTGCACGTTTGCGGTGTTTTTGGCCATAAACACAGTAGCTCATACTGCAAGTTGCACGTTTGCTGTGTTTTTTGCCCATAAACACAGGCGATCATACTGCACGTTGCACGTTTGCTGTTTTTTTGCCCATAAAGACAGGCGATCATACTGCACGTTGCACGTTTGCTGTGTTTTTTGCCCATAAAGACAGGTGATCATACTGCACGTTGCACGTTTGCGGTGTTTTTTGCCCATAAAGACAGGTGATCATACTGCACGTTGCACGTTTGCAGTGTTTTTTGCCCATAAAGACAGGTGATCATAGTGCACGTTGCACGTTTGCGGTGTTTTTTGCCCATAAAGACAGGAGATCATACTGCACGTTGCACGTTTGCGTTGTGTTTGGCCATAAACACAGTAGCTCATACTGCAAGTTGCACGTTTGCTGTGTTTTTTGCCCATAAACACAGGCGATCATACTGCACGTTGCACGTTTGCTGTGTTTTTTGCCCATAAAGACAGGCGATCATACTGCACGTTGCACGTTTGCGGTGTTTTTTGCCCATAAAGACAGGCGATCATACTGCACGTTGCACATTTGCGGTGTGTTTGGCCATAAACACAGATGATCATACTGCACGTTGCGGTGTTTTTTTGCTCATAAACACAGTCGATCATACTGCACGTTGCACGTTTGCGGTGTGTTTGGCCATAAACACAGTAGATCATACTGCACGTTGCACGTTTGCTGTGTTTTTTGCCCATAAAGACAGGTGATCATACTGCACGTTGCACGTTTGCGGTGTTTTTTGCCCATAAAGACAGGTGATCATACTGCACGTTGCACGTTTGCGGTGTTTTTTGCCCATAAAGACAAGCGATCATACTGCACGTTGCACGTTTGCGGTGTGTTTGGCCATAAACACAGTAGATCATACTGCACGTTGCACGTTTGCTGTGTTTTTTGCCCATAAAGACACGCGATCATACTGCACGTTGCACGTTTGCGGTGTGTTTGGCCATAAACACAGTAGATCATACTGCACGTTTGCTGTGTTTTTTGCCCATAAAGACAGGCGATCATACTGCACGTTTGCGGTGTTTTTTGCCATAAACACAGTAGATCATACTGCACGTTTGCTGTGTTTTTTGCCCATAAAGACAGGCAATCATACTGCACGTTTGCTGTGTTTTTTGCCCATAAAGACAGGCGATCATACTTCACGTTTCACGTTTGGGGTGTGTTTGGCCATAAACACAGTCGATCATACTGCACGTTGCACGTTTGCTGTGTTTTTTGCCCATAAAGACAGGCGATCATACTGCACGTTGCACGTTTGCTGTGCTTTTTGCCCATAAAGACAGGCGATCATATTGCACGTTTCACGTTTGCGGTGTTTTTTGCCCATAAAGACAGGCGATCATACTGCACGTTGGCGGTGTTTTTGGCCATAAACACAGTGGATCATACTGCACGTTGCACGTTTGCTGTGTTTTTTGCCCATAAAGACAGACAGGCGATCATACTGCACGTTGCACGTTTTCGGTGTTTTTTGCCCATAAAGACAGGCGATCATACTGCACGTTGCACGTTTGCGGTGTTTTTTGCCCATAAAGACAGGCGATCATACTGCACGTTGCACATTTGCGGTGTGTTTGGCCATAAACACAGTAGATCATACTGCACGTTGCGGTGTTTTTTTGCTCATAAACACAGTCGATCATACTGCACGTTGCACGTTTGCGGTGTGTTTGGCCATAAACACAGTAGATCATACTGCACGTTGCACGTTTGCGGTGTGTTTGGCCATAAACACAGTAGATCATACTGCACGTTGCACGTTTGCTGTGTTTTTTGCCCATAAAGACAGGTGATCATACTGCACGTTGCACGTTTGCGGTGTTTTTTGCCCATAAAGACAGGTGATCATACTGCACGTTGCACGTTTGCGGTGTGTTTGGCCATAAACACAGTAGATCATACTGCACGTTGCACGTTTGCTGTGTTTTTTGCCCATAAAGACAGGCGATCATACTGCACGTTTGCGGTGTTTTTTGCCATAAACACAGTAGATCATACTGCACGTTTGCTGTGTTTTTTGCCCATAAAGACAGGCAATCATACTGCACGTTTGCTGTGTTTTTTGCCCATAAAGACAGGCAATCATACTGCACGTTTGCTGTGTTTTTTGCCCATAAAGACAGGCGATCATACTGCACGTTTCACGTTTGGGGTGTGTTTGGCCATAAACACAGTCGATCATACTGCACGTTGCACGTTTGCTGTGTTTTTTGCCCATAAAGACAGTAGATCATACTGCACGTTGCACGTTTGCTGTGCTTTTTGCCCATAAAGACAGGCGATCATACTGCACGTTGCACGTTTGCGGTGTTTTTTGCCCATAAAGACAGGCGATCATACTGCACGTTGCACGTTTGCGGTGTTTTTGGCCATAAACACAGTGGATCATACTGCACGTTGCACGTTTGCTGTGTTTTTTGCCCATAAAGACAGGCGATCATACTGCACGTTGCACGTTTGCGGTGTGTTTGGCCATAAACACAGTAGATCATACTGCACGTTGCACGTTTGCTGTGTTTTTTGCCCATAAAGACACGCGATCATACTGCACGTTGCACGTTTGCGGTGTGTTTGGCCATAAACACAGTAGATCATACTGCACGTTTGCTGTGTTTTTTGCCCATAAAGACAGGCAATCATACTGCACGTTTGCAGTGTTTTTTGCCCATAAAGACAGGCAATCATACTGCACGTTTGCAGTGTTTTTTGCCCATAAAGACAGGCGATCATACTGCATGTTGCATGTTTGCGGTGTTTTTGGCCATAAACACAGTAGATCATACTGCACGTTGCACGTTTGCTGTGCTTTTTGCCCATAAAGACAGGCGATCATACTGCACGTTGCACGCTTGCGGAGTTTTTTGCCCATAAAGACAGGCGATCATACTGCACGTTGCATGTTTGCGGTGTTTTTGGCCATAAACACAGTAGATCATACTGCACGTTGCACGTTTGCGGTGTTTTTGGCCATAAACACAGTAGATCATACTGCACATTGCAGGTTGCTGTGTTATTTTGCCCATAAACACAGGCGATCATACTGCACGTTTGCTGTGTTTTTTGCCCATAAAGACAGGCGATCATACTGCACGTTTCACGTTTGCGGTGTGTTTGGCCATAAACATAGTACTGCACATTGCACGTTTGCGGTGTTTTTGCTCAGTCGATCTTACTATAAGTTTGCTGTGTTTTTGCCCATAAACGCAGTTGATCTTACTATACGTTTGCTGTTTATTTCTGATTTTGTCCTGTGCAGGCTATTAAAATGTCTGAAAGGACAACAAAGAAAGGCAGAGCTTCACGAGGGCAAGCAGGCTCTGCA
Source organism: Rana kukunoris (assembly GCA_029574335.1). Taxonomy (NCBI): domain Eukaryota; kingdom Metazoa; phylum Chordata; class Amphibia; order Anura; family Ranidae; genus Rana; species Rana kukunoris. Next base: position 268,374,755 of record CM056059.1, on the reverse strand, counting down.
TCTAGAGGCAACGCTGGTGGTGGACGCGGTGCATCCTCTTCAGCACGTGGCCGCTCGTCCTTATTTTCGGGAGCTGGCCGTGTTGAGCCTCAACATGCAGACCAAATAGTAGATTGGATGACCAAGCCGTCTTCATCCTCTCTCACACAGACTGATCATAGTTTGTCTGGCAAAGCAGCTGCCAAGGCTTTCTCTTCCCTCTTTACCATGGCATCACACAATCCTTCCCTAGTCCCACCGTGTCCTCCTGAGGAGTCCCCCGAACTGTTTCAACACAGTGTTGGGTACATGCTGCTGAATGAAGATGCGCAGCATTTTGAAGCCTCCGATGATGGAACACAGATAGAGGAAGGCATTGATGTGAGTCCAGGGAGAGGGGGTGGTCGAGAGGGACAGCAATCTGGCAGTGATGTTCCCCCAGCTGGAGCATACTGCCAGGTTGTTGACAGTGATGAGGAGGGAGGGGATGATGAGGTCACTGACTCTACTTGGGTGCCTGATAGGAGAGAGGAGGAGGAGGAGGAAAAGGAGGAGGAGGTGGGGGAGGAGGACGAGGCACAGACACATCTCCAAAGAGGCAGGATGCCCTCCAGGGGTCAGCTTAAGGGCACACTAACTGCATTACAGCGCACATCTACGGCGCTTGTGCATGGCGCTGCTGAGTCTGACTGGTACAGCAAAAGTTCTTTGGTGTGGGCCTTTTTTGAAACATGTCCACAAGATCGTACCTTTGCTATTTGCAACATATGTCGCAAGCGTATCTCACGTGGCCAAAACATCAACCGCCTGGGTACCACATGCTTGTCCAGACATATGTCAACCTGCCATGCAGCTCGTTGGCAAGCACACCAGAAAGACCCACACCAAAGACAAAAGCGTACCCCCCTTGCCCTTCTGGAACCTCCAACCCCACTAGACCCCCAGTCCTCTCTGAAGCCTGCAGTGAAGGAGTAGAAATAGGTGTGTCACAAGCTAGTAGTAGTAGTACATGCAGGCAATCTACTGATAGTACCAGGCAAATTTCCCTGCCCCAGCTGCTGCAGCGCCGAAAGAAGTACAATCCCAGCCATCTACATGCCCAGCAGTTGAATGCTAGCTTAGCGAAATTGCTAGCACTTCAACTGCTACCTTTTCAGTTGGTAGATTCTGCCCCCTTCCGTGAGTTTGTGCAATGTGCAGTACCTCAGTGGCAAGTACCAAAACGCCACTTTTTCTCACGGAAGGCGATTCCGGCTCTCCACCAGCATGTGGAAGGCAATGTCCATGCCTCGCTGGACAGGGTGGTCAGTGGTAAGGTGCATCTTACTGCTGACTCATGGTCCAGCAGGCATGGACAGGGACGTTACCTGTCTTTTACGGCACATTGGGTGACTCTGCTGGCAGCTGGGAAGGACGCAGGGCAAGGTACAGTAGTTGAGGTTGTTCCGCCACCACGCCTCCAAAGCACTACTACTGTTTGTGACACACCTCTCTCCTCCACCCCCTCCTCTTCTTCTTCTACTTCTTGCTTGGGAGACAGGAGCCACACTGGGGATAAGGTTCTTTCAGCTCTGCAGGGGCAGGCTCAAAGGTGGTTGATGCCACGCCAGCTGAAGCCTGGAATGGTGGTCAGCGATAATGGCACCAACCTCTCTGCCCTGCGACAGGGAAAACTCACCCACGTGCCCTGTTTTGCGCATGTCCTGAATTTGGTGGTGCAGCGGTTCTTGGGCAGGTACCTGGGCTTACAGGATGTCCTGAAGCAGGCCAGGAAAGTCTGTGTGCATTTCTGGAGGTCATATAATGCCACTGCTCGGCTGACTGACCTCCAAAGGGAATACAACCTGCCCAAGAACCGCCTAATTTGTGACATGCCCACCAGATGGAACTCTACGTTGGCCATGCTGCAGCGGCTGCACACGCAGCAGCGGGCCATCAATGAGTAGCTGTGCCAATATGGCAGCAGAACTGGGTCAGGGGAGCTAGGTTTTCTTTCCTCACGCCAGTGGGCCTTGATCAGGGATGCATGCACTGTCCTGTCACCATTTGAGGAGGCCACGAGGATGGTGAGCAGTGACAGTGCATACATCAGTGAGACTGTCCCTCTTATTCACATGTTGGAGCACACCCTACGTGTAATAATGGACAGGGCCCTTGAGGCAGAAGAGAGGGAGGAAGAGGAGGACTTCCTTACCTCTCAAGGCCCCCTTTACCCAGACAGTGGGCCTGCTTGCCAACCTAGCACACAGGAAGAGGAGGAGGAGGAGGGGGGAGGAGGAGGAGGAGGAGGAGAAGGAGGATGATTGTATCAGCAGCATGGAGGTGGAGCCTAGCAATCAGCATCAGCAGCAGCACTCTTCAAGGGATCATTTACAGTCCCAAGGAACACGTGGACTTTTACGTGGCTAGGATGAGGCGACTGTGCCCCGAATGCCTCTGCAAACCTACGCTGCATGGCCTCCCTGTTCCTGCAAAGCCTGCGTAAGGATCCTCATGTACGTGCTATCAAGGAGAGGGATCATTACTGGCTGGCAACTCTCCTTGATCCACGTTACAAGAGTAAGGTTGCGGACCTTATGTTGCCATCGCAGAGGGAGCAGAAGATGAAACCTCTGCGGGAGGCCTTGCAGAAGGGTCTGTGCAATGCGTTCCCAGAACCGGGGGGGTTACCAAAACCTGGCTCTGGACAACGTCTTGCTGAGGCTTTGGTGAGTCACAGAAGGAGCGGTGGAGAAGGTGGCCGTCTGACCGATGCCTTCAGACAGTTTTTTAGTCCGCAGCCCCAAGGTCTGACCGGTTACAGCAACCATCACCAGCGTCTGGTTTACATGGTCCGGGAATACCTAGGGGCAAGATCCGACTTGGAAACCTTCCCCACCGAAAATCCTCTGGCTTACTGGGTCTTGAGGATGGATCACTGGCCAGAGCTTGCACAGTATGCAATTGAGCTACTGGCTTGCCCTGCATCCAGCGTTCTTTCAGAACGCACATTCAGTGCTGCTGGAGGCTTTGTTACCGATCACAGGGTGCGCCTCTCCACCGACTCTCTTGATCGACTGACCTTCATCAAAATGAATCAGGCTTGGATCAACACCAGCTACCAAGCACCTGATGCTGATGTTACTGAATAATATTTTTTTGTTGAAATGTCGGATCCCATTTAGACTGCGTATGCTGATGCTGAGTGACTGTCCTCCTATGCTGCTGATGGAATATCCTTCTCCTCCTCACTTTTCTTGCTGATAGCTAGTAAGAAATGTTGTGTTTCTGGGCTCCGCCACCAGTGCCTAAGGCACAATTTTTTTGCCCCTGTTTAACAGGGGCGCCTAATAACAATTTTTGATGCAATACTTTGCACGTGGCTCCTTGTTGCGCTCCAATTACAGTATGTTTGAGGGGTGACCTTCTTTCTACAATTTTTCTTTCACAAAACAATAATGGCCCCCCACCACCGCTAAAATATTAGATATATTGTTGCCACACAGCACGTGCACAAGCAGTATTAATTACTTTTTTTTTATAGTCCTCTCATGTTGTGCAGGGACATTTCTAAACACATGCCACTACTATAGACACCCAGCAGGTGTGATATTTAAAGGATTTTTTTTCACTTTAAGCATCATTAAAATGGCTGCTCCGGAAAAAACGGCCATTTAAAAAAAAAAAATTCCATTGATACATGTTCCCTGGGGCAAGACCCGGGTTCTGAACAACGTTTTCCAACATTAAATTGAATATTGGTCTTTAAAATGATAGTTTTTGAATTTGAACGTTCGGGTCCCGTAGACTTCAATGGGGTTCTAAATGTTCGCGCAAACCCGCGGTCTGTTCGAACGTTCTGGTGCGAACCGAACCCGGGGGTGTTCGGCTCATCCCTAGTCATTAATCTGTACATCCCTCCCCGTTTTCCTCTGAAATATTATACCATGTGTTAGAAAATATTGCACCTTTTTGCCCGGGGAAGGTTCTGGTGAAGGGTGACTTCAATGCCATCTTGTCACCGAACTTGGATAGACCTACCCTGTCCAAGAAACTGTGTATGGACCTACCCGCCTGGGCTCAGATGGTGGGTCTGGTGGAGATCTGTAGGTGGAAACACCCTGCCACAAGGGTTTATTCATGTTTTTCAGCTTCGTACAAGACTGCGTCACGGATAGACTTGGCCTTCTCCAACCCTGCACCTGTTAGCGGATGTGTTGGAGGCAGCCTATCATCCTAGCGGTCTGTCGGACCATAGCCCTTTGGCGGTGGTGCTCCGCTCCCCGGCCTCCAGAGTGTGGCACTCTGGATGTTGGGCGCTCAGTGGGTCTCACATCCAGATCTCTCTGATAAATTACCACCCCTGTTGTCTGAGTTCCCCTGACATTATCTGGGATACATTTAACCTCTTCCCTACCGAGCAATAGTAAAATGACGTCAGTGCGGACCTCTCGTCCTTCAGACTGGACGTCATTCTCGGGACCCGGTGCGCGTGCCCGGCGGTCGCGATGACCGCCGGGCACCCGCGATTGCCCGCAATCATGGCAGGACCATGGATCTGTGTGTGTAAACACAAAGATCCATGTCCTGTCAGCGGTGAGGAGACTGATGTGTGTTCCCAGTACAGAGGAACCCACATCGATCTCCTCCCCTTGTGAGTGCCCCTCCCCCTAACAGTTAAAACACACTTCACTTTAGGGAACATAATTAACCCATTCAGCGCCCCCTAGTGTGAACCCCTTCCCTGCCAGTCACATTTACACAGTAATCAGTGCCGTTTTATAGCACTTATCACTGTGTAAATGTGACTGGCCCCAAAAATGTGTCAAAAGTGTCTGATGTGTCTGCCGCAATGTCACGGTCAGGGCTGACCTTATTCCCCAGCTTTGTTCACCCTCGCTCTTGAACCGGTGGTGGAAGCATTCCACACATTAAAGGTCTCCGTATAGGGTTGCTGAAGGAGAGGGTAGCCTTGTATGCGGATGATAGTTTGCTTTTCCTCAATGATGCTGGTCTATTACTGCAGGGGGCATTAACTGACACATTTGCAGAGGTCATCGGACTCAGGGTTAACTGGTCCAAGTCCCTCCTATTCCCGATTGATCAAGTGGCCAAATCAACCTCCCCTCCTGGTAACCCACTTTGTTGGGTGGACTCCTTCAAGTATTTAGGGGTGCACGTCTCCATCTTGACCTCAGACTTTATTCCACTGAATCTTGCCCCGGTACTTCTAGAAGCCCAATCACAGCTTAAATTATGGAGTAACCTGCCCCTGTTAATTTGGGGGTGAGTGAACCTCCTTAAAATTAAGATTGTTCCAAGCACACCTACCTCTTCCGCCATTCCCCACAATGGGTGCCCAAATAATTTTTTAAGCAATTGAACCAGATTTTCTCCTCTTTCATATGGGGCCCCTCATCACCCAGGTACCAGCTAACAACCTAATGAGGCCACGAACGCAGGCTGGCATGGCATTTTCGGACTGCTACAAGTACTTTCTATCTGCACAGTTGGTAACTGCAGCATGGTGGCTACAGACCGACAGGACGAACTTGTCAACTGTGCTGGAAGCTACAGTGGTCGGTTCGCTGGAACTCCTCCAACTTTTACTCTACTGGGGCCCTGTGCTCCATATCCTCTGACCCCCATCCATGCTTACCACCCTGGGAGCATGGCGAGCTGGCCTAGCCATTGAAAAATTTAAAAAGTCTGAAATCTCCCCAAACGCCCCAATCTGGCTGAACCCTAGCCTGCCGCACATTTACACAATTTTGGACCCCTATGGATGGACAAAACATGGTATGAAACTCATGTCCCACAAAACTCATGTCACAAAACTCCCTACTCTCCTCTCATCTCTCCTCCCTAACCACTACCTCTTTAGATATAACCAACTGTTCAATGCATTAGCTGCACAGTTCCCGCATTCCTCCTGCATCATGGCCCAGTCAGAGCTGGAGAGAACACTCAGATTTAGCTGTGACAAAAAACCCACCTCGCATTTATATTTGTACTTGATCTTTGTTTCTCTCCTACCTCTTGACAAACTCTGGACTAGCTGTCAGAACGACATTCCCACTTTGGACAATGATGACTGGGGCGATGTCTGGGATCTTCCCTTTAGTTCCATGGTTTCCATTCGCGACAGGTTGGTGCAATATAAAATTGTTCATAGGGCCTATTTTATCCAGCACAGACTTCACAAGATGAACCCTGTCCGGAGTGTTGGAGATGTGGCGCCTCACCAGGCGACTTCTCCCATATTTTCTCGCAGTGCCCCGGAGTCTAAGGCCTCGTACACACGATCAAATCTGTCTGCTGGAAACGGTCTGCTCGTGTGTACGGGCTAACAGACGGATTTGGCCACCCGACAGATTTCAAAGCATGCTTTGAAATCTGTCGGCTGGGAACCCGTCCGCCCGACATGTCTGCTGGTTAGTATGCTAACCAGCAGACATGTCTTCTCGCACACGCGCCGAATGGTTTCGACGCATGCGCGGAAGTGTTTTACTTCCTGGTGCGGTGACGTGGCGGCGTCAACGTCACCGCCACGTCACCGACACGTCAGCGCGATGTTTGCTGGCGGGGATTTTGGTCTGCTCGTGTGTACACGCGAGCAAACCAAAATCCCAGCAGACAGATTTGTTCAAATCTGTCGGACAGACAGATTTGAACAAATCTGTCTGCTCGTGTGTACGAGGCCTAACAGTATTGGGGGACGGTGCTAGACTTGATTAACAAAGTTGCCTTGATCACTGTACCATTGGAAATGGAGGTGTGCCTCCTGGGACTCATAGAAACTATTGTCCCGACTTCTGCTAAATGCACGATGGTCAGCCTGTGGCTCTTTTATGCACATAAAAACATTGCTATGCAATGGAAAAAACCCGCTCCCCCTTCACTTGTGCAATGAAAAAGCTTGGTGAACAATAGCCTTCCCTTATATAAAGACACCTATGCAAATAGAGGCTGCTAAGGATGAGCTCCGGCGTGTTCGCACAGTGCACGTGCAGAGCCCGCCAGAAGTCTGCACGGCACTGCGCTAATTACAGGCAGGGAGACATTTCCCGATGCTCGCCTGCAGAGATTGGGAAATGTCTTCCTGCCTGTGATTAGCGCAGCGCCGTGCAGACTTCCTGGCGGGCTCTGCGCGTGTACTCATTCTTAGAGGCTGCTCACTGAAGTATGACAAAGTCTGGTGCATGTGGCTGGCTGAACCTGAAACAGCTTGATGAGTTGGGGTGCATGGAGACACTATGTCAGGGCTTGACTCCCGTCATACTCCTTAGAACTCTGGAATATACTCATTATTTAGGTGGTCTCAGTAAGGCTGGCATGTCCAAAGTCCGGCCCGCGATCCGGTTTTGAACGGCCCATCTGGTTTTCTGGACATATATGTCTTTTGTGGCCCCCAACGATCTCCAAGCACTGGGGTCACAAAAGATATATATCAGGCATCACTAAATTAGTGTTCTCTCCCCTCTGCCGGCTCTCGCCGACTAACATCATTGATTACTTGGGAGGCGGCAGGTCTCTTGTTTACATAATTGCATCACTCCCCCCCTTCCTTCCCCTCCCCACACACCTTATTCACAGCTTCACACAAGCCTGTCAGCCCTGCAGGTCCAGGCAAAGTTTGTGACTTTTCAAGTTACAAAGCAGGTGATTGGTTGCTAAAGACAATGTGGCGTCCCAGCAACCAAGCACCTGCCTTTAACTTAAAAAGTCCCGCCCTTTGTCTGGACCTACCATGCGGCCCCATGTACTCGATCTACCATCTTATACTAGAGATACAATCCATCTTCTTCAGATGCTGGAGGATTTAACAATACCTCCTGATGCAATCCTAGCAACCATAGACGTAGAATCGTTATACAACAGTATTCCGCATAGGTTGGGTCTGGAGGCCATTGATCGGGTACTTAAACAAAGACCCACCACCAATTGGAAATTTAATGGATTCATCCTAACAATGTTGGAGTTCATTCTCCAACATAATACTTTCCTATTCCAAGGCTCCCACTACCTCCAGGTACAAGGTGTTGCTATGGGGACGTGCTGTGCACCCTCATACGCAAACCTGTACCTGGGGGAGTGGGAATTTTTGTTGGGAGAAAATGCATCTATGTGCACTTCCAACATTCTTGTATGGCAGCACTACATAGATGACATTTTCATTGTATGGGACAGTCATGTTGAGGCTGATGAACATCAACAGCCTCAACCTTTTTTTCACCATGTCATACAACGACACAGAAGTCAGCTTTTTGGATATTCGCATCATAAAAGAACCGGATGGTGCAATCAGCATGTCCCTATTTAGGAAGGAAACGACAGGAAATACTCTGCCCCAATGCGGAAAGTTTCCATCCTGAGGTTTTGAAAAAATCTATTCCCTATAGCCAGTTCCTTCGTCCTAGAAGGAACTGCTCTATGGATGCTGATTTCCAAAGGGAAAGCGACTCTCTATCTGAACGCCTACTGGTGAGAGGTTATACTAAAACCAGCCTTAAAAAAGCCTTTAACAGGGTAAGAGTCACCAACAGGCAGTCCCTAATCTTTAAGTCCAAACCGACAACAAGAAAAAGGAAGGATCCAATACCCGGATCATTATAAATTATTCTAATGAACACCTAAAAATCAGAAAGACCATTTCAAAATTTTGGCCTATCTTAACTGAGGACACAATTTTAAAAAATGTCATCACCAATCAACCACAGATCACTTTTAAAAAAGCCTCCTCTATAGGCTCTATGTTAGTTCAAAGTGAGTACAAAGGGAGTGGTAGAAAAGATCCATGAAAAACACATGGCACATATCCCTGTGGATCATGTGCTCAATGTTCAGTGATAGGAAGGAGAACCACACTGACACTGCCAAATGGGGATACCTTCTCCCTGAGACATTTTGCTAATTGCAAAACTCGGGGAGTGGTATACCTCATGCAGTGTCAGTGTGGTTCATTTTATGTAGGAAAAACCAAACAAGAACTGAACAAGCGGGTGGATAAGCATATGCACTCCATGCGCATCTGCAATTTATACCTCCCACTTGGTCGACACATAGCCAAGCATCATGGCTACCACATGCCGATTGTAAACTTTACCGTATTGGACTGAGTACATATCCCTCTAAGAGGGGGTGACTGGAACAAGGTCCTACTGCAGCGCGAAATGCGCTGGGATTAGGTACCTGAGGGCCACAACACCCCCTGGTCTTAATGAAAGTGAAAGCTTCAGACCATTCTTGGAAGGGTTTTTCTCTGGAAAAACAGACTAGCCTTTACCAAGGAGAGCAGGCAATGCCACCCCTCTCGAGACCTTGATTGGGGGTCATTGCTCCCCTAGTTATATTCAGGGATATATATATCCTGCATATTTCTTTAATTTTACCAACATAACATCGCCTTCCCCTCTATTCCGCACCTGCCGGTGCATAGGGTAACCTCTTTTCAGGACTGATTAGAAATATGACACTTAGAAACGTTTTTTTTTGTATTATTATTTTTTGTATTTTTGTAATGTTTTTTCAAATTTTGTATATTCAATGACCTACATTTCCTTTTTGTACCAAATGCAGTGAGGTAAATGGAGATCAAAGGATAATTAGTTATAGCTATTAATATGACACATTGGGGCTGATTTACCAAGCCTGTGAGCCATGACTCATGGTGCACAAGCAGGAGTAAAACCGTTTTTGAGATTTACAAAAGAGATACACTGCCAGTGCAGTGTATTTCTTCATTTACTAAACTGCCTAATGCGCCCAGGAGAGGGCGCACAGCACGCCAGTACAGAGCTGGCGTACGGCATTTAGTTCTGTAAACATCGGGGATTCGGGCGGGAGTTTATGAGGGGAGGGAGGGGGGTGATGCAGGGGAAGTGTAGTGACATGTGTTTGAACATGTGTGGCGGGCCGAATTGAAAGCAAAAGTGACTTTTGAGAAACGATCCCCGTGCGCTTGCAAAGTACACCAGAACCTCGGAAGGTTCATTTGCATACTGGGCATGCGCAGAGGGAGATTTCAGGGAATGCCGTGCGCTGCGTCAGTTCACCGAGAAATTCTTGGTAAATACCAAGCAGAGTAGCAGTGTTTGCACTGCATGAAACGGCGCACGGCAATCTCCGAGCTGTTCTCGGGCTGCGCCGACACTGAAGGGGAACTCTGCGCCAAATTTCAAATTTGAAACCGGCGCGGGTTCCCCCCCCAGGGGTATAATAGGCTCTCCGGCTTTGGTCAGGAACGTGAGGGGTTAACCCACGCCAAAAACGGCGTGGTGTTGCCCCCCCAGATCCGTACCAAGCCTTATCCCAGGCACGCAGTCTGGCCGGACAGGAATAGGGGTGGGGACGAGCGAGCGCCCCCCCCCCCTCCTGAGCCGTACCATACCACATGCCCTCGACATGGGGGAGTGTGTGCTTTGACTGCCCCCCCACCCCAAAGCACTCTTGTCCCCATGTCGATAGGGACAAGAGCCTCTTCCCGACAACCCTGGCCATTGGTTGTCTGGGTATGCGGGCGGGAGCCAATGAGAATCTGAGAGCCCCTTTAATAAGGCGGCCTCCAGATTCTGGCCCCCCACCCTATGTGAATGAGTATGGGGTACATGGTACCCCTACCCATTCACCTGGTGGAAAAAGTGTAAACACAAATAAACCACACAAGAATAAAATAATTTATTAGCCAGCTCCGGGGGTCTTCCGCCAACCCACCCCGGTCTTCGCCGCCGCAGTCTTCCGCCGCCGCCCCCTTCACCACGAAGCTCCGTGCTTGTGGGGGAGGGCAGCGGGTTCGAATTTTTCGCCGGGGTGAGGGTCGCACATCCCACCCCGGTTTTCTAGTCGTCTTCCGCCGCGGCCCCCTTCACCATGAAGCTTCCTGCCTATGGGGGAGGGCCGCGGGCTTTGTAGTTTTCTGCCGGGGGGGGCTCTCGATAGCCTCTTCTGCCTGGCTCTTCCGCGGGGGCCAGGGCTTCTCGTCACTGTGCCGCCGCCGCCCCCTTCACCGCGAAGCTCCGTACTTGTGTGGGAGGGCAGCGGGCTTCGAAGTTTTCGGCCGGAGTGAGGGTCGCACATCACACTCCGGAATTCTAGTCGTTTTCGCCGCCGCCCCCTTCACCATGAAGCTTCCTCGTCGCTGTCTTCTGCCGCGGGGTGACACTCGCGGGCTTCTACCATTCGATGTTGACACGGCGAGGTCCGGCGCTGAAATGCCGACAGAGCGGTGGGCACGGACTTATATTGGCATTGGGCGTGGGCGTGGTTATGCCACCATGTGACCTTAACCCATGTGACATCACAGGGCATGATGGGAATGTGATGTCACATGGGTTAAGGTCACATGGTGGCATAACCACGCCCACGCCCTATGCCAATATAAGTCCGTGCCCACCGCTCTGTCGGCATTTTAGCGCCGGACCTCGCCATGTCAACATCGAATGGAAGAAGAAGCCCGCGAGTGTCACCCTGCGGCATAAGACAGCGACGAGAAGCCCGCCGCCCTCCCCCATAAGCAGGAAGCTTCATGGTGAAGGGGGCGGCGGCGAAAACGACTAGAATTCCGGAGTGGGATGTGCGACCCTCACTCCGGCCGAAAACTTCGAAGCCCGCTGCCCTCCCACACAAGTACGGAGCTTTGTGGTGAAGGGGGCGGCGGCGGAAGACGGCGAGAAGCCCTGGCCCCCGCGGAAGAGAAAGGCAGAAGAGGCTATCGAGAGCCCCCCCCCGGCAGAAAACTACGAAGCCCGCGGCCCTCCCCCATAGGCAGGAAGCTTCATGGTGAAGGGGGCGGCGGCGAAAACGACTAGAAGTCCGGAGTGGGATGTGCGACCCTCACTCCGGCCGAAAACTTCGAAGCCCGCTGCCCTCCCACACAGGCACGGAGCTTCGTGGTGAAGGCGGCGGCGGCGGAAGACGGCGACGAGAAGCCCGCCGCGTCCAAGTCCGGGATGGGATGTGCGACCCTCATCCCGGCAGAAAACGGCGAAGGGAGCGGCGGCAGAAGACGGCGACACAGCGACGAGAAGGCCTGGCCCCCGCGGAGGAGCCAGGCAGAAGCCGACAAAGCCCGCGGGTGGTGCCCCGCGGCGGAAGACAGCGACGAGAAGCCCGGAGAGTGGCGCCCTCCGGCGGAAGACGGCGAAAGAAGCCCTGGCCTCGGGAGGAGCCAGGCAGAAGCGGAGAAGCCCGAGGTGGGGCGACACCCCCGTTGTTCTCCGCTGTTTTCGGCCGGCCCCCCCCTGATGTGAAAGAGCTTAATTTGGGGTGGGGGCCTGGCCGAACATGGCGGAGAGCATCGGTGGGTGTCTCTCTCCCCGGCGGAAGGCGGCGGCGAAGACCGGGGGGGGTAGGTGTACCCCCCCGGCGGAAGACAGCCATCAGCCCGCGGGAGGCAGGAGCCCCCCGCAGAAGGCGGCGGCGAAGACCGCGGAGGGGTTTCGCCCCCCGTTGTTCTCCGCCATTTTCTGCCGCCCCCCGGATGTGAAAGAGCTTAATTTGGGGTGGGGGCCTGGCCGAACATGGCGGAGAGCATCGGTGGGTGTCCCCCCCCCCCCGGCGGAAGGCGGCGGCGAAGACCGGTGCGGGGCTGGAAATTTTTATTTATAAAACTACGACCAAAAAGTTAACAAATATATAAAATAAACAAAATAACTAAATAAACCAAATAACACAAAAACAAACAACACAACACAAACCATCAAACCACCGACCTCCACCCACCAAGAAATAACTATAAAGAAAGAAAAATAGCACCAGAACGGGTATTTACAACAGGCTCACTGGTACAAGAGAAAGTCTTTATAGTCCATCAGAAAAGCTTGCCCAGATCATTGCCAAAAAAAAAAAAACAACTTAAAACGGCTCACTGGTACAGAAGGGAGATATTAAAGTCCATAGAAACCACTACTGTCCAGATCATCGCCAACCCACAGCACACCCCACCACCACAACAACAAATACCTACAACCCACGTATGAGCAAGAACATGATAGTCAGACATGTCTGTAGCCTTATTTAAAAAAAAAATACCATAAACAAAATCTAAGGGGGTGAAAAAGGATAGATGCGCCTACCCATGGAGAAGGGCAGAGCCGTGACCTAAGGGGGCTGGAAGAGGAACCCCCTCCATAAATGGGCACACCTCTCAGGCCCGACCCTGCTCCTTTCCAGATCCCGCACCTTCACCAACTCCCGAAAGATATCGCCCACCACCTCATGCACAGACAGGATTTTGTCCCTAGTGGAAACCAAACACCGAGCGTGCCAAGTGTAATAAAGCACAACTAGGCTGACTAAATAAAGTGACGATAACTCAAATCCCCTGCGGACCCCAAAATCACCATACACTCGCTCAGCATAGGTCAGGGCCGGAAGGCGGGGGTAGCCAATGGCACCCCCTACCCTCGTAAGAACCTCCATGTTGAAGGGACATTGGACCAAAAATGGTCCATGGTCTCCAATGTCCCACCACATTCCTGACGGGGGCAGTCCCTGTCCCCCAGGTTCCTGTATTTGAGATTCGCACGGACATAGAGTCGTCCATGGAACGACCTCCATGCGAGATCCCAAAACGTATTTGGAATTCTAGAAGAATTCAAGAGGGCTAGCCCCTCCATGAGGACCCTCTCAGGGCAGTCCCTCAAAGACAGGGGCTTCAAAATGTCCGAGGCCATGACCCTCAGGTACAGCTCCCGCCGACCCAAAGAGCCCACCTCCAGGGCAGTTATCCGCCACTGCCTCAGTACCTTTAATGCCAGGGGGACATAGGAAGGGAGATACGCATGCGATCTCCTCAGATCGCCGGGCCTCCCCCCCTCCCCCCACTCCCCCAAGAACAGCAAGAGCCAGTCCTTGCATGAACACTCCCACCAGGAAGGCTCGTCCACAAATATGGACTGCAAATTGTATCTAACAAAGATGGTGACAAAGACCACCACCGGGTTGACCATGTCCAACCCACCTTGCCGTCGCTGGCGGTATGTGACCTCCCTCTTGATCATGTTCAGTCTGTTACCCCACAACAGCAGGAAGAACAGACCATAGACCCGAGCATAGAGAGATGCTGGCAAAAGACACACATAGCTTACAAAGAGAAACTCAGGCAATAAGTACGTCTTGACCAAGCTTACCCTTTCCCTCAGGGAAAGTTTCCAACCTTTCCAGGCCTTCACCTTCCGAGTGGCACTCACCAGCCTGCGCTCCCAGTTTAGCTTGGGATAATCACCCGGGCCGAAATGAATGCCAAGAACTCTAATCTCTGGTACGGGCGTGGGGAACACGTCCGGAAGGGGGAACTGCTCCCCCTCCTTCCCCAACCAGAAAACTTCACTCTTGTCCCAATTGACCAGCGAGCCTGACGCCTCAGAGTAGCACCCGATCTGGGACTCCACATAATGGGCCTCCTCACGACCAGATACCACCACCGAGACGTCGTCCGCATAGGCCACAACCCTCACCGCCGAAACCGGACCCCCGACAGGTCACACCGGAACCACCCCCAGACGCTCGCAGTCTAGCCTCCTTACGAAGGGGTCGACCGCAAAGATGTACAGGAGGGGGCTCAGCGGGCACCCCTGCCGGACGCCAGAGTCCACAGCAAAGGCCCGGCCCACCCAACCGTTGACAAGAGGGAAGCTCTCAGCTCCCCTATACAATACCTGCAGCCAATCAACGAATTGATCAGGCAGACCGTATCTCCTCAGAAGCAGCCAAAGGTACTCATGGTTCACCCGATCAAACGCCTTAGCCTGATCCAGTGCAAGCAGATACCGCTCGCTGCCATCAGCCCTGCACCTTTCCACAGCCTCCCGGACGCTCAGGACGGCACTAAAAGTGCCCCGGCCAGGAATTGTGCAGTGCTGAGAGGGAGACAGCATCCTGCCCGCCAAAGCAGACAGACGTGTAAACAAGATCTTTGCCAGTATCTTCCTATCTGTGGTAAGAAGGGCGATCGGACGCCAATTCTCCACCACAGACGGATCTTTCCCCTTTGACAGTAGGATCAGAGCTGACCTTCTCATTGAGGGAGGCAGCAGGCCATAGGCCAAACATTCACTAAACACGTCCCTCAGATGAGGAGCCAAGAGGCTCTTAAAGGTTTTGTAGAACTCGGCCGTGAGCCCATCGGGCCCAGGCGACTTTTTAGAAGCTAAAGAGCTGATAGCCTGCTCGACTTCAGCTACCGAGATCTCTTCTGTCAGAGAGTCAGAAGGTCAGACCCCACTTCCAGCGGGGTCTCATCAAGGAATTCCCTGACTTTCTCCATGTCTAGAGGCCGCTTCTTCAGGAGGTCCGAAAAGTGGTCTCTGACGAAACCCAGGATCCCCGATCTGGACCGGACCAGAGATCCTGAGGCATCCTTCAGGCCATGTACGACCTTCGAACTCGCCGCCTCACCACAGCTCTTGTAGGGATCAGGAGAGATAAACTTCCCGTAATCCCTCTCAAAAACCAGGGAGGCGAGACGGTCGTACTGACACTCCTTCATCTGCGCCTTCAGACCGGATATCTGTTCGAGAGCCCCCAGAGGACACCAGGCGGTTAAGCTGCCTGCGTAGTCTCTGGTAGGCTTGGTACTTGGAAGCTGCCCTGTACCCAGAGATTTCCTGGAAAAAGTCGCCAGACCTCTTTTTAACTACTTCCCACCACTCAAGGCGGGAGCAGTTGCCCTCAAGGAGCGAGGTCTGGCCCAGGAAGAAAACCTCATAGGCTTCCCTAACCTCAGGATCCTCCAGTAGCGACCCATTCAGGCGCCACAAACCCCTCCCTTTCTGAGGAGTGTCAGCGACATTAAGGGCCACAGATACCATACAGTGATCGGAGAACTCTACCGACTGCAGCTCAGGAGCCGAGCAGGCAGAGTCCTCCTTTAAAAAAAAACCTATCTAATCTACTCTTACTACTACCTCGGGAAAATGTGAAACCAGTGAGGTTGGGGAGGTGACGAATGTGCACATCCACCAACCTGGCCTCCCTCACTACGTTATTCAAAAAAATACTATCATATCCCAGAGGGTTGGCGGCACCTGCCCGGTCTTTGGGCCTAGTGATCATATTGAAATCGCCACCAAAAATCACCTGCTGGGATGTAAAAAGATAAGGCTTAACCGCCGTAAGGAGGCTCCTCCTCTCCCTCTTAGTTTGGGGCCCATAAAAATTTATGAGCCGGAGGAATTGCCCCCTCACGACAGCGTCCACCACCAGACATCTACCGATCTCCACTTCAATCACTCGCCGGCAAGCCACCGGACCAGTCTTAAAAAGGACCGCAACCCCACTGCAGGGCTCGGCCGCAAGAGACCAGAGGGAGGGCCCACATCTCCACTCCCTCTTTGCTAGATGCATCTCTGCCACAGATGCCAGCCAGGTCTCCTGCAAAAACAAAATGTCAGCTTCAACACGGCTGAGAAAATCGAAGGCCATAAAACGAGCTCCTGCAGAACGAATACTTGCGACATTAATGGTCGCAAGCCGTATTGGAGAGGGTACCGCCATCAGAATGATTGAAAGTGGTCACATTCTCCTTCATACTACAAACACAAAAACATATTTACATATTTACACTTCCTCCTCCTCTGAGCCCCAGGAGGAGGAGAGGATACCAAACGGGTTCCCCAGGGACACCCCACTTCGTGCCCCTGGGGGAACCCCACCCTTCACTGGGGACTTCCCGCCCCCAGATCTGGCAGCCTTCCCCTTCTTCTTTTTGTGTCTCACCTGCTCCCACTCCTGCCACCTCTCCGAGATGACTACACCACCCCCCTCCTCGGACCCGCTGCTCGAGATTTCCCTCTTGGATGAGGCTCGAGCAGTTTCCATCTCCATGGCCACAGGGCCAGAGGAGACTCTGGGTCCAGAAGGGGGGGGAATGGAAGAGGCAGGAGGGGGGCCAGAGACAGGGGAGAGGACGGGGGGGGACCAGACTTAGCTGGACGGGAAGAAAAAGGGGGAGGGGGGGACGGGACTTGGGAGGGGGGAGACGAGGGGGGGAGTATGAGGAGGGGAAGATGAGGGGGGAGGGCATGGGGAAACAGATGGAGGGCCAGGTGGAGGGGAGGGGCAATGGTGAGGAGGGGGAAGGGGGATGGGGATCGGCCCTGCAACATTAGGAGGGGAAGGCCCGGGCCCCGGACCCTCAGGCCCGGGACCCCCAGGCCTCCCCGACTCCTCCCCACCGGCTCCGCCTTCCGGAGGATCGGGAGCCTCCCGACCAACCGAGCCCGTGTCCCCCGTGGGGGGAGCCCCACGCCCACGCCTGCTCCGCCTTCTTTGAGGCAATGGGCCTGTTGGTCCCTCCGGAACAGTACTAGGGGCTCCAGGATCCCCACCCCCCCGGCCATCACTCGCCGGGGGGGCTTCGGCCGCTGAGGAAGAACCCCGATGTGCTTTGGGGCACCTGCTAAATGGGTGCCCCATCTCACCACACAAGTTGCAGCATATCTTCCCACATGACTCGGACAGGTGGCCAAACTCGTGGCACCGGCCACATCTGACCACCGTGCAGTCCGAGCTCATGTGGGTCAGGCTGCCGCACTTGAAGCAACGACGGGGCTGTCCCGGGTAGAAGGCCAGGATCCGGTCTCTGCCTAGAAAGGCGCTGCCAGGGAGGTGGGCAACACTGTTGCCCTCCCTCTTGAGCCGGATCCTGGTCAACCAAGCCCCGGTCCAGACCCCGCGCTCATCAAGGTTCTTCCTCAGGGGGGTCTGCAACTGCCCGTACCTCCCAAGCCAGGTGGCAATGTCCTCCGGAGGGAGCGACTCATTCCTCACCAGGATGGTGATGTTCTTAACCTCCTCCTGCCTGGAGATGGGAATGAGCCTGTACCTCTTCCAAGGGTCAACGCCCCTCACCAACCCAAAGTTGGTGATGAAGCGTTCCATACACACGGGAGAGACAAAACTTATATCAAACTCCCGTGTGTTGGTGGGGTGGATGACAGCAAAAAGGTCACCCACCCCAAAACCCAAGGAGAGTACCAGGCCCACCACCTCACCTCGGGCGGGGCAGGGGTCTGGACAACATTCCTGTGTCTCCTCTCCGGACCACCCGTACCCCTCGTCCACGCCGACCCCTGCGTCCTCTCCTGGTCAGCAGGGGGGGCGCGGAAATTCTGGGCGCCAAACCGACTGTACAGATGGTCCAGAGAGGTACGAGAGCCAGCCACCTGGGCAAAGGAGCGCCCCCCCCCTAAGGGCAGACAACAGGTTGGCCTCCGGAGACCCCCGAAAGATGTTCTCCGGAAGTGGGGCACCCCCCTCAGCACCCCCAGAAGTGGGGGGGGACGGGGGGGCCCCCATCCCTGCCGGTGGTGTTGCACCCACCCCCGCTGATATACCCTGACCACCCTGACCCACCACCTTTGGCCTGACTACAGGCTCCCCCCCCCCGGGGCCACAGCAGAGTGGGATACCTCCCCCACCAAACTCCCCCACCCAGACCCCTCTGCAATCTCACCAGCCCCTTGGGACTCAACCCGTACTGGGGGGGTCACGTCCAGTTCGCGGGGGGGGGGGGCACTTCCGGGTCCCTGATGCTGGCCTCAGCTGCTCCTCCCCCAGCAGCCGGCACCATCTTGGCCACGCTGCATACTCTCACTACACCGCCATGCACCTGCCTCTCACCCTGTTCTTTACCAGCCGCAGGAGCGGTCACTGGCGCTGCCTCTGCCAGGTCCTCCCGCTCTACTGCAGGCTGAGGGGTCCTGGAGACAGGCACACAGCGGGCTTCCACAACTGCAGCATGGCCCTCCTGTGGGAGCCTGGGCATGCTGACCTGTAGACGCCGGGGGGGTACCTCCGGCGGCGCTTGGGCCCTGCGACCTCCTGGATCACTGGACTCCCCCGACCTAGCCAACCCCCCAGTCCCTTTCACGGACCGAGGGATTGACTCCCAGGAGCCCTCCCCAGGTTTTATGGCCATACTGGGCCCTGCACCACCGGAACTCCCACCCCCACTACACCCAGGCTCTCTTGGCTTCCCCGGCTGCTTGGGGGGTTGAGACTCCGATCGTCTGCTTTTCCTCCTCGCCGCCTGGGTTCCTTCCCGGCTTGCCTGCTGGAGGGTCTTCCTGAGCTCCTCTAAGAAGCTCACCTCCCCAGCCCCACGTTCAAAAAAAAAACCAAATATTCCCAGATTTCCTTAACTTCTAGGTTTAGGGTGTTGATGGCCCCCCTAAACTCCGACCTCCTAGTACTGGCGCACCTGTCCCTCAGGCCTGCGAGAGATGTCATTTTTTCCACGCAGGCCTGGGATATCTTCACCAGCAGGGATTTGATCTTATCCCGCCTCTTCCTAGCTTTAGCCTCCGTCTCACCTGGCTGGGGAGCGGTCCAATCTGAGAGTCCTTCTTGGGTCCCTAGGAAGAGACGGTCCTCCCTGCTGATGGTGGTGGTGGTGGTGATCTGGCTGGAGGGCAGGTGCTGCTGGTTCCTCCGGAGGCCGGATGCTGGTCCTTCCCCTGGGCTGAGGGAGGCCATCCCTCCCCTCTTCCGGGGGCTGGAGGCTGGTCTTGGTGGCTGGAAGCACTGGAACTCAGGAGCTCAGGAAAAAGGTCTACACTCCTCTCCAGCAGGATGCAAACTGAAGGGAGTGGGAGGAGCTGGAACTACTGCCAGTGGGAGGAGCTGCACTGAGACCGAGGAGGGGCTCCGTCCCCCGTTCTCCGCTGTTTTCGGCCGCCCCCCCCCCCCCGGATGTAAAAGAGCTTCTTTTGGGGTGGGGGCCTGGCTGAACATGGCGGAGAGCATCGGTGGGTGTCGTCCCCCCTGGCAGAAAACGGCGAAGCCCGGGGCCCAATGGGCTGGTGGTGGGGGGTCCCGGCAGAAGACCCCCAGAGCTGACTAATAAATTATTTTTTTCTGTGTGGTTTATTTGTGTTTACACTTTTCCACCCGGTGAATGGGTAGGTGTACGATGTACCCCATACTCATTCACATAGAGTGGGGGGCCAGAATCTGGGGGCCCCCTTATTATAGGGGGCTCTCAGATTTTGATAAGCCCCCCGCCTGCATTCCCCCGACAACCAACGGCCAGGGTTGTCGGGAAGAGGCTCTTGTCCCTATCGACATGGGGACAAGAGTGCTTTGGGGGAGGGGGGCAGTGCCCCCCTCCCCCAAAGCACACACTCCCCCATGTCGAGGGCATGTGGTCTGGTACGGCTAAGGAGGGGGGGGGGGGGGGGGCGCTCGCTCGTCCCCACCCCCATTCCTGTCTGGCCAGACTGCGTGCCTGGGAGAAGGGTTTGGTCTGGATCTGAGGGGGAACCCCACGCCGTTTTTGGCGTGGGTTTAACCCCTTATGTTCCAGATCAAATCTAAGAGCCTGTTGTGCACCTGGAGGGGGACCCCCACGCCGTTTTTTTTTTTAATTTGGTGTAGAGTTCCCCTTTATCCCGGTCCTGTCAGGGGGGGGGGGTGCCTGCTAGTCTGTCCATACAATGTATGAACAGCGATCTCTCATTTCCCTAGACAGTCCCACCCCCTTTACAGTTAGAATACACCCAGGTAACATAATCAACCCCTTCCTCGCCCCTAGTGTTAACCCCTTCCCTGCCAGTGACATTTTGATAGTAAGCAATGCATTTGTATACCATTGCTCGCTAGAAAAATGCCAAAGCTCACAAAAATGTGTCCGCCACAATGTCGCAGTAGCCAGAAAAATCAATGATCGCCACCATTACTAGTAAAACAAAAATATATTCCTAAAAAAACCATAAGACCAACCCCTACTTATAACATTTGCCCAAACCAATCAAACGCTTATTGCGATTTTTTGGAACCAAAAATATGTCGAAGAATACGTATCGGCCTAAACTGAGGGCAAAAAGTTTTTGTATATATTTTGGGGGAGATTTATTATAGCAAACAGTAAAAAAGTTGTCTTTTTATTTACAAAATTGTCGCTATATTTTTGGTTCAAGCAAAAATAAGAAAAAACACAGAGGTGATCAAATGCCACCAAAAAAAAAAAAACAAAAAAAAAAAAATTTTGTTGGGGGGAAAAAAGAGGACGCCAAATTTGTTTGGGGGCCACGTCGCACAACCACGCAATTGTCAGTTAAAATGACGCAGTGTTGAAATGCAAAACTTCAGTACTTGAAAATACCCATAGGCAACACTTTTTTATTTATTTTCAGGTTACCAGTTTAGATTTACAGAGGAGGTCTAGTGCTAAAAGTATTGCTCTCGCTCTAACGTACGCTATGATACCTCACATGTGGGGTTTGAACGGGGGTTAAATATGTGGGCGGGTCTTACACATTTAAGGCCCACCCACATATGGAAACATCCTTCAAACCACACATGTGAGGTATCATAGCGTGCGTAAGAGCGAGAGGAATACTTTTAGCACTAGACCTCATCTGTAAATCTAAACTGGTAACCGGAAAAAAAAAATGCTGCGTGTTCGCTTCTGACTGCGAGCTACTAGGGACAGGGGCGTTTAAATTATTATTATTTATGTTTGTTACGTATAAATTCTATAAGACCTCCCTTTCAGGTTGTAAAGCATCAGTTCAGGGGGACGAAAAATAAATAAAACACCTCTAATGCTTTCATCCGCCATTGCAGATTTGATTCTGGTAATGCATCTCAAGTGAACTGGGCATGCTCGAACACTTAGAGAAATAAGCTGGGTGTTTGAGCCTGAAAATCACATGCATCTTTCTGAGCATGCTCAGAAAGCTTGTTTTTTGGCTTAGTAATTTAAGGACATCCTTAACAGGTGTAAGCAGTTACAAGTGCACACAAACTAGAGGCTGACATTTCTTCATGTGTTTCCAATTGGTTCATTAGCACACATGTTATAAAAAGCGTGGATAGTGCACGTGTCAGCTGCCCTCAGAGGGGGCAGATTTGCTGGCTGGAAGTAATGGCGGAGCGAAACAGATGTTTTGGAGCAAGTTTTGTTTTTTTGATGTTTTGTCTGCTGCATAATTTTGCTAAATGTTTCTCAAGATGTTAATGACTAATGTTTTAATCCTGTGGGTCTATCCTGTTATTTCAAAAGCATGATTTATTTTCCAATGACTGTGTGAAATAAACGTTGGTCTTTTTATTTTATTTAATATTTTTTTTGTGTTTATTTGTAATTTTTTGTTTTGCTTTCCTTGTTTTGTGGACCAATAAAATTACTTTCAAATTTTGAAGTTTGTTTTGTGATATTTTTTTCATGCTATGGATTTCAACCGCTGCAGCTGAAATAGTTTGGGCCTAAACCATCAAGTGTGATTTGTCTCTAAGCTCTTTCCTGGTGTGTATGCATGAAATGTTTAGTCACCAGAAAAGGAAGGACAAAGCGGTAAGTATTGTTTCCTAGAATTGATGTCCAGACTGACTTTTTAAATCACATGTGCAAGATGTAGGAAAACCTGCAAACATGGCCTGTTAGGGGGTGGGGGGGTGGGGGGGTGGTGGTGTATTGTTGGACAGGCTTGAAGTGCTGATTTACAGCGCTGTGCTTAAAACTAGCACAAGACAATCCTATTCTAATTGTGGGTTGTTTGAGGGAAGCCAATTGAGTGTTAGAACCCCTGCTAGTGTTTTTAGGTTGGGCTTTGTGTCCCTTTTCTTAAAATTGGCTTCACTTCCTGTCACACAGCTGAACAGGAAGTGAGGTTAAAACCCTACCAATGGTCTTTTCTTCGGGACACAGGTCAATCTAACTAGTGTCCCCATTTAGCAAATTGCACTGCAGTGTACACCCCAAATGATTAGTTACTTTGGGGTTTAGTAAAGGCAAAGCAGCTCTGCAGTAGAAGCGTAGGCAATGAAAATCAGAAGGGAAGCACTGATGGTTTTAACTTCCAATCCTGCCAAGTTTTTATTTTTCTTCCTTGCTTGTCCACAAAGTGGATTTGCCTTTAGTAAATGGACCCCAAAGTCCAAGATCTATACTAATTTGGGGTGTACACAGCAAAATGCAATTTCCAAAATGGGAAACTATTTAGATTGATCTGTGTGTCCCCAACAAAACATTACTCAGGTTTTTCCCTCACTTCCTGTTTGGCTATGTGGCAGGAAGTGAATGAATTATATAGAAAGTGACAACATTTGTGAGGTGTCTTTACCCTATCAGGGGTGCAGGCATCCCCAAAACAGACAAGAAAATTGTTGATTTAACATTGGGTGGTGTTTGTGGGGGTCCCTAACACACATTCATACATATTAGCAACGCTGGATCCTGGCCTATTGGCATGGTTATATTTTCTTAAGCCTCTCAATAAAATGATCTGAAATTTGGGGTTAAACTGGAACTATAATCATCACTTTTATTTATTTGTTTTCTTTCATTTTGGATAGAGTTGGGGGGGGGGGGTTAGAAGCTCTGTCAGTTTATTTTGTATTATCCCTGTCCGTTTGGGGAGATTGGCCTTCACTTCCTGCCCCATAGCCAAACAGGAAGTGATCGAAAAACTAGGCAAATTAAGGGACTCCTGTGGCCCCCCCCCCCCCCCCCCACAGAACTTGTATGTGTCCCCTGAAAATTCCTGGGTGGGTCATAAAAAAACAGGGTATGGCCTTGACAGGAAGGGTGGGTCATTTTTCTATTAGGGGGTGCCAAAATTTGGTCAGGCCTAGGGCATCACAAAACCTAAATATCCTACTGCATATTAGGGCTTATTTAGACAGGATCCGATTTACAGCATGTTTTTAGATAGTGGGAGGAAACCCGCACAGGGAGAACATGCAAACTCCAGGCAGATAGTGTCACAGGCGGGATTCGAACCAGCAACCCTTTTGCTGCTAGGTGAACATGCTACACACTACACCACAGTGCTGAACGAACATGATCGCAGCTGAAAGCATGAGATGTTTTTTTTCCAATTCCATGCTTTCCAGCCTGGAGGACAGATGTGGAGTCTAATTGACCCCGCCTCTCTCTATAAAGAGGACCTGTCACACACTAGTCCTATTACAAGGGATGTTTACATTCCTTGTAATAGGAAGAAAAGTGAAAAATAATACAAAAAAAAGGGACAAACAAGTGCAAAAATGAAAATATTAAGTAAAAAAAAAAAAAAAAAAAATTTAAATGCTCCTGTCCCTAGTAGCTCGCACTCAGAAGCGAACACGCATGCAAGTCCCACCCACATATGTAAACACCCTTCAAACCCCACATGTGAGGTATCATAGCGTGCGTTAGAGTGAGAGCAATAATTTTAGCACTAGACCTCCTCTGTAACTCAAAAGTGGTAACCTGAGAAAAAAAGTCAAGCGTCGCCTATGGAGATTTTTAATAACGAAGTTTAGCGCCATTCCATGAGTGTGCGCAATATGAAAGCATGACAAGTTAGGTATCTATTTACTCAGTGTAACATCATCTTTCACCTTATCCCTAAAAATTGGGCTAGCTTTACTGCTTTCTTATTTTGTCATTCATGAAACAGGTTTTTTTTTTGAAAGCCAAAAAAAAAAAAAAAACTTTGAAAATTTTTGGCGCAAATACCGTTGGAAATCTGTAAGAAAAAATGGCCGCCACTTTATTCCCTAGGGTGTTTGTTAATAAAATATATATAATGTTTGGGGGTCCTGAGTAATTTTCAAGGAAGAAAATATAATTGTTACATGAAGGAGAGAAGTGCCAGAATAGGCGCGGTATGGAAGTGGTTAAAGTGCAACAATAAAAGTTAAAAATTCCTTGAAATTTCGTACCATGGGGGGGGGGGGAAATCAGGGCCGCCATCAGGAATTATGGGGCCCCTTACACAGCTTCAGGCATGCATGGGCCCCCTGGAGCAGAGAACAGGGGGGGTGCTGCCGTCTGAAATTAAGAAGGGGGGGGGGGGCTGCCGCAATTTGATAAGCGGGGGGGGGTTGCTTTACAAAAAAATAAATATAGAAAAATATATATTAAAAAAAGGGTGGTAGCCATCCGGGGGCCCTGGGGACCTCTGGGCCCTTTAATAAAAATAAACCTCTGGGCCCTTTAATGAAAAATAAATAAAAATAAATATATATATATATATATATATATATATATATATATATAAAAAAGGGGGGGGTTGCCTTGGGAGCTCTGGGCCCTTTAATAAAAAATAACTAAAAAAATATCTAAACAAAAATAACATGGGGTGGGAGCTGTGGTGGCTCAACGTGAATGGCACTGCGCTGACAAGCCGTTCACCTCTGCAGCCAAGGGTTCAGATCCCGGTCTCGGCTACATGTGAATTGAGTTTGGTGGTCTCAGCCCGGCTCCCGGTGGGTGTGCTATGCAAGGTACGCCTGTGCTTAGTATGCTCACCCCCCCCCCCCAAAAAAAACAACACACTTGCACGCACACAAAATTGGTTTAACACGCACGCACTTTGGCCATGAGGTCTCCTAAAATAAAGAGAGGTGAAGGACCTACAGGGCTGGCAGGGTGGGCTAGACTCCCTCATAGGGGGAGTCCCATCGGGCTCCCAAGTGGAGCAGGTAGGGTGGGGTGAGTGGAAGGCCCCCCCTCACACCCGCCATTGCCACTGGGGGCATGGAAAAGGATGGCGATTGCCTCTGGGGGGAGGGTCTGCCTACTCTCAAGTCCAGCTCCTCTCTCTCGACTTCAAGCACAAAATACACTTAAAAAAATAAGTTAAAGAAAAAAAAACAACCTGGGGAAAATATAAAATGTTTATAACATTTTTATAAGCAAAAAGGTTGTCCCTTTTTTTTAAAAAAAAAACAAAAAATTATATATTTTGATATTTTTTTTTGTTATTTTTTAAACATTATATATATATATATATATATATATATATATAATATTATTATGAAAGGGCCCTCTGAGCCCTTTCATAATAATATTATATATATATATATATATATATATATATATAATGTTTAAAAAATAACAAAAAATATATAAAAATATATAATTTTTTGTATTTTTTTTTTAAAAAAGGAGGGGGGGGTTGTCATCTGGAGCCCTGGGGATCTCCGGGCCACTGGGGACCTCCAGACCCCTAAAAAAAACATTGGCCCTTTAATAACAAAAAATATGGGGGGTTGCCACCCGGGGCCCTGGGGGCCTCTGGGCCCCTGGGGACCTCCGGACTGCTAAAAAAAATTAAATTCCAAAAATTGGCCCTTTAATAAAAAATAATAAAAAAATAAACTAAAAAATATATATAAAAAAAAAAGAGGGGGGTTACCATCTGGGGCGCTGGGGGGCCTCCAGGCATCTGGGCACCTCCAGACCCCCGGGCCCCTTACAGGTGTACTGCCTGTACCCCCTGATGGCGGCCCTGGGTGTAATGTCAGCATGTGAAAAGTGACATTCTGAAGGAAAAAAGCTGTTTAAAACTGACTCGCGGCAATAATGAATTGTCAGCTCCTGGCAATTGCAGGAGAATTCATTCATAAAAAACACCAAAAAAAAAGCGTGGGGGCCCCCCTAAATTCAATAACCAGACCCTTTAGGTCTGGTATAGATATTAAGGGGAACCCCGCCGTCAATTTTCTAAAAAGAATGACCTGGGGTTCCCCCCAAATATCCATAACCAGACCCTTCAGGTCTGGTGTGGAATTTAAGGGGAACTCCACCCCAAATAAAAAAAAAATGGCGTGGAGTCCCCCCTAAAATCCACACCAGACCCCTTATCCGAGCACGTTGACCTGGCCGGCCGCAGAAAAGAGGGGGGGACAGAGCGTGCTCCCCCCTCTCCTGAACCGCACCAGGCCACATGCCCTCAACATTGGGAGGGTGTTTTGGGGTGCCCCCAAAACACCTTGTCCCCATGTTGATGAGGACAAGGGTCTCTTCCCCACAACCCTTGCCCGGTGGTTGTGGGGGTCTGCGGGCAGGAGGCTTATCGAAATCTGGAAGACCCCTTTAACAAAGGGGCCCCCCAGATCCTGGCCCCCCCCCTGTGTGAAATGGTAATGGGGTACACTGTACCTCTACCATTTCACCAAAAAAAAGTGTCAAGGGTTAAAAACGACAAGAGCCGGTTTTTGACAAGTCCTTTATTATCTTCTTTCTTCTTCTTTTCTTCTTTCCTTCGGGTTTCTTCCTCCATCTTCTTCTTCCTCTGCTTCTGTCTTGGGTCTTCTATTCCCGCATCTTGCCCGGAATGTTCTTCCATCTTCTTCTCCTTCCGCTGTCCTTTTCGTCCGCATCTTCTTCTTGTTCTTCTTCGCCGGAGCCGCCGCTTCCAATTGAAATCCCCGCTGTCTGCCGGACCACGCCCCCCCTCTGACGCCACGGGCAAGCTCTTAGGAGTGTGCTGCAAGTGCGTCAGGGGGGGCGTGGTCACATGTCAGAGGGCGGGCAATTCAATTGGAAGCGGCGACTCCGGCAAAGAAGAAGCCGCGCACAAGCTTCCAATTGAATTGCCCGCCCTCTGACATGTGACCACGCTCCCCCTCTGACGCAGTTGCAGCACACTCCTAAGAGCTTGCCCGTGGCGTCAGAGGGGGGCGTGGTCCGGCAGACAGCGGGGATTTCAATTGGAAGCGGCGGCCCTGGCGAAGAAGAACAAGAAGAAGATGTGGACGAGAAGGACAGCGGAAGGAGAAGAAGATGGAAGAACACACCGGTCAAGATGCGGGAATAGAAGACCCAAGACAGAAGCAGAGGAAGAAGAAGAAGATGGAGGAAGAAACCCGAAGGAAAGAAGAAAAGAAGAAGAAAGAAGATAATAAAGGACTTGTCAAAAACCGGCTCTTGTCGTTTTTAACCCTTTACATTTTTTTTTTGGTGAAATGGTAGAGGTGCAATGTACCCCATTACCATTTCACACAGGGGGGGGGGCAGGATCTGGGGGGCCCCTTTGTTTTTTAAATTGACGGCGGGGTTCCCCTTAATATCCATACCAGACCTAAAGGGTCTGGTTATTGAATTTGGGGGGACCCCCACGCTTTTTTTTTTTTATGAATGAATTCTCCTGCAAATGCAGGGAGCCGACAATTCATTATTGCCGCGAGTCAGTTTTAAACGTTTTTTTTGCTTTGAAAAATGTCATTTTGTGCAGAGACAGTTCTAACCACGGGAAACATGCGCTTTTTCACATGCTGACATTAGAGCCCCCCATAGTACAAAATTTAAAGAAAAATTACACTTTTATTATTGCACTTTTAGCATTATTAAAATCACTGCTCCCGAAAAAACAGCCGTTTTAAAAAATAAAAAAAGCATTGATACATGTCCCCTGGGGCAGGACTGAGGTTCCCAAACACTTTTTAGGACAAAACTTGCAGATTAGCCTTTAAAATTCACAATTAAGATTTCCCCCATAGACTTTAACAGGGAGTTCGGCGGCGACTTTACTTATCAATTGCATCGCGCTGCTGTGCTACGCCGGTTCATGCGCCTAATTAAGGCTTCATCCAGCGCACTAATTAAGGCATGTACCGGCGCAGCGCAGCTTCAATAGTAAATCACCCCCAGTGTCTTTTCACAAGATAGATAGATAGATAGATAGATAGATAGATAGATAGATAGATAGATAGATAGATAGATAGATAGATAGATAGATAGATAGATAGATAGATAGATAGATAGATAGATAGATAGATAGATCAGGGAGGCTACTAGTTAGTATAGTTAAATGTACAGTTTGTAGAGAATATATTGACATCCCTAGGAGTTGTCAATATATTTATAAACTGTAAAGCTTAGCTAGTTCTGCTATTAGTATCTGTCAGGCAGGAGATTGTGCTTGATGCTCTAACGCAGGGATCTCCAAACTATGGCCCTCCAGCTGCTGTGGAACTACACTTCCCATGAGGCATTGTAAAACTCTGACATTCGTAGACATGACTAGGCATGATGGGAATTGTAGTTCCTGCACACCTGGAGGGCGTGTTTGGAGACTCCTGCTCTAACGTGTTAGTGTACACGTGTTAGTTAATTGCACATAGACGCATTAACTGTTACTGCACGTGTGCTATTTATTTGCACAGAAAGGCAGTTGCTGTTAATGCAAGTGGGCTATTGAATTGCACAGAAACGCAGTCGCTCTGACTGTGCGTGTGCTGTTTAATACCACCTTAGCGCATTTGGTGTCACCAGACGTGTGCTGTTACATACCACCTTAGCGCATTTGGTGTCACCGCACGTGTGCTGTTACATATCACCTGAGAGCATTTGGTGTCACCACACGTGTGCTGTTACATACCACCTTAGCGCATTTGGTGTCACTGCACGGTAGTCAGCGATAATGGCACCAACCTCCTCTCTGCCCTGCGATAGGGAAAACTCACCCACGTGCCCTGTTTTGTGCATGTCCTCAATTTGGTGGTGCAGCGGTTCTTGGGCAGGTCCCCGGGCTTGCAGGATGTCCTGGATGTCCTGAAGCAGGCCAGGAAAGTCTGTGTGCATTTTCAAAGGTCATATAATGCCACTGCTCGGCTGACTGACCTCCAAAAAGAATACAACCTGCCCAAGAACCGCCTAATTTGTGACATGCCCACCAGATGGAACTCAACGTTGGCCATGCTGCAGCGGCTGCACACGCAACAACGGGCCATCAATGAGTACCTGTGCCAATATGGCAGCAGAACTGGGTCAGGGGAGCTAGGTTTTTTTCCCCCACGCCAGTGGGCCTTGATTGGGGATGCATGCACTGTCCTGTCACCATTTTAAGAGGCCACGAGGATGGTGAGCAGTGACAGTGCATGCATCAGTGAGACTGTCCCTCTTATTCACATGTTGGAGCACACGCTACATGGAATAATGGACAGGGCCCTTGAGGCAGAACAGAGGGAGGAAGAGGAGAACTTCTTTACCTCTCAAGGCCCCCTTTACCCAGACAGTGGTCCTGCTTGTCCACCTAGCACACAGGAAGAGGAGGAGGAGGAGGAGGAGGATTGTATCAGCAGCATGGAGGTGGAGCCTAGCACTCAGCAGCAGCAGTCTTCAAGGGATCATTTACAGTCCCAAGGAGCACGTGGAGTTTTACGTGGCTGGGATGAGGTACCTGTGGATCCTGTTGTCCTCAGTGACCCAGAGGACTGTGCCCCGAATGCCTCTGCAAACCTACGCTGCATGGCCTCCCTCATCCTGCAAAGCCTGCGTAAGGATCCTCGTGTACATGCTATTAAAGGAGAGGGATCATTACTGGCTGGCGACTCTCCTTGATCCACGTTACAAGAGTAAGGTTGCGGACCTTATGTTGCCATCGCAGAGGGAGCAGAAGATGAAACTTCTGCGGGAGGCCTTGCAGAATGGTCTGTGCAATGCGTTCCCAGAACCGGGGGGATTACCAAAACCTGGCTCTGGACAACGTCTTGCTGAGGCTTCGGTGAGTCACAGAAGGGGCGGTGGAGAAGGTGGTCGTCTGACCGATGCGTTCAGGCAGTTTTTTAGTCCGCAGCCCCAAGGTCTGACCGGTTCCAGCAACCATCGCCAGCGTCTGGTTTACATGGTCCGGGAATACCTAGGGGCAAGATCCGACTTGGACACCTTCCCCACCGAAAATCCTCTGGCTTACTGGGTCTTGAGGATGGATCACTGGCCAGAGCTTGCACAGTACACAATTGAGCTACTGGCTTGCCCTGCATCCAGTGTTCTTTCAGAACGGACATTTAGTGCTGCTGGAGGCTTTGTGACTGATCACAGGGTGCGCCTCTCCACCGGCTCTGTTGATCGACTGACCTTCATCAAAATGAATCAGGCTTGGATCAACACCAGCTACCAAGCACCTGATGCTGATATTAATGAATAATATCTTTTTGTTGAAATGTCGGATCCCTTTTAGACTGCTGATGCTGAGTGACTGTCCTCTTATGCTGCTGATGGAATATCCTTCTCCTCCTCACTTTTCTTGCTGATAGCTAGTAAGAAATGTTGTGTTTCTGGGCTCCGCCACCAGTGCCTAAGGCACAATTTTTCAGCCCCTGTTTAACAGGGGCGCCTAATAACAATTTTTGATGCAATACTTTGCATGTGGCTCCTTGTTGCGCTCCAATTGGAGTTATTGTGAGGGGTTGCAGTGTTGTGTTGTGCCCAAGGCCCAATTTTTCTGCCCCTGTTTTAACAGGGGCGCCTAATAACAATTTTTGATGCAATACTTTGCACGTGGCTCCTTGTTGCGCTCCAATTACAGTATGTTTGAGGGGTGCCCTTTTTTCTAAAAAATTTCTTTCACAAAACAATAATGGCCCCCCACCACCGCTAAAATATTCGACATAATGTTGCCACACAGAACTTGCGCAAGTAGCATTAATTACTTTTTTTTTATAGTCCTCTCATGTTGTGCAGGGACATTTCTAAACACGTGCCACTACTATAGACACCCAGCAGGTGTGATATTTATAGGAATTTTTATTTTTATTTTTTTCACTTTAAGCATCATTAAAATGGCTGCTCCGTAAAAACAGCCGTTTTAAAAAAATAATAATTCCATTGATACATGTTCCCTTGGGCAAGACCCGGGTTCTGAACGACGTTTTCCAACATTTAATTGAATTTTGGTCTTTAAAACGACCGTTTTTGAAACGTTCGATAGACTTCGTCGATTTAATAAATTTTGTGCGAGTTGTTTTTGTGAAGTTTGTGGTTGTGTGTTCTGGTGAGTGTCTGTGTGTTTGATGGGTCTAGTCTTGTTCCCTACCCCTTCTCTTCTTCCACCCCTCTCCCTCCCCATCTCATATACACTGTTTTGATGATAATCTGTATATTGCACCAACCTTGTTTTGTTCTCGATGTATGTTAACATTTGTTATTTTGCACTGACATAGATTGTTAATTTCTTTGATTCAGATTTCTGTCTGAAACGTAACAGTTATGTCCATTGTTCATTCTGTTTGAACTTTCAAATAAACTTTGATTGTGAAAAAAATAAATAAAAATTAGTAATAAAGTTTTTGGTAAATACTGTTAATAATTAAAGTTGGAATTGTTGGAAATTCCTAGCATCTATATACTGTATATATATTTGGTTAAATATTTAATTTGGTTATAAAAATACAATGGCTGTTGTGGCCAATTTTACTCCATTCTACTGTGTCGGTCTCGTTTACTGGGTTAGGTGATCATGGGGTGGAAAAAGGGGGTGGTATAAGGGGAACGATAATGGGGGGTGGTATAAGGTATAGTTGCACATTTAAACTACACTAGTCAAGTGAAGCCCGGAGTGACAGAACAAAAAGGAAGATAATGGAGGGCTGGCATGACTGGGGTGGAATCAGGGCAACAGAGGGTTAAGGAATTAGGAGGTGCGTTCAGGGGAGTGGCCGTAGGCTTGGTTCTAGGGAAGGGGAGGAGTGCCATATATAGGGGGCGGGGACGGCGCCAAAAAGGCATAGGCAGTGTGAGGAGACACAGGGAGGCAGGTTTTGTTCGACGTTGTGTGTTGTGCTTTTGTTTTTCATTTTTTGCAGGTCAGTAGATGGCTGTTGTGGTCAATTTGACTCCATTCTACTGTGTCGTTCTCGTTTACTGGGTTAGGTGATCATGGGGTGGAAAAAGGGGGTGGTATAATGGGAATGATAATAGGGGGGGTGGTATAAAGTATAGTTGCACATTTAAACTACACTAGTCATGTCTTTAAAACCTGGACACAGGTTGGAGATCCTGTCCCACCCATATCTCTGAAGGATCTCCAAGCCACAGAGACCCATGTGAATACAGAAAAAATACAAGAAAACTGCCAAAGCAGTTTTCTCAGTTTTTAAATGTATTCTCTGCAGCTCTGCATTCAGCCAATATGCAGACTCTGGGGTAGATTCAGGTACACGTAAATTTGCGGAGAGCGTAATCGAAATACTCTACACTGCCGTATTTTACCAGGCTTTACATTGAATTCTGGTAGATTTTTGCCCGTACGATACGGTCGGCGTAGTCTATTTCTCGCCGCGTAATCGAAATACGCGACTTGGGGGCGTGAAGCATTTAAATTAGGCGCGTCCCCGCGGCAATCGAACTGCGCATGCTTCGTTCAGAAATTTCCTGCCGTGCATTGCGCGAAATCACGTTGTTACGTCATTTTTTTTTTAGTAGCGTCGTTTACGAACATTCCTATTCCCGGACGACTTACGTAAAAAATAATAAAAGACGTCGGAAAACGTTGAAATTCGACGCGGGAACGACGGCCATACTTAACATGGGCTGTCTAATATTAGAGCAGCAAAAAGCTGGTATAGTGTTACGCAAAAAAAAGATGACTAAAGATGCCGTAAGAGATTGCGATTGAAGATCGTAATTTCGGGGATCGCCGGCAAAAGCTCATTAGCGGAAAACGACGGAAAGTCCACCCAGTGGCCGCAATTTTATTGCAGCGTAGATCCGAAGGCGTACGAACACGTAATCCAGTCGAATTGAAGCCCGCAGCCGTCTATTCATGGTTTGAGGTTTCAGACTAGCTAAAAAACATGCGTAATTTGAAAATACTCCAGTTAGACAGGAGTTACGGCTCTCTGAATCTGGCCTTCTGTGTCCACTTCAACGTGACAGTAGCTCCTACTGTTACAATATATATATATATATATATATATATATATATATATAATATATATATGTAGTGCCTGTGTACTTTACAGTACCGGTGCTAGTTGAATTTAGAGGTAAATCAGAGTATAGTTAAACTCTGATCCAGATTGTTAAGTGCAAAACAGGGTCTCTGTCTCAGCTGGGCTGTGCTGTGGGCTATTCTGTTGTGCTGGGGTGTTCTTCCAACCCCGGTGCTGCAGGTGGCAGCAGGGGAGTCAAGGTTTGGGTATTTTTTCCTAGCACCAAATCAGGAAGGTTTGGCCTTGCTGTGCATGCTGGGGAGGGGTATTTATGAGGCAGACGCAATTGGTTCTGGGTCTTCTTCTTTGAGTGTGGCACCCACCTTTAGGGTGACCACATCACGGCCCCCTGGCGTTATGGCCTAACTGGCCGGGGCGTGCGTACCACGTGGTGTTCCTGGGTCCGGAACCATGTTGGCCCGGAGCATCTAAACAATGACGGGGACCCAGTGAGCGACTGGGTTCCCACCTTTGAGGATCCCAAGCTGTACAGCTGTCCCAAGCTGTATTGCTGTTCGGTGTTGAGTCCGTCTGAGGAGCACCATTGGGAGACTGGCGATCCAAAAGGGCCTCGACAAACCACCGGGGATCAAGGTACCCGGACAATGAAGGATTGATTACCTGTCAGTCGGTACCTGAGCGACAAGTTGAAGGAGATCCAGGCATAATTCATCTAAGGAGGATTATCTCCGTAACTAAAAACCAGAGAGGGCCTGTGGCAGAGGTGTCTTTCTGAGGTTCACCAAGGAGGGTCTGTGGTAGAGATTTTTCCTCAAGTTCAAGTTCACCAAGGAGGGTCTGTGTCAGAGACTTATCCTACAAATGTTCGAGTGATACTCCGGCTGCCAGGTCAGTGAGAGAGGCCTGTCTGGGTACGCTAATCCCACTCATAAAGGAGTGGTGCAAAGAAGTGTTACGTTTGGGAGCAGGACTGTTTCCCTCTCATCACGCCTGAATCTGTTCTCCTTTCTTCTACAACTTTTATTGTTTTTACCCGGCTGGGTAATAAAGAGCACAGCAAAGAACATTCCTTTACTTCTACCAAATGCAATACGCATCATTTACCCCTAGGAATTTAGGGGAGCCATGAGGTAAATGTGCCACCCAAAACAACCAGCAGCTCCTCCGGGGGTAGTGCAACATTCTACACATTTTCTCTTTTGGTTTTGTTTTTAGAATAGTATTCTTCATTGTTTGTGGTCCCGTCTTCTCTCTGGGAGGATATATGGAAAAGAAGTGTAGCCCCTGCTCCTGTCTAACAGGCGCTGCTGTAAATTTAGAGGGGGCCTGAGTCGTTATTTGGCTCAGACATGTGTAATTATGGGCAATTTAGCCTCTGTACCAGCCATGGCTGTGCTGGGAATAACCACCATTGTTTGCCTGGGGGTGTTGTTACCGTCCCAGGCCAAGGGTGGCAGCAGCAGAGTCAGGGTGTATTGGGTGTTACCCCTCGGCAGCGAATAAAGCCACTTGATAAAGGAAGCCAGGGGAGGACCTATCCTGGAGAGGACCATGCAAGAGGCTTGTATCTTGGGAGAAGGCCTGGAAACTTAATTTGAAGGAAGCACCATACACCGAGAGGCTCAATGGTGGTTGACTGTCAGATTCAAAGTTCTATTAAAGTTAAGCTGGAGAGATCTGTGTGCTGAATCCTGTGGCAGAGGATTCCAGACTGAAAAGTGTCTCCTGTTAAAGGAAGGTCTGTGGCAGAGACTGTACTTAATTCTGTGGGCCATTCCGGCTGCTAGGCCAGTTAGAGGGACCTATCCAGGTGAGCAATACCCACTCTGGCTAGAGTGGCGATGAAAGAAACTGTGTATGCTGGAAGCAGGAGTGTTTCCTATCTGTGACTGTACACCTGAACCTACCTACCTACCCACCCTTCCACCCCTTTAACTTATTTTCTACCAAGTTCTACAAATAAATTACAGAAAAATAATTGTATTGCGTGGACATTGGAATTGTTCGGACTCTCATTTTCACCCTAGACAGCGAGAAGATAGAGAAAATGTGCCACCCAAAAACATTCAGCAGCTCCTTCCTTTTCTGATGAGGAGAGTGAAGAAGGGTATACATCTAGTGGGCAATAATATAATATGTTTTTAACCACTTGACCTCTGGGCACTTAAACCCCCTTCCTAACCAGACCAATTTTCAGCTTTCGGTGCTCTCACAATTTGAATGACAATTACTCAGTCATACAACATTGTACCCATTTGAAATTGTTGTCCTTTTTTCACACAAATAGAGCTTTCTTTTGGTGGTATTTTGATCACCTCTGGGTTTTTTATTTTTTGCGCTATAAAAGGAAAAACGACTGAAAATTCTGTAAAAAAAAAAAACTTGTTTGTCATATTAGCAGGTTATTTCTCACACACAGCATATGCATACCACAAATTACACCCCAAAACACATTCTGCTATTCCTCCCGAGGATGGCGATACCCCATGTGTGAGACTTTTACACAGCGTGGCCACATACTGAGGCCCAACATGCAGGGAGCACCATCGGGCGTTCTGGAACACCAAGGCCAATTCTGACATTCCTCTCCTACATGTAAAAATCATAATTTATTTGCTAGAAAATTACATAGAAACCCAAAACATTATATATGCTTTTTTAGCAAAGACCCTAGAGAATACAATGGCGGTCGTTACTACTTTTTAACTCGCATGGTAGTTTCACAGAAATTCTTTGAACGTGTGTTTTTAAAAAAAAAACTGTTTCGTGCTTAAAAAAAACAAAACAGTAAAGTTAGCCCAATTTTTTTTCATAATGTAAAAGATGAAGGTACTCCGAGTAAATAGATACCCAACATGTCACACTTCAAAATTGCGCACACTCGTGGAATGGCGCCAAACTTCGCTACTTAAAAATCCCCATAGGCGACGCTTTAATTACTTTTATTGGTTACATGTTTTTAGTTACGGAGGAGGTCTAGGGCCAAGATGATTGCTCTCGCTCTAACGTTCGCAGAGAGAGATACCTCACATGTGTAGCTTTAACACCGTTTTTATATGTGGGCGGGACTTACGTATGCGTTCACTTCTGCATGCGAGCACACTGGGACAGGGGTGCTTTAAAAAAATAAATGCAAATTGTTAATTTTACTTTATTTACTTGATTTTGACACTTTTTCCCCCAAAAATACATTTTTTTATCACTTTTATTCCTATTATAAGGAATGTAAACATCCCTTGTAATAGGAATATAGCATGACAGGTCCTCTTTACAGTGAGACGTGGGGTCAATAAGACCCTACATCTCACCTCTAGGCTGGGAAGACTGAAAAAAAAAAAATATCCTGGCTTCGATCGTAGCAGTGAGTCTGTAAAAGCACCGGAGGGTGGCAGGAGGGGGGGACATATTGCAGAGTATTGGGGTATTGCAGAGTATTGGGGTATTGCAGAGTATCACGCAGGGTATTGCAGAGTATTGGGGTATTGCAGAGTATCACACAGGGTATTGCAGAGTATTGGGGTATTGCAGAGTATTGTGCAGGGCATAGTTACCAACATTTGAAAAAAAATTCCAGGGACACTTTGCAGCACAGCTATTAATTAATTACCACACAGGTTTTTTTTCTTCCCAGCAAGGACCGCGTCATGTCGAGAAGTTCCCCCTATCAAGAAATGCAGAGTTTACAATCAGCTGTTCTCTCACATGGCCGAGGCACGTTAATGTAGCTGAAGGGTGGATATTTACATTTTTCAATGATAGACAGTTTTGGGTGTTGAATTTTTATCCATGGCCAAACAAAGCTGCAAAATAAATCTTTACTAGTCTTTTTGGACGCTTGCAGGGCATGTATAGTCAATTGAAGCATGGCTTTTTATGCTTTAGATAAAGATTTTTTTTTTGCAGATTTGTTGGCCATCGATAAAAAATTCCGCAACCACCACTGGGCCCTATTTGATAGCCGGGCACTTCTCGACAGAAAAACGGCAGCGTCGCATTCACAGTGGCTGCATGCAAAGGGAATATCTCCTAAACCGTACAGGTATTATTTGTACCTACCTTATTATGTAAAATTTGGGTATATAATCAAGATTTTCCAAAAAAAAAAAAACCCTGCACAGGAACACTGCACACACCAGCTACATGTCTCAGTGTTACAACTCGGCCTGACACGTTTCATCACAACCAATGTGAGACGTTACTTCTACTTTTGGGAGAACTGCTGCTTCTGGAGCTTTTTAAATTCCACTGCCACTGGACGAACATCCCAGGATTAATCTAACCCCCCTCAAAAAAAACTCCCTGCACTGCCAGGAACACTGCACACACCAGCTACAAGTCACCACCCTTCACATTGCCCACCAACAACCCAGGTGTTTGTGTGGGATGGTGTGGACAAACGCTTTAAACTGCATTTCCAGCTTTAATCCTTCAACACCATCTCTGGACACCCATTAATACAAGCACTAAGCCCCCAATAAAGGACTCACCAAGTACAATAAATCTTGTGATATAGAAAGACGCTCATCCACAGACAGACAAACAATCCAATGGCTCATATCCCACCTGCTGCAACCACTGTACACCCCCAGTACTGCACACTGATGGATTCATCTACTGATCTCTAACACTCACAGGATTATACCACTTCCAGTACATGAGGGGGGATATCACCAGTCTACTCCAAACAGATGAGGAAATGTGTGTGCACAGGACTTAGTCCACAAGATGTCAGAAGGGGAATGCCCTGGACAGAATTAAACAGGTGCAAGCTAAAAGGCAAATTAAATTGAATGGATTTAGTCTCTCTATCCCCGCTGCCGCACAGTCACTCACCCTGAATGCCGGTCTGACAAAAGAACAGTCACTCACCCTGAATGCCGGTCTGACGAAAGCACAGTCACTCACCCTGAATGCCGGTCTGAAGAGCCCGTGCAATTGGTGAGGGGTGAACCAGAAAGTCACGTGACTGGCTGAGCAGGCACGTGCGTCATCGGCCCGCCGTACACTGGTTGCCGAGCAACCGAGCCCAGGCAGTCCCAAACTCCGCTAGCCTAGGACACGTGACGCCCTCTTTCCCCACTAGACGGGACAAGTCTCGGCAGGCTAAATTAGCCGGGACTGGGTCCAAATTGACGGGACTGTCCCGTTAAAAACGGGACAGTTGGCAGCTATGGCAGGGTATTGCAGAGTATTGGGGTATTGCAGAGTATCGCACAGGGTATTGCAAAGTATCGCGCATGGTATTGCAGAGTATTGGGGTATTGCAGAGTATCGCGCAGGGTATTGGGATATTGCAGAGTATCGCGCAGGGTATTGCAGAGTATTGGGGTATTGCAGAGTATCGCGCAGGGTATTGGGGTATTGCAGAGTATCGCGCAGGGTAATGGGGTATTGCAGAGTATCGCGCAGGGTATTGGGGTATTGCAGAGTATTGTGCAGGGATAGCTGAGCTGGGATGGATGGATGGCTGGATCTGTGACTGCAGTTGTCACAGATCCAGCCCTCGGTGCTGCTGCTGCCACCCGCTCTCCCCCTCTCCTCAAATGACGCCGGTTTGTTTACAAGTGATCGCTCCGTCATTTGACGGAGCGATCACGTGGTAAACGGCCGCTATCAGCGGCAATTTACCGCAACTTGTGATGCGCCAGGTCTTCTAGACCCAGCGCTCATGGATGATCCCAGGGGGCGCGCGAGTGAAGGATTCTGGGAGGACATCCTCCCAGAACAACTCCACCGCGCTGTAGCAGTATTTTCTCTATAGCGCGGTGGGAAAGTGGTTAAAGTTGAGTTTGTCCCAAAAGTGGACCTTCCGCTTTAAGCACTCCTCGCCATGTAATTATTTTTTTTCGGGGGGGGGGGTAGGTGCTGCTTTAGTAGTGGGACTTCTACCTATGGGCTGCCTAGGTGGCCCCTCCCTCTAAGCGATCTCCTGGGACACGTGACAGGTCCCAGAAGATCGCCTGTTCACTCCGATGGCGCAGCGCGACTTGGACATGCGCAATGCCCAGAGTGGCAATGGAGGCGCTGGTGGAGAGGACCGTGAAACAGGTAAGTGTCTGTTTATTAAAATTCAGCAGCTACACTTTTTGTAGCTGCTAACTTTTAATAAACATAAAAATCCTGGAAGTCCGCTTTAAGATCCATTTACACTGGAGGGTCTAATTGTTGAGAATTCACTTTTACCATTGTCTTCACTGAAGTGGAGTATATAGTGAAGATGCAAGTATTTCACACTAAATTTGGTCATATGGGTATTTGCTGCAACTGCCATCATTGCTTTATGTCTCATTTTTACCCGTTTGTTTTTCTGTGTTTTATTTTACAAAATAAATAACGTTTCTGTTAAAAATAAAATAAAAAATGTGGTCATATGGCATAGTTTTTGGTATAGCTAGGAGAAGAGTGGTTTTGAATCTTTTGTAAATATAACCCATAGTGTATTGGTAGTTGATTATATGCAGGACTAAAAAATACTATTAAAAAA
The DNA here is from genome assembly GCA_029574335.1 of Rana kukunoris. Lineage (NCBI taxonomy): Eukaryota > Metazoa > Chordata > Amphibia > Anura > Ranidae > Rana > Rana kukunoris. Next base: position 268,334,923 of record CM056059.1, on the reverse strand, counting down.
AGTTGCTTTTAGGTTGGTAGATACAAAGTATTGCATATACGATCATGTACACAGGGTGTTTTTCAACCTCTCCTGAACAATTTAACTTGACAGCTAGAAAACGGCTGCGTTTAAATGCCGCGTTTGTGTCTAGAAGCGTTTGAAAGTTGGTTTTTCTTTTCTTTTTGGTTAAAATTAAAAATGTCGGGGGCGTGGCTTGGCGCATGGAGCAGTGAGACGTGTTTTTTCCTGGCTCCCTGGACCTCCAGCTTCACGGACTTAACCACCACTGCAATTCGACTCAAAATCGCCGCAGACTTGGCACATGGGGAAAGACAGGTCCCGGGCACAGAAGGGTACTGGTGGGGAATGGAAAGGAAGCGATCTGGAGGACTCAAAAGAGTGCTAATGTGGCCCTTCCTTCAATAGTATAGCACAGCCCAGCGCTCAGAATTGCACTGTTGAGATGATTTTGCAACAGATCATCAGTTAAACATAAATTGTAGCAGCTACTTAAAAAATGACAATATAAAACAGAACAGTAAAACAAAAACTTTTCTTAAAACGTAAACGTCCCAAAAGTCTTTATGTAGAACTGCAGCAGCGCTACTTCCAAATCTGCGTTTTGGAATACTTCTATATATCAATCACATATAGGAAATCAAATGATAGTGCAAGTAGATGAACTACACAGAAAACAGTCCTTGAATTAGTGCTCCTTTCACCAAGAGGGGGTGTTCACCACGTGGGGGGTATTACTCCCCTTTTGGGGATGCACTCACCACAAGCAAGAAAATTCTGAGCCTGGATTATATATCCGTGTATGTCCTAGTAATAGCACTTTCCACCAGCCGATCGGTATTGGGCGTTCGTTCAAACCACAAACATATGCAATGGAAAAAACTCATATAGTGTAATAAAGTTTTAAAACACGTTTATTAAAACCCAAACCCTCCCTTTATACAATGTGCGTACCACAAAATATAAGAAACAAGCATATAGTATCAGTACTGTGCCTGTATGCCTCTCCTGGATGGACAGTGCGGTGGATGTTGCTTCACCTGTCTCCTGTTCCTGGACCCGGGGGCTGTACAGTGCGTTAGGTGAATGGATAAGTGTGACGCCCTGACGCGTTTCGTCATTGGTTGACTTCTTCTGAGGGCCTGACTAAGCTTATCCTTGACCAGTTATATATCATCAACTATAGAGCGTGTTGCGCGCCAATTGGTCCAGTGCGGTCACGTGAGCGGACTTTTTGACACCTGCACACTTTGGACGAATCCGGATATGTTGTGGGCGGAACTGAATGGTGCGTTCCAAGCCGCACCTGCGCTGTGCGGGTTACTTGGGGCTCTGTCCTTATACAAGCAGAGCACTTCCGCGTTCCAGATGGAGCGCACTTGTGAACCGCACCTTGCGCTCCAATAGGCTGCAAGACACATTTCTATTGGTCGAAGGTGATCACGTGTGCACGTCTAACTGCGCTCACGTGATCGCGGCATCCAATCCCGGATATGAGATGTGATGCATTCAGAACGTTCCTAAACACAGTGTATGTCTGCTAATAAGACCATTGTCCTATTCCAGTCAGATGACCGGCTTGGTTCGATATGTGAATGGCGGTGTGCGCTCGTAAAGAGCAGTACATCCGACAAATACAAAGTAGAACAATACTTGGAAATGTATATATGCTGTGCAATCCATATTTACAACAGACATGCACCATGTATATCTATTAGCAGATAATTAGTCTGCCTGAATACCCGCAGTATAATAAACATATAATCACATATGATACATACAATAAAATCCAATGTCATAAAATATGAAATATAAAGTGGTATGCTAAATGCAATAAAACATGCAATAGAATATAAAAAAATGTAGTAAAATATGATAAAATATAATCAAAATATAATAACATATAATAAAAATATATATAGGGCCAGATTCAGGAACAGTTAGGCTGGCGGATCCAGTGATCCGCCAGCCTAACTGTCACTTTGAGCCGGCGTTTTTGTTTTCTGTAACCAGAAAACAAGAAACGCCGGGTTGAAGCTCCGATGCGATCAGCGTAACTGAGTTTCGCCATCGCATCGTTACTTCAACTTAAAAATGGCGCCGGGGGCGTTCCCGCCGATTTCCGCTCAAAAAATATGTTAATGAGCGGAAATCGGCAATTCACGAGCAAATTCCGGCGCGACGCAATGACGGTACGACGTTTCCGGAAGCGATATGCGGCGCAAAGATATACCTACATGGGGTTGGAGTATCCTATGTTAGGTATAGGCGTCGTCATCGCGTCGGGGAAAAAAAAAATCACGTCGCTTGCGTAAAAAGATCATGAATGGGAATGTGACGTCATTGACATTCATTCACAGAATTTGGAGCATGCGCACGGGGATGCTTTGACACTCGACGCATGCGCAGTACGTTCGCGGCGGGATCGCGCTTAGTTTAAATACTACACGCCCCGTACCCGCCCAATTTGAATTCCGCCGGCTCATTTTCGTTACGCTGCCGCAACTTTAGGAGCAAGTGCTTCGTGAATTCGGCAGAGTAACGTAAATGAGAAGCGTTACTCTGGAGCAAAGATGCTCCCATCTACCTGAATCTGGCCCATAATATACAAACCCAGATTCCAATTATATATCCATATCCACCAAGATTAGGGGCAGATAATGGTGTAGCCATACGTAACAACCTATAAAACACCTGTTCTTTTGATGTGCTTATATTGTTGGCGTCATATATAATCAATGCACGGAGTGCTATTGAATCGTTTAGGGGTCATATATATATTAAGAGTTATTTCTGGTTCAACAAATCCACCTAGGGGGCTATGCTATCCTAAATTGTGTACATATTATGTGATCAATTTCTTTCTATAGAATATATGTAAATAACCCCTGTGTTAGTGGAAATTTAGATATCTAAAAGAGCAATAGGACAGATAGAGGGGCAAATAAAAACAGATATAAAGGGAGGGAAGAGTACAGTGATGAGTACAGGTATACATAGTAAGATTTGAAATGAATAAAGCAGTGCACCTAGAGATAGGGGAAATTCTTCATGAATCGCTGATGAAACAATTGATATCGAGTTCGATATTAAGGCCTTTAGGAGTTAATACTTCAGTGGAAAAAATCCATCTTGTCTCACGTTTCGAGAGTTCAGGTACCCTGTGGGACCCTCTCCAGTTAGATTCAAAATGTTCTACACCCCAAAATTGAAGGCCTGATGGGTCCTGGTTTTGTTTTAATTTAAAATGCCAGGACACATTGTGGTCCTTAAAACCCAAGGAGGGTTCTGAAGCCAAGATGGCGCCAGCTCCTCCATCTCCAGCATGCTCTGAATCATCCCTACAGTCACAGGTGAGCACACATGGCCTCCTCTCTCTCCCTGGAGAATCTGACTTTGTGTTCACCAGGAGCCGCTCCAATGCCTCCCTGGGCTCAGGGGAAGGATGGGACATGGAAGCTCAGTTCCGCTCCCTGCTCCCTGCACAGTTATATCAGATCCCTGCCCACCAAGGCTTATTTTGAGCACTGTGTCCATAGGATTGAAAAGGCCTAAAAGAAAGAGATCTCTGATCTTAAAAAGGATGTGGGTGCACATTTTCAGGACTTAGATGCTACCACTGACAGCCTCAGCAATGCAGTGCAAACACATGACAAAATCCTGAACTCCCACACTGTCATGCTGCAGAAGTTGGCGTATCAGCAATAGTAGAAGGTAAGGAAAAGGGATGGACAGCCGCACTCCAGGGAAACTTCCAAAAAAAGTTGTCTTTATTGATAAAAAATGGGCATACAAAACAAACACAGCCACGGTAAAGGACAGCCGACGCGTTTCACACTATGTTAGTGCTTAGCCACCGTCTCGGTGGCCATGCTCAGATCTTGTCCCAGTTTCTTCTCTGGACCTTTTTGTTCTGTGCCTCTTCCTGCCCTTCCTGTTTCTGTCTACTATCCTCTTTTCTTTCCTTTACCCCCCTTCCTCCCTTTCTTCTCTCCCTGAATCTGTTTTGGCTGTGTTTCTATCTCTGTGGGTTGCTGACAAGACATAATCCTATCTCATGTACCCCTTCTTCCCTTCCCCTTTTCCCTTACCTACATGCATCATGGCTTCTGTTTGCCCTTTAACTTTAGCATCCTTCAACTGTAGGGGGTTCAACACACCCGAGAAGCGGAGCCAGATTCTTTACCATTTCCACAAAAAACGTTCTAACATTTTACTCTTGCAGGAAACCCACTTCTGTTCTGATTCTGTGCCGGTTATGCGTAATAAGTATTACACGCAATGGTTCCACAGTACCAACCCCAGGGCCAAATCAAATGAAGTATCCATAGCATTCTATAAGTCTTTTAATCCAGAGGTTCTAGACACCCTTGTTGATGTTAATCGTCGCTTCATTTTTCTCAAACTGAAACTAAACAATTTTCTTTTTACAGTGGCTAACATCTACGTACCTAATACAGGTCAGGCTCGGTTCCTCTCATCAGTTCTCACCAGACTATCCTCCTTCAGGGGTCCCTGCTACATCATTGGTGGAGATCTTAATATTGTCATGTCCCCGTCTGCTGACACATCCTCGGGTAAGTCCTCCATACCACACTCTACACTGACATGCATCAAAACTCTCCTTCATTCCTCCCTTCTGGTGGATGTTTGGCGTGTCCGGCATCCCACAGAGAGGGACTATAGCCATTACTCAGCGGCACATGACTCGTATAGCAGACTAGACCACTTTCTAATCTCTGTTAGACACTCCCATTTAGGCGTTAATGGGTCAACTGCTTTGGTCCGACCATGCACCGGTCTACCTGACCCTTGCACGTCCCCCATCGTCATGAAGGGGTTCACACTGGAGGTTGAATGACAATTTGCTGCGAGACCCCGTGTGTGGCAGATGTCTCCACTGCCATTCAACATTTTATCTCTGATCATCTCTCGGGCACCACCTCCCCTATCACTCAATGGAAGGCCCTGAAATGTGTCATTAGAGGGGTACTCATTCAACATGGCTCTCGTCTCAAAAAGATGCGATCGAGTGACATCCGTCGTCTCCTTTCCACTATAGCAGAACTTGAACCCCTGCATAAACGAGATCTGGACCCTGCAGTCTGTGTTCAACTTTTGAATGCCCGTCGAGACCTACTCCAGATTCTCGACTCGCATTCGCTAATAGCTCGGGATAGGACACGCAACTTCCACTACTCACTGGCCAATAAATGCGGTAAACAGCTAGCACGGTCCTGCACCCTAGATCTTCACGTTGCACCATTCCCTTTGTTTTGCGCCCTGACCATACCAAATTGTTTAATACAACGGGTATATCATCCATCTTTCGGGAATATTATTCTTGCCTCTATAATCTTATTCCCACTGACTCGACCGCACGCTCCACTCCTCCTGGTGGCGATATGTGGGATTATATCGTTGAGACGGTTCTGCCCACCATTGCCACCTCTGATGTGGCTGCACTGGACAATCCCTTAAGCTCGTTCGAGTTTCTCAGCGCCATTAAGGGCTTGAAGGTAGGCAAGTGTCCCGGTCCAGATGGGTACACCCCTCGTTTCTATAAAACCTTTGCTTCACTGTTGACACCTTTGATGGCTAAGGCTTTAAATGCCATGGATGGTTCTCTCCCTCCACCCAGGGCTTTGCTAGCTGCTAACATCTCCATTATACCCAAGCCGGGCAAGGACCCCTCACAATGCAAAAGCTACTAGCCTATATCCCTGCTCAATGTCGATCTAAAATTGTTTGCCAAGGTCCTGGCCAACCGTTTGTCCCCTCTACTCCCAGGTGTGATTCACAATGACCAAGTGGGATTTGTCCCGGGCCGAGAAGCCAGGGACAATACCACCAAGACAATTCATTTAATCTCCCTTATCCAACGCAAAGGCCTGAAGGCTTGCCTCCTCTCCTTTGACGCTGAAAAAGCGTTTGATCGCGTAAGCTGGAGATTCCTTCGCCTATTGCTGGAACAGTTGGGGCTAGGCACGTCCTTTATCTCCAAGGTGATGTCCCTTTATTCACATCCTTCGGCCTCAGTCTTGGTTAATGGCTCTACCTCGGACTCCTTTGACATCTCCAATGGCACCCGGCAGGGCTGTCCCCTATCCCCCTCCTATTCGTTATCATCATTGAACATTTAGCCTGTGCCATTAGACAAAACACTTCCATACATGGGATCCAAACACCTTCCTCTCATCAAAAGTTATCTCCTTACGCGGACGATCTCCTGGTGTACATTCAGGACCTCTTTTTCTCCCTGCCATCCCTTTTCGCAGAATTCCATCGTTTTGACTTGTTCAGCAATTTTAAACTTAACGTTTCCAAGACATAGAGTCCCTCCCCCCTGCTACTATGACTATGCTTAAAGCCAATTTTTCTTTCCAGTGGCAAGCACGGGGGGATTTCATATCTTGGGGTCACCATTCCATCCAATCTCGCCAACCTTTACTCCCTCAATTATGTTCCGTTACTCTCTCACGTATGAAAAGATCTGGAGGAATGGGGAGGGTCTTCTCTGCCGTGGTTTGGGCGGATCAACACCTTGAAAGTGGACACCCTCCCCAAGCTTCTATATCTTCTTCAAACGATCCCTATTATAGTCCCCAAATCCTTCTTCGTTTCCCTACGTTCCCTCGCCATTAGATTCTTATGGAGCCGAGGGTTGCCTAGGGTGAAGTATAATTTGCTCACCCATCCTAAATTGCAAGGTGGGGTTGGTCTCCCCAACTTTGAATTGTATTACAAGGCCACCCATGTAGTAAGAGTCCTGGAATGGTTCCTGCATCCATTTCTAAAGGCCTCTGTTGCCATAGAGCAGGACCTGGCTCACGTGGACCTTAGAGCTCTGTTGTGGATATAGGTCCCAGTTTGCGCGCATGCCCCCTCCCTCTCCACTAACCTTGGCCTCTTTCAGGATCTGGTATAACAGGGGGTTATGCTCCCTACTATGCTCCGATCCTTCCCCATTGACCTCCCTGTTTGATAATCTTTCCTCCCCTCAGGGTCTCGGGGTACAGTCGATGGGTCCCTTCAGACGGACCACATGGCCACAGGCACGCTCATTTGTACACCCGTTCCTAGGGTCGCCGTGATACCGGCGGGATTGCACGATTGGCTAACTGCTATCCATCTCTCTACACTCACTAGGCACCTACATTCCTCTTCCCAAATACACCGCCCTTGTACTGAATTTGAACGACTGTGTTCACTCTCAGAGACCCCTAGACACCTTCTATCGGCCATATATAGTCTCCTTCAGACACTCACACACACCGAGCTACCCTCTTACACGAGGACGTGGTCAGCAGACTTAGGTGAGGATGTATGGAATCCTGAATAACAGACTTCATTCCATTTTACTCATAAGTCCACAATCTCCTGCTACTCACAGGAAAAGAATTACAAGATTCTCTCAAGAGGACATAGAGAAGGCAAATTTATTAAATGCTTTCTTCAGCTCTGTGTATACAATGGAGTATGGGGGAGCTCATGTCCATAATGGGGGTGGGAGTGACACAGCCCCAAATCAACAATGGCTCAAAAGTGATATGGTCCAGAAATAATTAGACAGAATAAAGGTGGATAAAGCACCTGGACCAGATGGCATCCACCCACGGATCCTAAAAGAATTGAGCTCTGAAATTTCAAAGCCACTGTATCTAATATTTAGGGACTCATTAATGACAGGAATAGTACCACTGTATTGGCGTAGAGCCAATGTGGTGCCTATATTTAAAAAGGGAACAAAGTCTTTACCAAGTAACTATAGACCTGTTAGTTTAACTTCTATAGTTGGGAAGATACTGGAACGTTTAATAAAAGACCACATGGATGAGTTCTTGCTGGAAACAAACTGTTTAAACAGCAGACAGCATGGATTCATGAAAGACAGAAGTAGTCAGACAAACATGATTTCCTTTTATGAAGAGGTAAGTAAAACCCTGGACAGAGGCGTGGCAGTGGACGTGGTATACTTGGATTTTGCAAAAGCGTTTGATACAGTTCCCCACACGCGGCTCATGTGTAAGGTAAGGTCTACAGGATTAGATATATCAGTTTGTAAATGGATAGAAAACTGGCTGAAAGACAGAATTCAGAGAGTTGTGGTTAATGATTCTTACTCTGAATGGTCCAAGGTTATCAGCGGTGTACCCCAAGGTTCAGTGTTGGGTCCCTTACTTTTCAATATATTTATAAATGATATTGGGTCTTAGATCCAAAGTAACATTTCTGTCTTTGCAGATGACACCAAGCTATGCAGTGGAATAACGTCCTTGCAGGATGTCTCCAATTTACAAGCCGACCTCAATGCTCTGTCTAATTGGGCGACTAAGTGGCAGATGAGGTTTAATGTTGATAAATGTAAAGTTATGCACTTAGGGGCTAAGAATATGCATGCATCATACATGCTAGGGGGAGTTCAACTGGGGGGATCTGTAGTGGAGAAGGATCTGGGGTTTTTAGTTGATCATAAGCTCAATAATGGCATGCAATGCCAAGCTGCGGTTTCCAAAGCGAGCAAAGTCCTTTCTTGTATTAAGAGAGGTATGGACTCCAGAGATAGAGATATAATTTTGCCCCCGTACAAATCATTAGTAAGACCTCATCTGGAATATGCAGTCCAGTTTTGGGCACCAGTTCTCAAAAAGGATATCGGAGAACTGGAGAAAGTGCAGAGAAGGGCAACTAAACTGATAAGAGGCATGGAGGAGCTCAGATATGAGGAAAGATTAGAGGAACTGAATTTATTCACTCTTGAGAAGAGGAGAATAAGGGGGGATATGATCAACATGTACAAATATATAAGAGGTCCAAATAGTGAACTTGGTGTTGAGTTATTCACTTTAAGGTCAACACTGAGGACAAGGGGGCACTCTTTACATCTGGAGGAAAAGAGATTTCACCTCCAAATACGGAAAGGTTTCTTCACAGTAAAAGCTGTGAAAATGTAGAACAGACTCCCTCCAGAGGTGGTTCTGGCCAGCTCAGTAGATTGCTTTAGGAAGGGCCTGGATTATTTCCTAAATGCTCATAATATAACTGAGTACTAAGTTTTGTAGGTAAAGTTGATCCGGCGTAAATTCGATTGCCTCTCGGGGGATCAGGAAGGAATTTTTTCCCCTCCGGTAGCAAATTGGATCATGCTCTGCTGGGGTTTTTTGCCTTCCTCTGGATCAACTGTGGGTATGGAGTTGGGTGTATGGGATGTACTGTGTTTTATTTTGTTTATTTTTTTTATGGTTGAACTGGGATGGACTTGTGTCTTTTTTCAACCCGACTAACTATGCAACTATGTAAGATGGTACAGGGTCCCCTCTATGTTGCACAAAATATTTCCGTCCACTCTGGCATCCTGTTGTGCGATGTGCTACAGCCGTTGGGACCTATCTGCATGACTGGTGGGAATGTAAGAGGATCCGCCCCTTCTTGACCCAGGTATTTGAGTGTTACAATAAGACTTATGGTGAATCGTTGGTCCCCTCCCCTAAGATTGCCCTCCTTTCTGTACTTCCTGGATCGATAACATCGCAGAAGCGGAGTCTCCTCTGTTTCTTTATGTCCTCAGAGAGGCAGCTCATACCTTCCTACCGGAAGTCGACCACCATTCCCCCCCCCCTGTCACACTGGGTTTCGATTATGAATGACACTATGAGAATGGAACAGATGCTGGCTCTTGACAATGATACTTATGATAACTACAAAACTGTGGCTCATCTGGCTCCACTTCTCTTCCTCTGATACTTTGGCAAGCATGTTGTCACCTTCGACGCAATCGTCCCCACATTTCCTTCTGCTCTGGGGCCGGTTAGACTCCTGCTCCTGGGTCTCTCCCCCCACACATACCCTATTTTGCCTTTTTCTGCCTGTCTTGTCGGCGGCCCACACTCCCCTTCTATGCATCCCTTCTCATCCGCCCTAACCTGTTTCCCTTTCCCCTCCCTTTCTTTCACCCTTTCTCTCTTCTTCTTTTCCTTTCTCGCCTTTCACTATTCTTGTCCCCTGTTCCCTCGTCGTTTATTCTAATTTTATTTTGTCTTCAGCTTTGTCCTTTTCTTTTCTCTCCTTTATTTTTTTTTATACCTTAGATTACTGTTGCAGTTCTGCCAAACGGAAGAGCCCCTAATGTTTGCACATACTTCTTGTTTACAGTCACGGTTGTAGTGGCTCATACTGTTATGTTTATTGGTGAGAGTCCTATGTGGGCGATAGCCATTTGGCTGACTCCTCCCCCGATCATATTTGTGACTGTGTGCAGACTGTAACACCTCATGTTAATTGTCTTTTTTATGTTTTGTATTGTTAAAATACCAATAAATATATTTTCAACTCTAAAATTAAAAACGTCTGTAAACAAAATGCTGCTAAATGCGAGTTACCGCATTAGCGATTGAAATGTCTTTAAACACAGCTTCTGAATGCATTTTTTTGGGGTTCCAGAAAGCGACGCTAAACTCAACTGCATAGAAACAACTATAAATGACCCTGTGTATATGTCTGATAAGATAACATAGAGGAGAGTTTAGGAGCAGTTGAACAAACACATCATTTTTGATTGTAAACCATAATAGTTAAACATTGAGTTCTGTACTTAGTAGTTTACAAAAACAAACCATTTTATATGACAGCTGAGCACACAAAGCATCTGATATTATGAGTTAAGTGTAATCTTAAATTACCTTGATAGTCTCTGCACCAACATGGGTCTGTGTTTCTTTTAGGCGAGAGATAGAGCCATGGCTGAGGCCGCCAACAACAGACATAAGGGTGTTAAAGTTTTGTAGCTCTAGAAGTTTCTGCAATAACAAATTTAGTCGTTAGGACATTTAAAACGCATGTAACAAACTACTATAGTGAACAAGCTTACTTTTTTGTTGTGTATATATATATATATATATATATATATATATATATATAGTAACCTGAGGGATTGGTAGCAGGTACAAAAGCTCCCTGGGATGAGCAGGCACAGATACCAAGTCCATAAGATAAGTGAACAACAGTGGGGTGTTTATTGGTGCTATACACAAAGTCTATTTACAGGTGCTGTACAGTGTGCAAAAAAGCAAACAGAACAAAAGATAACTAAACAAAAACCTAGCCGTGCCTCGGCTCTAGCTATACTATATATATATATATATATATATATATATATATATACAGGCCCTCACTACCAGGCTGAACAAGCCTACAGCTTGTCAGCTTCCACACAATATTGCTTAACAGTTTTCCACCAACCTTCTTGCTCTTACAGATCAGCACTATCTGTGTCTCCCAGGCTGAGCAAAGGCTGTCTGCTCAGGTGAGCTTAAATTGGCCTGGGGAAGAGGGCCAACACCTGAACTGGATCCCTGGATCAGAGATCCCTGAACGTGTAAGAGAGGAGCCTGGGAGATGTATAAACCCCGAACTGGACTTTCCCAGGATCTCTTTGGGATGCTCTGCTACACATCCTTCCCCCTTGTTTCAACCCCAGAGTTGGAACACCTGTAGCCCAACAGGAATGAACACGGGACAGGGCATCTACATCTGCGGACCAGTTTCAGCGGACATGTTCGATCGTGTGTACGCTGCCTAAGAGTCCCAGAGGGTGTCTCCCATTAAGCAACTCAAATGGAGAGTACCCTGTAGAGGACTGGGGAACCTCCCTGATGGCGAACATCAAGTATGGTATCAGGAAGTCCCAGTTTTTCCCCATCTTTGTCAACAACTTTTTAAACATGCCCTTTAATGTCTTATTGAAACGTTCCACCGAGCCATCTGTTTGAGGATGATACACTGAGGTCCGCAACTGCGTCACCTTAAACAACTTGCACAGAGGGGGCGGAGCTAGCTGAGGACGGAGATGGCCGCGCTGTAGCCGAGCTCCGGTCCTGGCGGATACTTAGCGGCTAATAGCAGCTCATCCAGCAGGGTTTTGACCACCCCAATGCGGCGTTCTATCTCCCTGGGAGTCGAGGAAGCCACTCTGACCATGGGTAGGCGAAAGAAGGAGGGGAACCGCCCGCTTAAACTCACAGAGTTATTTGCTTTGGGGCCTAAGCAAGATGGCGCCGGCGCGTCCTCCACACCGCTCCATAGGAACCATCAGAACCCGGGCCCAGCAGGGAAATCGACTAACAGTAGCAGCCCACCCAGGAGCCTGAGCTCCCCACCGGCTACTCCAACCTCTGGCAGCCCGGAGAAGACAAGGTGTCGGCTAGATGCAGCAGAGGCCGCACATGAGGTGAGCACACACACAGATTCAGGAGATGACACGAGGGAGCTGCCTGACTCCATTGATATGTTTCCCACGGCCAACAAGCCTGTACTAGGCACGGTGCTGAAGGAAATGCTAGTATCCCTCAGAAGCTCCCTTCACTCTAATATGATATCATGTGTACACAAATTCAGCACTGATTTGAAGCATGTGGATGATAGAGTAACGCATGTAGAAACCAAAATGGGGGGATATGCTTCCACCATCAATGCCTAAGTGGATGCTAACGAGAGCAATGAAGAGGATATTGATTCTCTGAAAGCCAAACTAGCAGAAATTGAAGATAGGTCAAGGAGGAACAACCTTAAGATTAGAGGGATCCCTGAATCCATTAAACAACAGGGTCTGCGTGAATATGTGATCCAGTTGCTTACTGCTGTACTACCTGACATGTCTGAGCTGGACTTTACCATTGACAGGATTCACAGACTTCCTAAACCCTCTTATCTCCCTGACAACATCCCTCAGGCTTCACTTTTACCACACCAAAGAGAGACTCATGGCGGTTTCACGCCAGAAAGAGGCACTACCAACCCAGTATGCCGACCTCCAATTCTATGCGGATCTGTAAATGAGAGCCTCTGGGGTAAAGTATGTTAAGATTGAGATAAAATGTACCATCATCCTTGTACTAGAGAAATAGGGTACTTGGGTCTAAGGTCCCCGGACCAGAGAGCCAAGAACAAGAGGGGTTTTTTGGGGCCAATTAGGACTATTACGGTACTTGTATACAGATAAACAATGAAGGAAAAAAATTATTAAAAGTATTCAAAATTTTATTAACAGATACAAACAAGACAAATTAACATATTAAAATTATAACAATCATCCAGTAACATCACGACAGGGTCCCCAAAGGGGGAAACAGGCACGATGGATTTGAAGACTGTCACAAGTTCTCTACTAGTTTCGCGGTTGGAACCGCTTCATCAGGAGAAGATCTGGATATTCCCGCAACATGGTGGCAGCGGGCGCAGCCAGACAAAGTCCCAGGAGGGTGGCCAGATTGGACGCACACACAAAGGGACCTACTTGTCTTAGTGACAAGGGGGTTAAAATTAAGTAGGGGGTACCCCATTTATCTTTTTCTTTCTTCACCCACACCTTATTCTTTTGCAGACATGGATTCACTTAAAGGGGTGTTCCAGCCCTAAGTTGTGTTTATTAAAAGTCAGCAGCTACAAAAAGTGTAGCTGCTGGCTTTTAATAAACACTCACTTACCTGCTCCTGCGTTCCAGCGACGCGCCGACCGGGGCTCCGCTCCTCTGCCCCCCTCCCCGGCCGGCGTCTCCATCCTGACTGTGGGCACCCAGCCGTGGGCCTTCGGCTTCACGGCCGGGCACCCACCGCATGCGCGAGCCGTACTGCGCATGCGTGCGCGGCGCGGCTCGCCGCTGATTGGAGAGGCGATCGCATGGGACCTGTCAGTGTCCCATGTGATCGCCTACAGGGAGGGGGCTGGTGTAGGCGATTAAGCTTAATCGCCTAACCAGCCCCTCGGCGGAAGCAGGAAGTGGGACAGGAAGTCCCACTCCTACTGAAGCCCCCACTCCCCCCCCAAAAAAATTACATGCCAAATGTGGCATGTATGGGGGTGAGAAGTGGATTGAGAAGGGGTCATTTTTTTGGGTGGAACACCCCTTTAATATCTTTTCTTTAAACGTTAAAGGTCTTAACTCACCTGAAAAACGACGAATGTTGCTACATGACATGCGTCGAGCCAAAGCGGACATTGTCTTAGTGCAGGAAACACATTTCAGAGGAGATAATCTTCCACTACTTAAAAACAGGCACTACCCGGAAACTTTCCACTCTAATTACACTGAAACTAAATCCCGAGGAGTGTCTATACTTATCTCTAATAGAGTGCCATGGAAGTTTATAGATTCTCAGATAGATAGTGAAGGACGATTTCTGTTCTTGAAGGGACAGATTAGAGAAGAAACCGTGACCCTCGCAAACCTATACGCACCTAATAATCATCAGGACGTATTTTTGAGGAAACAGATAGGGCGACTTTTACATTTTTATGATGGACACCTTATAGTAGGGGGTGATTTGAATATACCTTTATTGCCGATGGAAGATACCTCCTCAGGAACATCGTCGACACCGCGTGACATGCGTAGACGAATTGGATCGACGTTTCACTCCGCACAGCTGATAGACGTTTGGCGTCTTTTCCACCCGGGTGAGCGGGACTATACTTTTTTTTCAAAACCACATCAAACGTACTCACGGATTGATTATTTCTTAGTTCCGCATGGTCAGCTACATGCAGTGGAAGATACCTCGATCGGATTAATTACATGGTCTGACCATGCCCCGATCAGTATACGATATGTTTTATCACGGGCACGTACGAGACAAAAATTGCAGTGGAAACTTAATGAAAGCCTGTTACAAGATGCAGAGGTTTTAGCTGATGTGGTCAGAGAAATTGGGTATTATTTTGACACTAATGCAACACCAGATAGTGACGCAGGGGTAGTGTGGGAGGCCCATAAGGCCGTTATAAGAGGAGTCCTTATTAAACACGGCGCAAGACTAAAGCATTTGCGGACAGCACAATTGGATATGTTACTTATTAAGTTACATAATTTAGAGACTTCCCATAAAGCAACCCCGACTAGACAACTCGGATCTGAATTGGACATGGTACGTTCACAGATAACCGATATCCTGCAATTTAAAGCTAAGGCAGCAATGCAGGTGTGCCGAAAGAAAGTGTATGAATCAGGTAATAAATGTGGTAGGCTCCTTGCCCAAACTTTGAGGAAACAGCGAATTGCGTCTTACATACCACATATAGTAAACTCCATAGGTCAAAAAAAATCATTACCTCAACAAATTGTCCAGGAATTCAGAATCTTTTATGGTTCTTTATACAACTTGAGTGTACCTACCCCCGCACATGAGGTTATGGTGTCATATTTGTCCCAATCTGCTATGCCTTTATTGCAGCCTGAAACACGTGAGCTTTTGGAAGACCCTATCACGTTGACCGAACTTCAACAAGCCTTAGATAGTACGAAACCGGGCAAAGCCCCGGGACCAGATGGTCTTTCTATTGCATATTACAAGGCCCTGTTTCCTTTTTTAGGACATCGTTTAGTAGACCTGTTTAATGGCCCGGGTAAAGTCTTCCACAAAACTACATTACAAGCACAGATATTGGTTATTCCGAAGGAAGGCAAAGACCCAAACCAATGCGGGAGCTATCGGCCGATCTCTCTTCTTAATACTGACTTTAAGTTATTTACTAAAATCCTGGCCGTTAGACTCCAACAGCATCTAACGTTTCTCATTCATTTAGATCAGGTAGGTTTTGTCCCGACTAGGGAAGCCAGAGACAATACCACTAAAGTCTTAAACCTGTTACACATTGCAGTAGATAAAAAAACACCATGCCTTTTCCTTGGGACGGACGCCGAAAAGGCGTTCGACCGGGTCAATTGGGCGTTCATGTTTGAGACGCTGCGATATATAGGCCTGGTAAGCAAGATGCTTCATTGGATAACTGCAGCTTACACTGAACCTACAGCCAGTGTTAGAGCTAATGGGGTCCTCTCAGAGACCTTCACAGTTACCAACGGCACTAGACAGGGCTGTCCCTTATCACCCCTCCTGTTTGCACTCTCTCTGGAACCCTTCTTGTGCCACATCCGACTGAATCCAAATATTACAGGTATAGGAGTGAACGAAAGGCAATATAAAATCTGTGCCTACGCTGATGATCTGATGTTCACCCTTACAAACCCTATGACCTCCCTGCCAAATCTGTTACACGAATTCGAATTATATGGTCAGCTTTCTAATTTTAAGATCAACTATAATAAATCAGAGGCAATGGGCATAGGGATTCCACCTACTCAACTTATTAGACTTAGAGATAGCTTTCACCTGAAATGGACAGATACGGCTTTGTTGTATCTTGGTATTCATATACCTACGTCTTTTTCCCAAGTTTTTAAGTTAAACTTCCCACCTCTTTTGAAGACAATTCAACAGTCGCTGGACCAATGGAGTAGTGGTCTTCACTCCTGGCTGGGCCGCTGTAATATTCTTAAAATGGCAGTGCTCCCTAAACTTCTTTATCATATGCAGGCCCTTCCAATTCATATTCCTAGGAATTTCTTTAAACAAATTCATTTTATTTTTACTCGTTTCCTATGGTCAGGGAAACACCCACGACTGAGTAGGGCGACACTTTCACTACCTAAATCACACGGGGGGTTGGCATTACCAGATATGCGTCTTTATTATCAAGCATGCCACCTTAGTAGACTTCTCGACTGGAATAGGCATAAGGACATCAAACTGTGGACGCAGCTGGAACAAGACCAGAGTGAAATCCCTCTTATCAGAGCTCCCTGGTGTTATACAGCCTTACCACATAAAGTTAAGCAACACCCACTAATAGGTAATACGGTTGGAGAGTGTGCGCGCCTGTTATCGGGACCCCCCTTCTCGACGCGCGAATCTCCAATGAGACCTGTGATAGGTCATCCCCAATTTGGACCAGGCCTACATGATAGGATTTTTCGCAAACTACGGGAAGCAGGAGTTCACCAGGCGTCTCATTTTAGTATTTTGGGTAGATGGAGGACGTATTCTGAGCTGGTGGACCCTAACGGTCAGTTTAAACTAGACTTTATGAGAGCTTTGCAGTTAAGCCATTTTCTTAAGACCATCCCACCCCCCCCTGACGTTTTGCAATACCCACTTACGACTATAGAAGAGCTTTGCTCAAAGACTGGGACGATTGCCCATACATTATCTCTGATGTATGCTGTATTGATAACACCTCAGGGAGACCACCAACCCCCGACTCTATTGAAATGGGAGAGAGACTTAGACCGTCATTTTACCTCGAACGAGAAAGACCGGATAATTCAGTTAACTCATAAGTCTTCCAGGTGCTCTAAGTATCAGGAAACCAACTATAAACTTTTTACACGTTGGTATAGGACCCCTGCCCTTTTACATAAACTATTTCAGACGTCCTCAGATCTTTGTTGGAGGTGCCAGAATAATAGGGGTACTCTTTTACATATATTTTGGTCATGCCCCCGTATTAGGGGGTTCTGGGAGGGGGTTCGTGGAATTGTACAACAATTCACGGATTGTACGATCCCGGAAGACCCGGCCTTTTTTCTTTTACATGTAACTGATATCCCTATGCGAGTTTATGAAAAATCAATTATCCGTCACCTTCTCGACGCAGCCAAACACTGTATTCCACTCAACTGGAAGTCACCGCATCCTCCGTCTATAGCCTCTTGGCTTCGGAGGGTTGACGAAATCGGTCGGTTAGAGGATTTGGTCCTCACTGGACAAAAACGACAAGAGAATTACAAAGATACCTGGCAACCCTGGAATATATTCAGGTACTCAATAGAGGGCCAACGCCTCAGAGAGTCCGCTACGCCAAACTGATCGTTCCATACATACCATTCGTGGGTTCATATGAATCATATGAACCATGCTCCATAAATGACACCTGGGAAGTGAACCAGGACAATATTGTATTGAAGGACTGATACTTAAACTTCCATGCCTGCAAACCCCTTCCCTTCTTTTTCCCCCTTTATATTCCTCACTCCCTTTCTTTTTTCTTTTTCTTTTTATTTATTTTTCTCCCTTTTTTTTATTTTTTTTTATTAGTGTGTATGTATGTGTATGTATGTATATGTATATATATATATATATATATATGTATGTGTATATGTGTGTATGTATGTATGTGTGTATGTATATATATATATATATGTATATGTATATATATTTTTTTTTTCACTTCCCTAAGAACATGGAAAATAAATACAACTGTTAAGTTTATGTTATCCATGTAGGTGCATGAGCAATATCATTATCTATTTAAATTGTTATATTTTCTTTGTTTGTAATCCTTGTGGACTAATTCCCTCGATATAAATAAAATAATAAAAAAAAAAAAAAATGAAGTAGGGGGATCCCAAGATCAGGAGCCCAAACAGTGTCAACAGTATTGGGGTGCATGTGTGCATATAGTGATACTTATATTCCTGTGTTTGGGGACTTGTCATGGTCCCGGGAGAGCATCAGGGTAGTGGTGCTGACCAAAGGTGCTTGGCTAGGTAGAGCCACAGCAATCCTGGGATCCCTGGTGACTGCGGTGACTGGAGAAGGCCTCCAGGAGGCTGATCCCCCATATACTACAACCCCACACCTTGGTTAAGCAAACGCACCCTCAGGCAATTGCTGACTCATTCAGTCAATACTACAGCTCACTATATAACTTGAAAGACGACCGATCAACCCCACAACCCACGGATAGTACCATAAGTGACTTCCTTAAACAAATTGACCTTCCTAGACTCTCACAGGACCAAGTCATGCACCTAAATTCTCCCATTACAGACCTGGAGGTCAAACAGGTCATCCAATCTCTCCCCCCCAATAAGTCACCGGGCCCAGATGGGTATACCGGCGAATATTATAGGACATTCCAGGAAATTCTCTGCCCACATTTGTCTAGAATCTTCAGTATTGCTGCTGCATCTTCCTCCTTTCCTCCGGAGATGCTCAAGGCCACAATCATAGCTCTACCAAAACCAGGAAAGCCCCCAGATGTACCACAAAACTTTAGGCCGATCTCACTCTTAAATAATGACATCAAGATGTATGCCAAGCTCTTGGCCACTAGGCTTATGAATATTCTGCCAGAAATTGTGGATGCGGATCAGACAGGATTTACCAGGGGGAGACAGACAGCCGACGCCACTAGGCGCCTGGTCAATCTGATCCACATTGCTAGACGCAGGGGAACGCCTTCTCTGCTCCTTTCCTTGGATGCGGAGAAGGCGTTCGATAGGATCCACTGGGGATACTTAGCTGAAGTCCTGCGCAAATTTGGTTTTCAGGGTTTGGTGTTCTTAGCCATAATGGCGCTTTACACACGGCCATCAGCCCAGGTATATATAGCAGGTACACTTTCTACCCCATTCCAAATTACAAATGGCACACGCCAGGGGTGTCCCCTATCCACACTCATTTTTAATCCAATGATGGAACCCCTGGTTGCCCAGATAAGATCACATTACCGTATCACTGGAATAACAGTGGGCCCTAAAAAACACGTCATAAACCTCTTTGCTGATGACATTATTTTGATATTGTCTGAAGTGCAGGAATCGCTGGCCAATGTGCAAACGATCCTGCAGACCTTTTCTATGATATCATATTATAAAGTGAACGAAGTGAAATCTCACGTACTAAGCATAGGTGTAAGCAACGAGGTGAAGCTGGCCCTACAGAGTAAATTCCCTTATGTGTGGAGAGAGGAGGGTATCGCCTACCTGGGGATAACGTTAACCTCCACCACAGAAAATCTAGTGACTGCTAACTACACCCCTCTCCTTCATTCACTCAAACTTAAACTTCAAAAATTGGCGGTGTCGGAATTATCTTGGCTAGGGAGACTGGCAGCCTTCAAGATGATGGTCTTGCCACAGTTATTGTATCTCTTTAGGACCCTACCCATACCCCTGCCCAATATCTATTTTAAATCTTTACAGGCTATCGTAAACAACTTTCTGTGGCAGGGCAAGAAGGCGAGATGCGCCTTTGGTAGGATTATCAAGAGTAGAACGGCGGGGGGAGTGGGCCATGTCCACCTGCAGGACTATTATTTTGCATTTATACTCTCCCAACTAGCCCATTGGTTCAACCGGGACTCTGAAGTTTCCTGGAAGGACCTGGAACAAAGACAGATACCAGCATACCAGCATCACTGAGGGCCTGGGCCCACATGTGCACAGCTCACAGCTGGACGGGACCCACCGAGGCGCTCAAAATCCCCATAACCACAATCCACAATCTAATTCTGGATATTAATCTTAATTTTTGGAGGGAGAAGGAGATAACGAACTTGGAGGACATAGTAGTGAACTCCAATATTTTGCCATTTGAGACTCTGAAGCAGAAATTCGGTCTTCCGGCTGGTGATCAGTTTAAATATACTCAGGTATCCCAACTAATCAAGAAGAATCCCCCGTCTCCCGTCTACCTTCCGGCCAGAATAGCCAGATTCCTTCAGCAGCAGTCCATCAAGCCCAAGGGTATAACCATTATATACAAGGGATTACAGGAGAAAGACATAATGCTCAAAACCCATAATATAGTAGCGTGGGAGCGGGACTTTAGAAGGGAATACCCAATCCACTCTTGGGAAAAATCAATAAAAAAGCAAGTAACATGCACCAGGAGTACTAATCCCCTGGAAATGCATCAAAAACTACTCCTCCGCTGGTATCTCACCCCCCACAGGTTGGCTAAGATGTTTCCAAATACCTCTGCAGATTGTTGGAGACTCTGTGGGGGAAGGGGCACATTGTTTCATATTTTGTGGGATTGCCCAAACATCAGACATATGTGGTCTCAAGTGAAGGGGCTATTGTCTAGAGTCTTGAATGTTGAGATCCCGCTTCAGCCTGCTATGGCTATACTGTCCATTGGCATGGAGCAGATACCCTCTTCCCAGGCCACAGTGGTAATACATATTCTCCTGGCTGCGCGCCTAGTAATCCTCAGACATTGGAAAAATATTGCCCCTCCAACACTAGCGTAAATAATAAATACAGTACAAACACATAGCACATACGAAATTCTACACAAGTCAGCACTAGGGAAGTATGAGACGGTGTCCAAACTTTGGGCTCCGCGGAGAGAATGGAAATCTCAAAATTAAAAACTATAGATACTTTATCCTTTATCCACTCCCCAAGTCTGACCCCTGGCAGACTTGGGGAGTGGACCCACAGGGTCCATGGCAATCCTTTCAAAGGGTACCTCAATAATGGGTAAGGGCACTAACGGACTTTGGAAGTGGGGCTGACATTTGACACACAGGACAAGACTGACAACAATTTTCAATATCTTTCTGTATCCCGGGCCAGTAAAACCTGCACAACACCCTTTCAGTGGTTTTCTCAACCCCTAAATGGCCTCCTAGCAAGTGCCCATGGGCAAGTTCCAACACCACCCTTCTGTAAGGCTTAGGGACCACCAACTGTTCAATAACTTGATCATTTTTTTTAGATATGCAATACAGTAAATCCTCATTGCTGCTTAAAAAAAGAAAAACAGGGCCTGTCCCCTGGTTTGACAGGTACATCATTAATCACCATGACATTTTCCCAGGCCCTGGCAAGGGTAGGGTATTTTCTCTGCTCAGTACCAAAATTTTCCTTGTGCAAACTCCAACGTAGGCTCAGCAGATGGCTGTCCGGCTCTACTGGTTGTGATGACTTCCTCAGGCTCCTCCAGTTCTCCTGCCATAACTGAGAAAGGAAAACCTGAATAGCCCTGAGAGGAGTCCCCTGAACCCACAATATCAGTAGTAGCCAGGATTTCTGGCTCTGCAAATGAGTCAGGTACTATGACAGGACCATCCCACAGTTCCCAAAACTTAGGGAAGTCCCTACCAATGATGGCCTCGTGCACCAAGTGGGGTACAAGTCCGACCAAATGGGTCACCGTACCTAAGCCAGTTTTAAACTGAACAGTGGCTAAAGGATACTCCCGGGTATCCCCATGTACACAGATTACAGCAAGTCACAAAAACAAAATAAAAAAAAAAACAGGCCCTTTAAGAACTTTTATTCGGCTAAAATGTCATTTTGACATTTTAGCCGAAGTTCTGGTGGCCGTCTATAGAGGGCGCTGCAGCGCCACCCCCTCTCGCAAATAACACACGTTCAATGCAATGCATTGAACGTGTGTTATTCTTGCCAGCTGCCTGGTCTATTCATATAACCGGACATGGGTCGCCGGTTACCTGAATAGCGGCAGCTGGTTGGCTGAGGGGAACTGCCTATCAAAGCCAGCGGCTCTAATAGGCTTTTCCAGTACCGCCCTCCGGCTCTCGGAAGTCTATGCTCGGAGCGCAGGCAATCTGCGATCCTTGCATTAGACTGACAGCCGTTTCAGCCAATCAGGTTCCCGGATTCTGGTTATCAGGTTATTGTTTTTTTTTAACAGGGAAAGGGGCATCATGGGGCACAGTGGCATCATGGGGCACAGTGGCAGCATGGGGCACAGTGGCAGCATGGGGCACAGTAGTGACAAAGGGCACAGAGGCGACAATGAGCACAGTGGCATGGGGCACAGTGGTGACAATTAAAGGACACAGTGGTGACACTTGATGGCACAGTGACTCCATATGATGGCATGGCACAGTGGTGACAATTGATGGCACAGTGACTGCATTTGATGGCATGGCACAGTGGTGACAACTGATGGCACAGTGACTCCATATGATGGCATGGCACAGTGGTGACAATTGATGGCACAGTGACTGCATTTGATGGCATGGCACAATGGTGACAATTGATGGCACAGTGACTACATTTGATGGCATGGCACAGTGGTGACAATTGATGGCACAGTGGTGGCGTTTGATGGCATGGCACAGTGGTGACAATTGATGGCACAGTGGTGGCGTTTGATGGCATGGCACAGTGGTGACAATTGATGGCACAGTGGTGGCGTTTGATGGCATGGCACAGTGGTGACAATTGATGGCACAGTGGTGGCATTTGGTGGCATGGCACAGTGGTGACAATTGATGGCACAGTTGCTGTGTTGCATGGCACAGTGGTGACAATTGATGGCACAGTGACTGAATTTGATGGCATGGCACAGTGGTGACAATTGATGGCACAGTGGTGGCGTTTGATGGCATGGCACAGTGGTGACAATTGATGGCACAGTGGTGGCGTTTGATGGCATGGCACAGTGGTGACAATTGATGGCACAGTGGTGGCGTTTGATGGCATGGCACAGTGGTGACAATTGATGGCACAGTGGCTGCATTTGGTGGCATGGCACAGTGGTGACAATTGATGGCACAGTTGCTGTGTTGCATGGCACAGTGGTGACAATTGATGGCACAGTGGCTGTGTTTGATGGCATGGCACAGTGGTGACAATTGATGGCACAGTGGTGGCGTTTGAAGGCATGGCACAGTGGTGACAATTGATGGCACATTGACTGCATATGATGGCATGGCACAGTGGTGACAATTGATGGCACATTGACTGCATTTGATGGCATGGCACAGTGGTGACAATTGATGGGCACAGTAGCTGCGTTTGAAGGCATGGCACAGTGGTGACAATTGATGGCACAGTGGTGGCGTTTGATGGCATGGCACAGTGGTGACAATTGATGGCACAGTGGCAGCATTTGGTGGCATGGCACAGTGGTGAAAATTGATGGCACAGTTTCTGTGTTGCATGGCACAGTGGTGACAATTGATGGCACAGTGGCTGCATTTGGTGGCATGGCATAGTGGTGACAATTGATGGCACAGTTGCTGTGTTGCATGGCACAGTGGCTGCATTTGATGGCATGGCATAGTGGTGACAATTGATGGCACAGTTGCTGTGTTGCATGGCACAGTGACTGCATTTGGTGGCATGGCACAGTGGTGACAATTGATGGCACAGTTTCTGTGTTGCATGGCACAGTGGTGACAATTGATGGCACAGTGACTGCATATGATGGCATGACACAGTGGTGACAATTGATGGCACATTGACTGCATTTGATGGCATGGCACAGTGGTGACAATTGATGGGCACAGTAGCTGCGTTTGAAGGCATGGCACAGTGGTGACAATTGATGGCACAGTGGTGGCGTTTGATGGCATGGCACAGTGGTGACAATTGATGGCACAGTGACTGCATATGATGGCATGGCACAGTGGTGACAATTGATGGCACAGTGACTGCATTTGATGGCATGGCACAGTGGTGATAATTGATGGCACAGTGACTGCATTGGATGGCATGGCACAGTGATGACAATTGATGGGCACAGTAACTGTGTTTGATGGCATGGCACAGTGGTGACAATTGATGGCACAGTGGTGGCGTTTGATGGCATGGCACCGTGGTGACAATTGATGGTACAGTGGTGGCGTTTGATGGCATGGCACAGTGGTGACAATTGATGGCACAGTGGCTGCATTTGGTGGCATGGCACAGTGGTGACAATTAATGGCACAGTTGCTGTGTTGCATGACACAGTGGCTGCATTTGATGGCATGGCACAGTGGTGACAATTGATGGCACAGTTGCTGTGTTTGATGGCATGGCAAAGTGGTGACAATTGATGGCACAGTGGCTGCATTTGGTGGCATGGCACAGTGGTGACAATTGATGGCACAGTGACTGCATATGATGGCATGGCACAGTGGTGACAATTGATGGCACAGTGACTGCATTTGATGGCATGGCACAGTGGTGACAATTGATGGCACAGTGACTGCATTGGATGGCATGGCACAGTGGTGACAATTGATGGGCACAGTAACTGTGTTTGATGGCATGGCACAGTGGTGACAATTGATGGCACAGTGGTGGCGTTTGATGGCATGGCACCGTGGTGACAATTGATGGCACAGTGGTGGCGTTTGATGGCATGGCACAGTGGTGACAATTGATGGCACAGTGGCTGCATTTGATGGCATGGCACAGTGGTGACAATTGATGGCACAGTTGCTGTGTTGCATGGCACAGTGGCTGCATTTGATGGCATGGCACAGTGGTGACAATTGATGGCACAGTTGCTGTGTTTGATGGCATGGCACAGTGGTGACAATTGATGGCACAGTGGCTGCATTTGGTGGCATGGCACAGTGGCTGCATGTGATGGGCACAGTGAGGCTGCAATATTTTTTTTTTTCGTTTGTGCCCCCCCAAAAATTTTGAGCACCAGCCGCCACTGGCTGCAACCAAAGTAACTAGACTTTCAGAGTCCAGCAAGGCCATAATAGGCTTATTATTAACAGTCATTTGACACATGTGTTTCCCCACATTTAGCGCTGCAGCGCATGAAACAGCAGAAAACATAGACTGCCTTCTAATAGATAGATCACACTGCATTGGTTCATCTGTCAATGGACAGTTTGCTGCAACATGTCCCAGTTCTTGGCAACAAAAAAAAAGATGTTTCCCCAGTTTGGTTTGCTGACAGGCAGTGGGTTCCCTTGTTTGGGATGCCAAACTTCAGTCCTGGCACCAAAAATCCTCCCGCCTACTTCCTTGCCATGCTTACCACCACCTTCCCCTGGAACAGTCTTACCAGTTGCCTGGGGAAACCATGGCTTTGGGTGGAAAGTCCGTGTGGCTGTTGGGGTGGTGACCAGGTTCTCTGCAGCAAAGTACCTTTCAACGAAATCCACCAGATTATCTGCCGACTTGGGGTCTCCTTGACTCACCCACTTTTGCAGGGGAATTGGCAGTGACCTCAGGAATTGGTCCATGATGACACGCTCCACTATTTGTGGCACAGACAGGGACCCCGGCTGTAGCCATTTCCGCACCAGGTGGACTAGATCAAACATCTGCGATCTTGGGGGAGTCTCAACTTGGAAGAACTAGCTGTGGACCCGCTGTGCTCGAACGGCCAAGGTGACACCGAGTCGCGCCAGGATTTCCTGCTTGACCTTCTCATAGACTCCCGCTTTTGCCGACTCCAGATCATAGTAGGCCTTCTGCGATTCACCAGAAAGTAAGGGGGCGATCAGTTCTGCCCACTGGCTTTGAGGCCAACCTTCCCTCTCAGCAGTCCGTTCAAATGTTAGTAGGAAGGCCTCTGGTTTATCATCATCTGTAGTCATCTTAGACAGAAAGCGACCCACATGGATGGCTGAGGGCTTCTCTCCAATATCATTGATTTTCGCAGGTGCCCACTTTGCTAGCGTCTCTGCAACTTCAGTCAGGGTTTTCCTATCTACTTTTGCAGCAGTGGCCAGCTGTTCAAACAGCCTCTGCGATTGCTCCTGTGCGATAGCGCTAGCTTGCTCTTGTGCAGTGTTTGCTTGCTGTTGTGCAGCATTGAATAACACCATTTGTTTGAGGATTTCCTCCATGTTGTCACTTTAGGTACTGGCCTTTTAAAAAGTAACTTACTACAGCTGGTCGCAGCCTCCACCATATGTAACCTGAGGGATTGGTAGCAGGTACAAAAGCTCCCTGGGATGAGCAGGCACAGATACAAAGTCCATAAGATAAGTAAACAACAGTGGGGTGTTTATTGGTGCTATACACAAAGGGGCTGATTTACCAAGCCTGTGCGCCATGACTCACGGCGCACAGGCAAGAGTAAAAGTGTTTTTGACATTTACTAAAGAGATACACTGACAGTGCAGTGTATTTCTTTATTTACTATAATGCCTAGTGCGCCCAGGAGAGGGCGCATTGAGCACCACTATAAACCTGGCGCACGGCATATTGAAATGTAAATAGCGGGGATTTGGGCGAGAGTTTATTAGGGGAGGGAGGGGGTGATGCAGGGGAAGTGTAGTGACATGTGTTTAAGTGTGTGGAGCGGGCCGAATTGAAAGTGAAAGTTACTTAAAGGAATTATTAAAATCACTGCTGCCAAAAAAACTGCAGTTTTTAAAACTTTTTTTTTGCATTGATACATGTCCCCTGGGGCAGGATCCAGGTCCCCAAACACACTTTTATTACAATAACTTGCATATTAGCCTTTAAAATTGGCCCTTTAGATTTCAAACATTCGAGTCCCATAGACTTTAACAGGGTTCTAAAGTTCACACAAACTTGCCGCGAACACCCCAAATTGTTCGCTGTTCGGCGAACAGGCAATGTTCGAGTCGAAGATGAGTTCTACTCGAACTCAAAGCTCATCCCTAGTCCCCATTAAGCAAATTGCACTGCTGTGTACACCCCAAATGATTAGTTAGCTTGGGGTTTAGTAAAGGCAAAGCCACTCTGCAATAGAAGCGTAGTCGCTGAAAATCAGAAGGGAAGCACTGATGGTTATAACATCAATCCTGTAGAAGAATTTTTTTTTTTATCTTCCTTGCTTGTCCACTTGTAATGCAAAGTGGATTTGCCTTTAGTAAATGGACCCCCAAAGTCCAAGATCCCTAATAATTTGGGGTGTACAAAGCAAAATGCAATTTCCATAATGGGAAACTATTTAGATTAATCCGTGTCCCCAACAAAAGACATTAGTCAGGTTTTACCCTCACTTCCTGTTTGGCTATGTGACAGGAAGTGAATGAATTTGAAGTAGAAAGTGACAACATGTGTGAGGTGTCTTCACCCTATTAGGGGTGCAGGCATCCTCCAAAATGAGCAGATAATACTTATTTGCAAATTAAGAAAATTGTTTATTTAACATTGGGTGGTGTTTGTGGGGGTCCCTAACACACATTCATACATATTAGCAATGCTGTATCCTGGCCTATTGGCATGGTTATATTTTCTTAGGCCTCTCAATAAAACTCTCTGAAATGTGTGCTTAAACTAGAACTATAATCAACACTTTTTAATTTCTTTCATTTTGGATAGAGTGAGGGAGGGTTATAGGCCCTGTCAGGTTTTTTTTTTTTTGTATTATCTGTGTCCAATTGGGGAGATTTGCCTTCACTTCCTGCCCCATAGCCAAACAGGAAGTGAGAGAAAAACTATGCAAATTAAGGGAATCCAGTGCCCCCCCTCCCCCAGAACTAGTGTGTGTCGCCCCTGAAAATTTCTGGGCGGGTCATCAAAAACAGGGTGTGGCCTTGACAGGAAGGGTGGGTAATTTTTCTATTAGGAGGTGCAGAAATTTAGTCAGGCCTAGGGCAGCACAAAACCTAAATATACTACTGCATATTAGGGCTTATTTAGACAGGATCCGATTTACAGCATGTTTTTAGATTGTGGGAGGAAACCCACGCAGGCACAGGGAGAACATGCAAACTCCAGGCAGATGGTGTCACGAACGGGATTCGCACCAGCGACCCTTTTGCTGCTAGGTGAAAGTGCTATACACTATACCACTGTGCTGAACGAACATGATCGCAGCTGAAAGCATGAGATATTTTTTTTTTTTCCAATACCATGCTTTCCAGCCTTATTGACCCCGCCTCTCTCCATAAAGAGGACCTGTCACACACTAGTCCTATTACAAGAGATGTTTACATTCCTTGTAATAGGAAGAAAAGTGAAAAAAAAGGACATAAAAGTGCAAAAAGAAAATTATTATGTTGAAAACTAAAAAAAAAAAAAAAACGCCCCTGTCCCTAGTAGCTCGCACTCAGAAGCGAACACACATGCAAGTCCCATCCACATAGGTAAACGCCGTTCAAACCACACATGTGAGGTATCATAGCGTGCGTTAGAGCAAGAGCAATACTTTTAGCACTAGACCTCCTCTGTACCTCTAAACTGGTAACCAGAAAAAAAGACTTCAAGCGTCGCCTATGGAGATTTTAAATATCGAAGTTTGGCGCCATTCTACGAGTGTGCGCAATATTAAAGCGTGACATGTTAGGTATCAATTTACTCGGTGTAACATCATCTTTCACATTATCCCTAAAAATTGGGCTTACTTTACTGCTTTGTTATTGTTTAATTCATGAAACCGTTTTTTTTTTTTGCAAAAATAAAAAAGGCGGTAGAAATTGTTTTGCGCAAATACCGTTGGAAAAAAAAATGGGCGCTACTTTATTCCCTAGGGTGTCTGCTAATAAAATATATATAATGTTTGGAGGTCCTGAGTAATTTTCAAGGAATAAAATATAATTGTTACATGAAGGAGAGAAGTGCCAGAATAGATGCGGTATGGAAGTGGTTAAAGTGCAACAATAAAAGTGAAATATTCCTTTAAATGTCGTACCATGGGGGGGGGGTGTGAAGTCAGCATGTGAAAAAGCACACGTTTCCCGTGGTTAGAACTGTCCCTGCACAAAATGACATTCTGAAGAAAAAAAGCTGTTTAAAACTGACTCGCGGCTATAATGAATTGTCGGCTCCCGGCAATTGTGAGAGATTCATTCATAAAACCAAAAAAACCCGCCTTCAATTGAAAAAAAATGATGTGGGGTTCCCCCCAAATATCCATACCAGGCCCTTCAGGTCTGGTGTGGAATTTAAGGGGAACTCCACGCCAAATTAAAAAAAAAAATGGCGTCGAGTCCCCCCCAAAATCCACACCAGACCCTAATCCGAGCACGTTGGCCTGGCCGGCCGCAGAAAAGAGGGGGGACAGAGCGCGGCCCCCCCTCTCCTGAACTGCACCAGGCCACATGCCTTCAACATTGGGAGGGTGCTTTGGGGTGCCCCCCAAAGCACCTTGTCCCCATGTTGATGAGGACCCGGTGGTTGTGGGGCTCTGTGGGCAGGAGGCTTATCAAAATCTGGAAGACCCCTTTAACAAACGGGCCCCCCAGATCCCGGCCCCCCCTATGTGAAATGGTAATGGGGTACATTGTACCTCTACCATTTCACCAAAAAAAAAAGGCTCTCTCTGGGATGCTCTGCTACAATATACACATTGCTCAGAAAAATTCAAGTAATATTGTATAAACACGGATCTCATTAGGGAGAAATATCATGCTGGACATCTACTGTATACTGACATGGACTGGGTAATGAGTTAGCGGGGGACGGATCACCTTGCCCCGTGACATCATGGGCGGGGTCACTTGTCCACATCATAGGGTAAGTCCCAGCTTTCTCCGGCAAGCAGGGCTTACCCAATGATGTGGACAGATGATCCCGCCCCCTCATACATCATGGGGGTTTCGTGTGGAGTGGAGACTGGAGACTGCAGCATCGCTGGATATCGTATCACCACGGGACATTTGTATATTTGTAAACCAAGTGGGTTTAGTTGCAAAGTAATGAGCACACTTGCACTATGCACCACCAAGTAGGTTTAGTTGCAAAGTAATAAGCACACTTGCACTATGCACCACCAAGTGGGTTCAGTTGCAAAAAATAAGCACACTTGCACTATGCACCACCAAGTGTGTTTAGGTGCAAAGTTATGAGTACACTTGCACTATGCACCAAGTGGGTTTAGTTGCAAAGTAATGAGCAAACTTGCAGTATACAGCGAGTTGGTTTAGGTGCACTGAGCACACGGGCAATACAACACGTGAGAACACTGCAGCTAGCACAATTAACTACCTGATAGGAAGAACTAATCTAATTAAACTATACAGTGTATAAATATATGTACAACTCCTGGGATGTATATATATCCTCTACACACTGTAAATTTAACTGACTAGCCTGCCTGCGCTATCTAGCTAGAAAAAAGACAATCTCTCTCTCTCTCTCTCTCTCTGTCTGATCTGGAACAAGCCCAGAACACGCTACACCCTGCAGGTGGCCTTTTATATTGTGGGGCGTATGCTAAAGCCCTGAGCCATAATTGGCCAAAGCCACCCTGGCTTTGGCCAATTATGGCTCTCTCCGTTTTTTGCGCGCTGTGATAGGCCAAGCATGTGGGTCATAGTGCATGCTTGCCCAATCATCAGCGCGCAATGCCGCAGTGGATTATGGGCCGTAGCGCGTCACTTGAATTTGGCGCGAACAACCTATTTTGTTCGATTTTCGACAAACTGTTGAACAGCCGATGTTCGAGTCGAACATGGGCTCGACTCGAACACGAAGCTCATCCCTATTTCTGAGATATGCAACTGTTACTGGATCCCAAAGAGTGAAGACACGACTGAGTTTCATGTATCTTTTAATGCCCTCTCTAGGCTTACTTGTATACAATTCATTACTTACAGTAAGGAACAGAGAATTCCACCCTTTAAATTCTGTAGGTTTTTCTCATATTTAATGTACTTGAAGTCTGGAGTAGGCGCTCTGACCTCCATTGGATTTCAAACACTAAACGGTGTGACCTTCACTTCTTGGTCTTCTAAATCTAGATATAACTTGTATGAATTTGGAAGATACCATTGGCCACGCTATATGAGGTGTTGAATCTCAGGAAGGAGAATAGGAAGTTCTCGGATCTGAGACTGTACCCGTGGATATCATTGCCTGCAAGCCACAGGGCAATTATTGTTATCACCACCGAACGGCTGTGAATCCAGATAAGGATCCTGGAGACTATTAGGTTTGTTGAATATATAGGTATTGGCTAATCTGCCGACCCAGTTGGCTGTCATTAGTTTCTCTGCCTCCACCTTTGGGAAGCCACCCAGGTTACTGTGAGACCAATATCTTGATAGCCTTACTTGTTGCCGATCCCTTGACCGGCTTTTGTTTGAGACTGCTTTTGTATTTTACGCAATCTGGCCGTAAGTTCTAGAAAACCCTAACCTAACATGCTGGGAGATACCTCTGACAGAAGTTGACTAGTTTTGCATTCTTTCTTGGCAGCGAAGATAGGCCTTCCCCATTATGCTGAGTCTTTTCAGCATAGTTGAGGCTCCTTTTTGTTGCGTTTCAAAAAGACTTCAGTCTGCGTCCACTATAACTCTGACTTTTGGACACCTTGTCCTTCATTAGCATGAATACCGGACAAGTAACAACTTGTGATGATTGGTATGCTGAATAGCTGATACTCTGAAAGATTAGTGAGCTTAGCTACCTCCCCAAGAGGGGACTTTTCTCCTCTGTGGAGTCACTGGGCCAGATTCAGATACACTTAATATTGCGCTGCATAATCGAAATACTCTACGCTGCCGTATTTTACCAGGCTCTACACCGAATCCTGGTAGATTTTTGCCCGTACGCTACGGCGGCGTAGTCTATTTCTCGCCGCGTAATCGAAATACGCGATTGGGGGGCGTGAAGCATTTAAATTAAGCGCGTTGCATTGTGCGAAATCACGTCGTTACGTCATTCGTTGTTTGAGTAGCGTCGTTTACGAACATTCCTATTCCCGGACGACTTACGTAAAAAATAATAAAAGACGTCGGAAAACGTAGAAATTCGACGCGGGAACGACGGCGATACTTAACATGGGCTGTCTAATATTAGACCAGCAAAAAGCTGGTATAGTTTTACGCAGCGAAAAGATGACTAAAGGTGCCGTAAGAGATTGCGAATGAAGATCGTAATTTCTGGGATTGCCGGCAAAAGCTCATTAGCATACCCCGACGCGGAAAACGACGGGAAGTCCACCCAGTGGCCGCAATTTTATTGCAGCATAGATCCGAAGGCGTACGAACACGTAATCCAGTCGAATTGAAGCCCGCAGCCGTCTATTCATGGCTTGAGGTTTCCGACTAGCTAGAAAACGCACGTAATTTGAAATTACTCCAGTCTAACACCAGTTAGACAGGCGTAAGGGCTCTGTGAATCTGGCCCACTGTTTCTAGTGCAGGAAGTAAGTCTTTCTTTACTTCAAAACCAGTTAATACAGTTGTCAACCTTCCCTTGGGCCCCCTTGGACCACATGGGTTACTAAAGGCTACTTTATCACTCTTGCAACCCTGGGATGCAAGACAGGTATATGTAAATTTTGAGCATAGGATCCGTGGGCGGCTTGGGTTTAGGCAAATAAAGATGCTTATTGATTCATTATTTTCCGCTATAGTTCTCCTAGGTTTAACCTGTCAGTCACTCTTCGTAACTTTGCCTTTTGGCTATCCTCTAGTCATTGGTGATTAACATAAGGAATGAATCCTCCTAGATATCACCAGATCCGACTTGGACAGTCACCACTCTAACTTAAAGACTTGTGTTTACTTGTTGATAGGGCCATAAGGGTTCACTGACCACGATAATTACTGGAGAAGCAGCATACAATTTTGTATCCGCAGTGGCTGAACTGCATCATTGGCTACTTCATTTTCAATCTAGGATCCACCAGCTTAGAGAGTTTATGGTCATGGCCCTCTGACCGAGAGTGATGTGGATCACATAAACACGCGACAAGACTTACAACATAAATAGACCTGAAGTGTGCCTTGGTGGTCTGGTCAGTATGCCAAGAAAAGGGGGCATACCCAAAGTAAGTAATGGGTAGTTGTTGAAGAAGGATATGTTGAGAAGTGCCCTGAAAAAGGGAAGGGCGGGAGGGTGTCGAATGCGATTGAATGCGCAGACTCACGGACATGAGGTGAGCTGGGAAGAGTCGGCCCAGTGACGTGTAGTACTGCACACTGAACCGACAAAGAGCATGTGTGAGTGGGCTGCTTAAATACCCTCCGGGCTCCTCCCATAAACTCAGGCCACCATACTGGCCTTCTTATTTATGGTCGTGGCCCTCTGACCGAGAGTGATGTGGATCACATAAACACGCGACAAGACTTACAACATAAATAGACCTGAAGTGTGCCTTGGTGGTCTGGTCAGTATGCCAAGAAAAGGGGGCAAAAGACTCAGATAGGGAAATAGCTTATATTGATTTCTTGTATTTATTGAGCCAGCTTGGTAAAGGCTTGTGTCATTCCTTCCTGAGGATTTGGGATGTATGTGGCAAAACAAGGAGACTTCCCAGCAGCCTGGTATCTCGATTACGTGGTCTGGTACTCCCTGTTGGGAGGCAGTTGAGGCTGCTCTAATTCGGAAAGAATGTCCAGAGAACCGACTGGGATTTGAAGCCCAAGTTGCTTAGGATTCTGACATGCTTGACAACTGTCTGCCACTCAGGGAGCTGGTTTAGAAAGGGTAGCAACAAGCTACCATCAGATTGGCTGGGTAGATGGAGTAGTAGTCGGTCGAGCACCGTCACTGGGCGTCAGGCATTGTTAGTCTGAAACAGGTTGATGTCAACCCCCGGGGCTGGTTTGTTGCGTTTGCAGACTGAGAGTGTAGGGGTTCGAAAGCGAGTCGGGTGGCGTCGGAGCAGTGTCTGACTGCCGAAGCCACTGACTGTAAATTCACTAGGTTGTAGGGAACCGTAGAAGGCCTGCTTGGATGACTATGCTGGGCAAGGCCCTAAATGGGAAAAAAGAGGACACTCTTGAAAGGTAGGCGCTCGCCACTGACTACAGGTTGGTGCTCCTGTATGCTCTGTAAAAGGGACTTGACTGCATGGGCTCGAGAATACTGACAGTTTACTGGGGTCCTGCAGGGACAGGAAATGCTGGACGCCATCTAGATATGGCATGATAGTATTGTGAGAAAGGGTCAGCTGCGTGTGGCAATACGATATGAAGGCTAGGACGTGTCTAACGTTGCCTATTGCTGCTCCGAGGCAAGTGGCCAAAAATTAGCAGTTAGTGTTCCAAGCAGTGCGATAGGCCTTCAGTGTGTTGCGTGCCAAGAAGTGGTTAATAAGCTGGGTTGAGTTGGTGAGATGCTACTTCAGTCCATCGTCAGCAATGACCAGGGTGGGACAGGGATGGTTATTGGGTCGGCTCCAGGCTCTTGCTGGAAAAACAAAGTAAGGTTTTAATGGGACAGAGCATTAGCTGCGATTTTGCATTTGCCTGGAACATGTCTACAGAAGATATTAAACTGGTGATGAAGTGACAGCTGCGCGAGCCTGCGCAGGAAGGACGTGATGGGCAGAGGCTTGATCTACCTTAATTGATGAAGTCGGCTGTGGCCTGATTGTCTGTGGTGAAGAACACTGTCTGTCCAGTTCAAGTGTGGCCCCAGACCTGGGCAGCTGCCATAATGGGGTACAGCACAAAGCGTGATGAAGACTGGGTAAAGCAGAAATTTAAGAGAATTTCTGGGGGCCAAGGTTGGGAGAACCAGCGGCGGATGAAAAATGCACGCAAAAGCCTGTGGTGGCTCGGCTGACACTGCCGGGATGAAGATTGAAATGCTGTTCTATCAGGTGGGGAAGTTGTCCCACATAGCTAAGTCTGCTACTGATGCTTGGTCTAGTTTGAGAACTTGGACTGGATCTTGCATTGGTGTGAGAAAATCAAGACAATACACAGGTGCTCAACAAGACGATATACGTGCACTCGCTGACCAACGTGCACTCGCAGACCAACGTGCACTCGCAGACCAACGTGCACTCGCAGACCAACGTGCACTCGCTGGTGCTGGTTGGAAACCTGAACTAACTGCAGGGAAAAAGACAGGGAAAAGATGAGTGGCCCGCGTGCCACTAAAGATGAATGGCCAACTGGGTGCCACTGTGTGTTTGTTTGGCTGATTGTCACTGAGGTGTGTTTGCAAGTTTAGTTTGTATTCAGGTTTGCACGTAGGTGCGTGCTGCAAAGTGATTTATACTGCTGCAGACAATATTGTGTGGTTGCAAGGGTCTCAGTCTGGTTTGCTGAGACGATATTGTGTGGTTGGAAAGGTCTCGATGATTATGAGGTTTGTTTTGAGATGGCCTTGTGTGGTTGCACGGGTCTCAACAAGTGAGGGGTTGCTGAGACGATGTTGCGTTTGCAATGGTCTCAAGTGATTGTCGGGCTGCTGAGATGACTATGTATGGCTGCACAGGTCTGAACGGGTGTCAGGTTGCTGAGACGATATTGCGTTTGCAATGGTGTCAAATGAGTGTCAGTTTGCTAAGACGACTTTGTATAGCTGCAAAGGTCTGAACGGGCGTTAGGTTGCTGAGACGAGATTGTGTGGTTGCAAAGGTGTAGACGAGTTTGAGGTAGCTGAGATGACATTTTGCAAGGGTCTCAAATCAGTGTCAAGTTGCTGAGACAATATTCCCCCCCTTTTTCTTTTTTTATGAAAACGACTGAATGAAACGCTGGTTAACATGAGTTACCACATCTGGCTGTGTTTACAAGCTGTTACAGGCATTGGCGTTTCGAATGCCTTTGAACATCTGTCTGAACCCATTTTTTTTTTCCGAGAAGGTTTCTGAACTCAACTGCCTAGAAATGACTATAAATGATCCTGTGTACATGTACTGATAAGATAACATAGAGGAGTGATTGGGGATCCTGTGTAGACGTACTGATAAGATAACATAGAGGAGAGATCAGGGGGGGCTGAAAAACACCCATTTTTCTGGCTGCAAGGGTCTCAATGAATGCCATGTTGCTGGGGTGAGACTGCGTGGTCACAAAGGTCTGATGAGTGGGAGGTTGCTCGAGACGGTATTGCGTGGTTGCAAGGCTCTCGATGAGTGTGGGGCTGCTGAGACGGTATTGCGTTTGCAAGGGTCTCAACAATGGTGTGAGGCTGCCGAGACGGTATTGCGTGGTTGCAAGGGCCTTGATGAATGTGGGGCTGCTGAGACGGTATTGCGTTTGCAAGGGTCTCAACAATGGTGTGAGGCTGCCGAGACGGTATTGCGTGGTTGCAAGGGCCTTGATGAATGTGGGGCTGCTGAGACGGTATTGCGTTTGCAAGGGTCTCAACAATGGTGTGAGGCTGCCGAGACGGTATTGCGTGGTTGCAAGGGCCTTGATGAATGTGGGGCTGCTGAGATGGTATTGCGTTTGCAAGGGTCTCAACAAGGGTGTCAAGCTGCTGAGACGGTTTTGCGTGGTTGCAAGGGCCTTGATGAATGTAGGGCTGCTGAGACGATTTTGCGTGGTTGCAATGGTCTCAACAGGTGTAAGGTTGTTGGGCCGAGATTGCATGGTGCAAAGTATTTTTTTTTTTTGCGTTTTTTTTTTTTATATATATAAGAAGGCCAGTATGGTGGCCTGAGTTTATGGGAGGAGCCCGGAGGGTATTTAAGCAGCCCACTCACACATGCTCTTTGTCGGTTCAGTGTGCAGTACTACACGTCACTGGGCCGACTCTTCCCAGCTCACCTCATGTCCGTGAGTCTGCGCATTCAATCGCATTCGTCATCGCAATCGCTTTGTGGCTTCTCCCTTCATGGTGTTCGCCGGCGGTTCCCGCTTACTGTCGCAGGTAGGATTCAAACCTTTTTGTATCTTGTGCAATCTTGCAATTCGTTATGCTTTCTATCCTGCACCCCTTTTGGAAAAAAAATCTGCCTCTGAGTTATTGTTGCTCATGTTCCAACATCATTTGGCTCAGGCGTAGTACATTTGTAACTTCCTTCTGCCAAACATACGATTCATTTGTAAATCCATTTGGAGATTAGCATGTGTTTGTATGGGTTCTTTGGCAGATTGAGGTGGTAATTGGACTCACATGGTGCCTTGTCTGCACTTGATTAGCCTGGGGGGATGGGTGGTTGGTAGGTGTTCGGTTTCAAAGCAAGGGGTAGCATACACTCTACAACCAAATCGTATCAGATTCGTTCAATACTCCTTACTACCGATTCGTATCGAATTTGTTTCATGCATTTTTACAACCGTTTTGTATCAGATACATTGCATGCTTTCTACCGTTGTCATTCATTGTTCCCCATGCCGTGTGTTTTTAGTTCCCGCAGCGGAACTTACGAATTGTTTGTACACGGTTCCTCTCTCTCATTTATTTACCAAAGTTATTGCCTGTGCGTCATGCATGGCGCCACACCACACTCTTCGGATGTGTTGCACATCCACTCCAGTCCAAAGCAAACCCAGTCGCACGTTCACTGTCCCAGGTAGGATTCGCTAGCTTGTTTGTCACGTCAAATTTGTGGCCACTCATGGTGTCACCCGTACCATATGTTTGGTTCCCGCAGTGGAGCTTACAAAGCATTGATACGCACTTCTCGTGTTCTATTTTCTACACCAAACCTCATTGTTTTGCCCCA
Source organism: Rana kukunoris (assembly GCA_029574335.1). Lineage (NCBI taxonomy): Eukaryota > Metazoa > Chordata > Amphibia > Anura > Ranidae > Rana > Rana kukunoris. Next base: position 268,297,310 of record CM056059.1, on the reverse strand, counting down.
TGCACGGCATCACGCTACACCTTCCCGACATGTTTCACTCCAGCCACAGTCCGCCGCAAACTCACTTGCATGGCCCACTGTCGCAAGTAAGATTTGTTATTACATTCTTTATGTTCTATCAATTTGCTACCATGTGTTGTCTCCCATATCGTTCATTAGTGGCCCCTACGGAACCACGATTCAAACAGGCGTTGTCCTTCTACCTTATACTGCTTGCTTAAGGTACAAACAAACCAGGTGTTTCTATCCTTTCTCAGTAACCCAATTCTTATTGATTGAGACCTTGCAACCATGCAAATCATCTCAACAGCCTGACACCCTTGTTAAAACCCTTGCAACACATGACCCTTACAAAACGCAAAATAAAAAAATAAATAAATATAAAAACGCAAAAAAAAAAAAAACGCAAAAAAAAAAAAACCTTTGCCACCTCGCAATCTCAGCCCCTCGGCAACCTGACACCTGTTGAGACCATTTGCAACCACGCAAAATCGTCTCAACAGCCTGACACCCTTGTTGAGACCCTTGCAAACGCAATATCGTCTCAGCAGCCCTCACACTCATTGAGATCCTTGCAACCACGCAAAATCAGCAGCCTGACACCCTTGTTAGACCCTTGCAACACATGACCTTTACAAGACGCAAAATAAAATAAAAAATAAATATAAAAACGCAAAAAAAAAAGCAAAATAAATAAATAAATAAATAAAACCTTTGCCACCACGCAATCTCAGCCCCTCGGCAACCTGACACCTGTTGAGACCATTTGCAACCACGCAAAATCGTCTCAGCAGCCTGACACCTTTGTTGAGACCCTTGCAAACGCAATATCGTCTCAGCAGCCCTCACACTCATTGAAATCCTTGCAACCACGCAAAATCAGCAGCCTGACACCCTTGTTAGACCCTTGCAACACATGACCTTTACAAGACGCAAAATAAAATAAAAAATAAATACAAAAACGCAAAAAAAAAAAAAAACGCAAAAAAAAAAAAAACCTTTGCCACCACGCAATCTCAGCCCCTCTTGCAACCACGCAAAATCGTCTCAGCAGCCTGACACCCTTGTTGAGACCCTTGCAAACGCAATATCGTCTCAGCAGCCCTCACACTCATTGACATTCTTGCAACCACTTGTATATCGTCTCAGCAGCCTGACACCCTTAAGACCCTTGCAACACATGACCCTTACAAAAAAATATATATATATAAAAACGCAAAAAAAAAGGAAAATTAAACATTAAAGTGCAAAAAAAAAATAAAAAATTTTGCCACCACACAATCTCGGCCCAGCAACCTGACACCTGTTTAGACCATTGCAACCAAGCAAGATCGTCTCAGCAGCCTGACACCCTTGTTGAGACCCTTGCAAACGCAATACCGGCTCAGCAGACCCACACTCATCGAGACCCTTGAAACCACACAAAATCATCTCAGCAGCCTGACACCCTTGTTAAGACCCTTGCAACACAAGGCCCTTACAAAAACGTGAAGAAAAATATATATAAAAAAAAAACGCAAAAAAAGAAAAAAACGTTGCCACCACGCAATCTCGGCCCAGCAACCTGACACCTGTTGAGACCATTGCAACCACGCAAAATCGTCTCAGCAGCCCTACATTCATCAAGGCCCTTGCAACCACCCAAAACCGTCTCAGCAGCTTGACACCCTTGTTGAGATCCTTGCAAACGCAATACCATCTCAGCAGCCCCACATTCATCAAGGCCCTTGCAATCACGCAATACCGTCTCAGCAGCCTCACACCATTGTTGAGACCCTTGCAAACGCAATACCGTCTCAGCAGCCCCACACTCATCGAGAGCCTTGCAACCACGCAATACCGTCTCGAGCAACCTCCCACTCATCAAAGACCTTTGTGACCACGCAGTCTCGCCCCAGCAACATGGCATTCATTGAGACCATTGCATCCAGAAAAATGGGTGTTTTTCAGCCACCCCTGATCTCTCCTCTATGTTATCTTACCAGTACGTCTACACAGGATCCCCAATCACTCCTTTATGTTATCTTATCAGTACATGTACACAGGATCATTTATAGTAATTTCTAGGCAGTTGAGTTCAGAAACCTTCTCGCAAAAAAAAAAAAAATTGGGTTCAGACGGCATTCGAAACGCCGATGCCTGTAACAGCTTGTAAACACAGCCACATGTGGTAACTCATGTTTACCAGCGTTTTATTTACAGTCGTTTTTATAAAAAAAAAAAAAGGGGAGAATATTGTCTCAGCAACTTGTCACTCATTTGAGACCCTTGCAAAATGTAATATCATCTCAGCTACCTCACACTCGTCTAGACCTTTGCAACCACACAATCTTGTCTCAGCAACCTAACGCCCGTTCAGACCTTTGCAGCCATACAAAGTCATCTTAGCAAACTGACACTCATTTGACACCATTGCAAACGCAATATCGTCTCAGCAACCTGACACCTGTTCAGACCTTTGCAGCCATACATAGTCATCTCAGCAGCCCGACACTCACTTGAGACCATTGCAAACGCAACATCGTCTCAGCAACCCCTCACTTGTTGAGACCCGTGCAACCACACAAGGCCATCTCAAAACAAACCTTGTAATCATCGAGACCTTTGCAACCACACAATATCGTCTCAGCAAACCAGACTGAGACCCTTGCAACCACACAATATTGTCTGCAGCAGTATAAAACACTTTGCAGCATGCACCTACGTGCAAACCCGAATACATACTAAACTTGCAAACACACCTCAGTGACAATCAGCCAAACAAACACACAGTGGCACCCAGTTGGCCATTCATCTTTAGTGGCACACGGGCCACTCATCTTTTCCCTGTCTTTTTCCCTGCAGTTAGTTCAGGTTTCCATCCAGCACCAGCGAGTGCACGTTGGTCTGCGAGTGCACGTTGGTCTGCGAGTGCACGTTGGTCTGCGAGTGCACGTTGGTCAGCGAGTGCACGTTGGTCAGCGGGTGCACGCTGGTCAGCGGGTGCACGTTAGTCAGCGAGTGCACGTTGGTCAGGGGGTGCACGTTGGTCAGCGAGTGCACGTTGGTCAGCGAGTGCACGTTGGTCAGTGAGTGCACGTATATCATCTTGTTGAGCACCTGTGTATTGTCTTGATTTTCTCACACCAATGCAAGATCCAGTCCAAGTTCTTAAACTAGACAAAGCATCAGTAGCAGACTTAGCTATGTGGGACAACTTCCCCACCTGATAGAACAGCATTTCAATCTTCATGCCGGCAGTGTCAGCCGAGCCACCACAGGCTTTTGCGTGCATTTTTCGTCCGCCACTGGTTCTCCAAACCTTGGCCCCCAGAAATTCTCTTAAATTTCTGCTTCACCCAGTCTTCATCACGTCTCGTGCTGTACCCCATTGTGGCAGCTGCCCAGGTTTGGGGCCACACTTGAACTGGACAGACAGTGTTCTTCACCACAGACAATCAGGCCACAGCCGACTTCATCAATTAAGGTAGATCAAGCCCCTCCCCATCACGTCCTTCCTGCGCAGGCTCGTGCAGCTGTCACTCCGTCACCAGTTTAATATCTTCTGTAGTCATATTCCAGGCAAATGCAAAATCGCAGCTGATGCTCTGTCCCATTCTAACCTTATTTGTTTTTCCAAATTCGATACGAATCGGTAGTAAGGAGTATTGAACGGATCTGATACGATTTGGTTGTAGAGTGTATGCTACCCCTTGCTTTGAAACCGAACATCTACCAACCACCCATCCCCCCAGGCTAATCGAGTGCAGACAAGGCACCATGTGAGTCCAATTACCACCTCAATCTGCCAAAGAACCCATACAAACACATGCTAATCTCCAAATGGATTTACAAATGAATCGTATGTTTGGCAGAAGGAAGTTACAAATGTAATACGCCTGAGCCAAATGATGTTGGAACATGAGCAACAATAACTCAGAGGCAGATTTTCCCAAAAGAGATGCAGAATAGGAAGCATAACGAATTGCAAGATTGCACAAGATACGAAAAGGTTTGAATCCTACCTGCGACAGTAAGCGGGAACCGCCGGCGAAGACCATGAAGGGAGTAGCCGTTGGTCGAATGCGATTTGCGAGTCACGTTGGTCAGCGAAGTGACGTGTAGTATGCACACTGCATGTGTATTGCTCACCCTGCAAGATCCTCCCATAAACTAGACAGCCACCATAGCAGACTTCTATGTATCACTGACCATACCGAAGTGAGCTCAATCGCAGGGCAGTATGAGCCCACCCAGTGCCATCCCAGTCTCCAAAGGTCTTCTGGATGCCTTTTTGCCCTGGGGCACACTTGAACTGGACAGACAGTGTTCTTCACCACAGACAATCAGGCCACAGCCGACTTCATCAATTAAGGTAGATCAAGCCCCTCCCCATCACGTCCTTCCTGCGCAGGCTCGTGCAGCTGTCACTCCGTCACCAGTTTAATATCTTCTGTAGTCATATTCCAGGCAAATGCAAAATCGCAGCTGATGCTCTGTCCCATTCTAACCTTATTTGTTTTTCCAAATTCGATACGAATCGGTAGTAAGGAGTATTGAACGGATCTGATACGATTTGGTTGTAGAGTGTATGCTACCCCTTGCTTTGAAACCGAACATCTACCAACCACCCATCCCCCCAGGCTAATCGAGTGCAGACAAGGCACCATGTGAGTCCAATTACCACCTCAATCTGCCAAAGAACCCATACAAACACATGCTAATCTCCAAATGGATTTACAAATGAATCGTATGTTTGGCAGAAGGAAGTTACAAATGTAATACGCCTGAGCCAAATGATGTTGGAACATGAGCAACAATAACTCAGAGGCAGATTTTCCCAAAAGAGATGCAGAATAGGAAGCATAACGAATTGCAAGATTGCACAAGATACGAAAAGGTTTGAATCCTACCTGCGACAGTAAGCGGGAACCGCCGGCGAAGACCATGAAGGGAGTAGCCACAAAGCGATTGCGATGTCGAATGCGATTGAATGCGCAGACTCACGGACATGAGGTGAGCTGGGAAGAGTCGGCCCAGTGACGTGTAGTACTGCACACTGAACCGACAAAGAGCATGTGTGAGTGGGCTGCTTAAATACCCTCCGGGCTCCTCCCATAAACTCAGGCCACCATACTGGCCTTCTTATTTATCACTGACCAGTCTGGCTACCGAAGTGAGCTCAATCGCAGGTCACAAAAACACTACTTAACAGCAGTATGAGCCTTGTTCATCTCCAGATCTATTTGCCATCCCAGGGTCTCTGCAAAGGACATTATTTCTTCTGGATGCCTTTCCGGACGGGCGGGTTGCCGATTCTGACGGGCGGCAGAGAACCTCGACGGGCAGAACGATGTGTTCCGCCCGTCGAGGTTCTCTGCCGTGTGTACGGGGCCTCAGAGTCTTCAAGGAGGTGTGAATTACTGGGTGTGCCGCAATGCATACTGGGAAATGTAGTTCTTACATGAACGAGCGCCGCAAACCAGGAAGTGAATGAGAGAACAGAAACTAGAACACCGGAGGTGATACAGATGAAGGAATTTAATAGGTATTTACTCTTTTTTTCACAGAATCATTACACTGTTCTGTCTGTCTATTTTGCAGACATTGGCCCAGATTCACAGAGCGATTACGCCTGCGCAACTGGAGATGCGCGTGCGTAAGTCTAAATGTGCGCGTGCGTTTCGATGCACGGCATCCCCGAAACGAGATACGCAAGAAATCTTTTTTTTGTCCAGCGTAATTTCGTTAGACAGGCGCATCCATCCGCGCAAAACTGCGCTAGACAGACCATTGATTTGCTAGTCAAATATGCTAATGAGGGACTTACGGGGATCCACAAAAGAACGTTGGGGCAGCGCAGGCTACGCAGTGTGCGCAACAGCAAAATGTCCTGTCTAAAATTAGACCATATAAAAGCTGGTCTAAAAAGAGAAAAAAAGTCTACATGTTAGATAAAGCAACACTGTTAGTGAGGAGCTCAGCAGTCACACGTGTTGCACAACAATCTGTATGCCAACATGCCAGGGGCATCATCGCGCATAGCTATACTACTGACTTTAGATGAGCAAAGAAGGAGGAGGGCACGGAGGATGGCACGGGAGAGGATATACCGCACACGCATAGACCTGTTTGGCATGAGTGATTCTGAGGTGTATCGCATCTTCAGATTCACCCCTCATGCCATCCTGGAAATAACCACAACCCTGCAGGAGGACATCACCAGCCCAACACAACGCTCACATGCAGTGCAGTCACTGGTCAAGGTCATGGCAAAACTCCATGTCCTTGCCAGTGGCTCTTTTCAGCGTACAAGTGGAGTGGTGGCTGGGATGTCACAATCCTCCATGAGCAGATGTGTGCACCAGGTTGTCCCTGCAATCCTCAGATGCATGGCCAACCAAATCATCAAACCCACCACTGAGGACCTGCGGCTGAAGGCAATGACAGATTTCTACAGAATTGCCAGATTCCCACTCACCATCGGGGCCATTGATTGCACACATGTGGCACTCCAGCCCCCCCAGGAGACAGAGCACATGTACCGCAATCGGAAGCATTAGCATTCCATCAACGTACAGTTGATAGTCGATGCCCAAGGCCTCATATGGCACGTCCGTGCCAAACACCCAGGGTCCAGCCATGACAGCTACATATACAATCAAAGCCACATCCGAATGGAATTCGATCAGAACGTGTATGGGGCCACCTGGTTGGTTGGTGAGTGACATGGGTGGCAGGCATGACTGTACCCCCCCATGATGCACACATCACAAGGGGCACATGCATGACTAACATCCTTCTGCCTTTTCCCTTACAGGTGACTCTGCATATGCACTGGGACCCCATCTCATGACTCCTATCCGGAACTCCCAAACCCCAGGAGAGGAAAGATACAATCAAGCACATGCCCAAACACGAGCAGTGGTGGAGCGCACCTTTGGCCTCCTGAAGTCACGTTTCCGATGCCTGGATAAGTCTGGGGGTACCCTCTTGTATTCCCCAATTTTTGTGTGCCAGATCATCGGTGCATGTTGCATGCTGCACAACTTCGCAGTGAGAAAGGGCCTGCAGATTGACCTACGTGATGACCTGACCCCTGAACCAGACAATTCCCACCTAACCGAGGGTCCCCCGTCTTCTGAGGGAAGAGCAGCCAGGAGACAGCTCACATTGGGCATCTTTGCACGTTAAACAAACACATTAATCATGGCACAATGATAATGCATGCATGCACACCACTGTGGTCCCTAGCACACACACCCCACATCCTCATCAAATTGGATTGGCACCAGTCCACCATGCAGGACTTGTGAGCAGCAACGCCTCGCCAAGGCTCCAATTATGTCACTGTACATTCATAGACCATTCACACGGACCTGGGGATCACTTCTCCCTGGTCCTGGGGAACCCTACTCCACCAAAATTGAGGGTGACACCCCTTTTCCGGCAGGAATGTCACCCCCACATTCAAACAGCATTCACAACCCAAAAAAATAAAAATAAAATGACCAGCAAAATCAAAAAATTTCCAGCAAAAAAAAAAGGGGAAAAAAAATTAGTGCCCTTGACGTGAGCCACGCCTGGGGCGCCACCGGCCACGGCCCCGGCTCCTCAGGGGAGACTCATGGGGGGGGGAAAACTGGGGAAGGAGGAGCAGTCCCTGATCTCTGCCCACCTGGCGGCCTGCCCTCCAAGGCCACGGCTTTTCTGTCCAGGGCACCACCTAGTGTTGCCGTGTTGGCCTGGATAGCCTGGGTGAGGGCCGTCACATCCTGCCCAACGCCTGCTGATGTAGTCTGCAGGTCGTTAAGGCAGTTTGTGAAAGCCCGGGAGTGGGAGCCCAGGTTCCCCAGCGTATCCTTGATGGAGGACAGGCTCTCCTCCATCCGCACCAATGTCTGGCTGACCTGTCCCAGATGGCGGGTCTGGAGGAACTGGTCCCTTCTCAGAGTGGCGGGCAGGAGATCAGCCACCCCCCTGGTCTTCTGGGTCGCCTTCCTGCCTCCAGCTGATGCTTGTGGCCGGGGAGAAGAGGAGGCCCTTGGGAGAGGAGCCATGTTGGGGGAGGAGGGGGGCTCCCCCTTAGGGAGGGCTGGCTGCTGCCAGCCAGAGGGGAACGGTCCTCCAACAACAATAGGCCAGTGCCTGACATGGACTCCTCCTCAACCTCCTCCTCCTCAACCTCCTCCTCCTCCTCTTCAACCTCCTCCGCGGACTCCGGCCTTGTCGGGGGGGCCTCATTAGGCTGCTGTCCTGGGGATGGTGCGGTCAGGCCAGATGGCCCTGCACCCTCCTGCACATCTGTGGATGACACAAAACATTCACAGGTTGGAGGATCCACACACTTGCCACATATTCCCTTTCACCCCCTCCCCCACACATGCTACACACCTGATATAAAAAAAAATTACCTGGCACCACGGGCTCCGGACTTGAGTCAAAGCCGGGCAGGCCCTCCACTTCATGCCGATAAAAGGTCAGGGCCACCGCACGCTCCTCCGCTGTCAGCCTAACACGGCATGGTGGGCCCCCTCCTGTGCCCCTGGCATGGGCAAGCATTTTGGCCAACTTCTTTTTGACCAGAAGCCAGAGGTCATTAATCTTTTTGTCAATCCCAGACCGGTTCCGTGTTTCCCCCTCCCCCGCTGAATTCACCTGCTCAGTGATGATGTCCAAAATCTCCCTCCTCCTGGCCGGGGTGGTGTTGGCACTGTCCGGGCCGTGGAGGAAACGCCCATAATCGCTAATGTTCCGGGCAAGAGTTCGTTTTTCCCCCAAAGTAAAATTTAGTTTTCGCTTTCTCTCTGTCATACAAAAAAAACACTCCCAGTCAACAAAAATCAGTCACAAAAACAAGCACAACCAATCAAGCAAGAACACACACAAAGAGAAAACTAACACCCAAAAAATCACACAAGCACTCAGCAAAAAACAGTCACAAAAACAAACAGCAACAATTAAGCAAGAAAACAAACGAGCAGAAATATATCAAACAAACAGTCTCTCAAACACTTATCAAAAAACACTTTCAAAGATCTACTAACACACAGTACACTAATATGACAAATACAAAACACAACGCAACTAACAACAGGACAAAAGCACTTGGTTAAATGGGAAGGGACAAAGGGATGTACTTTTGCAATGGAAGTGCGTTTGTGTCTGTCTATTTATGCTGTCTGCGTAGTCCTTAGTCCATTTCCAATTTCACTGATTGCGCCGTTCCCGAGTTGTGAGCATGCGCACAGCGGAGCTGACCATGGTCTCCTTCAAGCGCGCATGCGCGAGCCGGCCGGCCGGCCCTTCATTTGCATGGGGTCACGGCTCATTTCAATGTAACACGCCCACGTCCTTCCCAATTTGTATTACTCCGCCTTACGCCTCTGAAATAACGTTACGCATGCGCAATTTTCTGCGCAAAAGCTACGAGAATAGGGTGATTACGCGGCTACATTGCGCAAGTCTAACGTAAAGGCGGTGCGCTACGCCGGTCCAATAATGTGCAGATGTACCTGAATCTAGCCCATTCATTTTAGGCAAAAATGTTTTTTCCTTTACAACTCCTTTAATAGTCATCTGACAGTTAGCACTAGCAGGTTAAACCTACCTTAGACATATGTACCACCAAGGATCATACCACAACCAATCGTCAATACACAGTAAGCCCTGCCTGCAGGGCCAGGCCCTGCATTAAAATTGAAGGGCTCTCAGTACCACCTGTTATCAGTTCAAGCTTTAGCAGTACTGCAGACTAGGCATGAGCTTCGCGTTCAAAACGAACGTATGTTCGACTCGAACATTGCCTGTTCGATCGTTCGCCGAAAATCGAACAAAACGGGTCGTTTGCAACAAATTCGAGTGACGTGCGTCGGCCCATAATTCACTGCGGCGTTGCGCGCTGATGATTGGCCAAGCATGCACCATGACCCGGCATGCTTGGCCAATCACAGCGCCCAAAAAACGAAGAGCCATAATTGGCCAAAGCCTGGGTGCTTTGGTCAATTATGGCTCAGGGCTTTAGCACACGCCCCACACTATAAAAGGCCGCCTTCCGGGCGGCCTCGTGTAGTGTGTTCCGGCTTTGTTAAAGAGAGCAGTCAGAGAGACAGGGAGATTATCTTTTTAGCTAGCTAGATAGAGCAGGCTAGTCAGTTTAGCTTTATTACAGTGTGTAGAGAAATATATATATATCCTTAGGAGTTGTACATATTTATACTCTGAAGATACTGTATAGCAGTTTAGCCAGAGTAACGATCTGGCGTATTAGTGATCATTGTCAGGCAGGAGATTGTGCATAGCTGCAGTGCTCTAATGCGTGTTGTATTGCCTGTGGCTGTGTGCTTGTGTTTAGTTTACACCTAGATACTTTTGCTCTGTAATGGCTGTGCTACCTCAATTTTTACCCAGGAGGTCTCTGCATTATGCTATGTGAATTTCTCCATAAGCATAAGCTTTAAGTGCAAGATTTGCAATGTGTTGCTATACATCAAAGCGCATTTACTCTAATGTCCTGCTGACCGCATGCTGTGCTATGACTCCGCACAGGTAAGCGCATTAACATGTAAGTGTACGTTCTGCTTTGTGTAATCCACGATGAGAGCATCATACTGTAAGTGCAAGTTTGCTCTTTAGTACTGTGTCAATGTGCATTTGGAACTGTGTGTGTCTGATGGTGTTTCTTTAGTAGACAGTAACGCAGTGCTTCTAACAGTGTCACCACCTGCACCTTACTGTTGCTGCTGGGAACAGTGCTGCCATAAGTAGCACCCGTCAATCGCATTTACTGTGCACAAGTCCTGTTTATTTGCAGGCAGCTAAGCGCATTTCCTGTAAGTGCAAGTTCTCAGCCGTTATTTAATCGATCAGGATATGCATTGTACTGAAAGTGCACAATGGTGTGTAATCGCACTCCTAGTAAGTCACGTGAATCGGCTGTAAGTGAAACAGTGTTTGCCTTTACTGTATGCACGTCCAATGCGCAATTATCAGTGGTGTACAGTGCAGTTTGTCTGTAAGATGCAAGGTTGCATCTTCTACTGTAAGTAGGTCATCACGTATGTCAATATGCATCATAGCATGCAACATTGATCTGACACACAAAGGTGAATACAATAAGACTTATTTGCAAATGTTTGCTACTGATATGTGCACGTAAGCGCATATTACTGTAAGGTAAGTGCATGTGCTCTGTTGTGCATATAGTCACCACCCATGTAGCTGCATGTTCAACTGACAAGTCATGGCTGGACAACGTGTCGCATCGGCTATTGTACTGGAGTGCCAAATTGCTAAGCTGTCATTCAATTGCGTTCGCAATGTTGTAGAAATCTGTCAAACTGATGAACACAAATTTGGTGCTGCTTATATTGTGACATCCCAGCATTGTGCTGCAAGTTGCACTGCTTGTGAATGTGCTCAAGTATTGCATCTGGGCTGAATCTGAAGAGGCGCATTTCATACGAGTGTATAAGTTATCAGTAGTTCTTGCCCCGCATGTTAAGGTGTTGTCCTTGCAAGTTGCTGCTAGTAACGCTGCATGAACTGTAAAGTAAAGCATGTAGAAATAACTTTGCGCTATCAGATAGCGCATGTAGTATGGTGCACGTGAAGTTTGCATTTTCAATACTGATGCGCCCAGCGTAAACGCTTACTGTAAGTGCACGTTTGCATCTAGTGCACATAGCGCATCAGCACAGTTAGCGCATATTACTCCAGCGCAAGTGTTCGTGAATCTGATCCTTAAGTTGCACTGTATAGCTTAGCTAGTGCTATTAGTATCGTGCATAGCTGCAGTGTAAAGCTGTGTATCGCACGTAAGCGCATGTACTGTGTGCAAGTTTGCTGTGTATCGCACTAAGCGCATTTGCTTTAAGTGCAAGTTTGCTGTGTAATCGCACATAAGCGCATTTACTATAAGTGCAAGTTTGCTGTGTAATCGCACGTAAGCACATTTACTGTAAGTGCAAGTTTGCTGTGTAATCGCACGTAAGCGCACTTAAGTGCACGTTTGCTGTGTAAACGTAAGCGCACTGTAAGTGTACGTTTGCTGTGTAATCGCACGCACTGTAAGTGCAAGTTTGCTCTTTAGTAACGTGCATTTACTGTAAGTGCAAGTTTGTAGTAACGTGCGCAACATTAATAGCACGCATTTACTGTAATTATTTGTAAGCGTGTAAGTGCAATAAGGTTGCAAGTTAGTAACGTAATCGCAGTTTGCGTTAATCGCACTGTAAGTGCAACTTTAGTAGCGTAATCGCTGTAAGTAGTTTGATGTAAGTGCAAGTTCGCACGTAAGCGCATATACTGTAAGTGCAAAGCGCATTTACTGTAAGTGCAAGTTTGCGCACGTATTCGCATTTACTGTAAGTGCAAGTTTGTAATGCATTTACTGTAAGTGCAATTTGTAAGCGCTGTAAGTGCAAGTTTGCCGTTTAAATGTGCATACTAAGTGCAAGTACTCGCACTGTAAGTGCAAGTTTGCTCTTTAGTAGCACGTAAGCGCAAGTGTTGCATGTTTGCTGTGTAATTAAGCGCATTTACTGTAAGTGTAAGTTTGCTGTGTAATCACACGTAAACACATTTACCGTAAGTGCACGTTTGCTGTGTAATCGCACGTAAGCGCATTTACTGTAAGTGCACGTTTGCTGTGTAATCGCACTTAAGCGCATTTACTGTAAGTGCAAGTTTGCTCTTTAGTAGCACGTAAGCGCATTTAGTGTAAGTGCACGTTTGCTGTGTAATCGCACGTAAGCGCATTTACTGTAAGTGCAAGTTTGCTGTGTAATCGCACGTAAGCGCATTTACTGTAAGTGCACGTTTGCTGTGTAATCGCATGTAAGCGCATTTACTATAAGTGTAAGTTTGCTGTGTAATCGCACGTAAGCGGATTTACTGTAAGTGCAGGTTTGCTGTGTAATCGCACGTAAGCACATTTACTGTAAGTGCAAGGTTGCTGTGTAATCGCACGTAAGCGCATTTACTGTAAGTGCACGTTTGATGTATTAATCGCACATAAGCGCATTTAGTTTAAGTGCACATTTGCTGTGTAATCACACATAAGCGCATTTACTGTAAGTGCAAGTTTGCAGTGTAATCGCAAGTAAGCGCATATACTGTAAGTGCAAGTTTGCTCTTTAGTACCACGTAATTGCATTTAATGAGGGTGCAAGTTTGCTCTTTAGTACCACGTAATCACATTTACTGAAAGTGCAAGTTTGCTCTTTAGTAGCACGTATTCCCATTTATTGTAAGTGCAAGTTTGCTCTTTAATAGCACGTAAAAGCATTTACTGTAAGTGCATGATTCCTGTTTATTTGCACCTAAGTGCATATCCTGTAAGTGCAAGTTTGCCGCTTAATCGCACGTAAACGCATTTACTGTAAGTGCAAGTTTGCTCTTTAGTAGCACGTAAGGGCATTTAGTGTAAGTGCACGTTTGCTGTGTAATCGCACGTAAGCGCATTTACTGTAAGTGTAAGTTTGCTGTGTAATTGCACGTAAGCGCATTTACTGTAAGTGCACGTTTGCTGTGTAATCACACATACGCGGATTTACTGTAAGTGCAAGTTTGCTGTGTAATCGCACGTAAGCGCATTTACTGTCAGTGCACGTTTGCTGTGTAATTGCATGTAAGTGCATTTACTGTAAGTGCAAGTTTGCTGTGTAATCGCACGTAAGCGCATTTACTATAAGTGTAAGTTTGCTGTGTAATCGAACGTAAGCGCATTTACTGTAAGTGCAAGTTTGCTGTGTAATCGCATGAAAGCGCATTTACTGTAAGTGCACGCTTGCTGTGTAATCGCACGTAAGCACATTTACTGTAAGTGCACGTTTCCTGTTTATTTGCACCTAAGCGCATTTCCTGTAAGTGCAAGTTTGCCGCTTAATCGCACGTAAACGCATTTACTGTAAGTGCAAGTTTGCTCTTTAGTAGCATGTAAGGACATTTAGTGTAAGTGCACGTTTGCTGTGTAATCGCACGTAAGCGCATTTAGTGTAAGTGCAAGTTTGCTGTGTAATCGCACGTAAGCGCAGTTACTGTAAGTGCAAGTTTGCTGTGTAATCGCACGTAAACGCATTTAGTGTAAGTGCACGTTTGCTGTGTAATCGCACGTAAGCGCATTTAGTTTAAGTGCAAGTTTGCAGTGTAATCGCACGTAAGCGCATATACTGTAAGTGCAAGTTTGCTCTTTAGTACCACGTAATTGCATTTACTGTAAGTGCAAGTTTGCACTTTAGTACCACGTAATTGCATTTACTGTAAGTGCAAGTTTGCTCTTTAGTAGCACATAAGCGCATTTACTGTAAGTGCAAGTTTGCTCTTTAATAGCACGTAAAAGCATTTACTGTAAGGGCACAAGTCCTGTTTATTTGCACCTAAGCGCATTTCCTGTAAGTGCAAGTTTGCCGTTTAATCGAACATAAACGCATTTACTGAAAGTGCAAGTTTGCTCTTTAGTAGCACGTAATTGCATTTACTGTAAGTGCAAGTTTGCTCTTTAGTAGCATGTAATCGCATTTACTGTAAGTGCAAGTTTGCTCTTTAGTACCACGTAATCACATTTACTGAAAGTGCAATTTTGCTGTGTAATCGCACGTAAGCGCATATACTGTAAGTGCAAGTTTGCTCTTTAGTACCACGTAATTGCATTTACTGTAAGTGCAAGTTTGCTCTTTAATAGCACGAAAAAGCATTTACTGTAAGTGCATGTGTCCTGTTTATTTGCACCTAAGCGCATTTCCTTTAAGTGCATTTTGCAGTTTAATCGCAAGTAAACACATTTACTGAAAGTGCAAGTTTGCTCTTTAGTAGCACATGTTCGCATTTACTGTAAGTTCAAGTTTGCTCTGTAGTAGCACGTAAGCGCATTTAGTGTAAGTGCACGTTTGCTGTGTAATCGCACGTAAGCGCATTTACTGTAAGTGCAAGTTTACTGTGTAATCGCACGTAAGCGCATTTACTGTAAGTGCATGTTTGCTGTGTAATCGCATGTAAGCGCATTTACTATAAGTGTAAGTTTGCTGTGTAATCGCACGTAAGTGCATTGACTGTAAGTGCAGGTTTGCTGTGTAATCGCACGTAAGCACATTTACTGTAAGTGCAAGTTTGCTGTGTAATCGCACGTAAGCGCATTTACTGTAAGTGCACGTTTGATGTATTAATCGCACATAAGCGCATTTAGTTTAAGTGTACATTTGCTATGTAATCGCACGTAAGCGCATTTACTGTAAGTGCAAGTTTGCAGTGTAATCGCAAGTAAGCGCATATACTGTAAGTGCAAGTTTGCTCTTTAGTACCACGTAATTGCATTTAATGAGGGTGCAAGTTTGCTCTTTAGTAACATGTAAGCGCATATACTGTAAGTGCAAGTTTGCTATTTAATAGCACATAAAAGCATTTATTGTAAGTGCACATGTCCTGTTTATTTGCTCCTAAGCGCATTTCCTGTAAGTGCAAGTTTGCCGTTTAATCGAACATAAACGCATTTACTGAAAGTGCAAGTTTGCTCTTTAATAGCACGCAAAAGCATTTACTGTAAGTGCACGTGTCCTGTTTATTTGCACCTAAGCGCATTTCCTGTAAGTGCAAGTTTGCCGCTTAATCGCACAAAAACACATTTACTGTAAGTGCAAGTTTGCTCTTTAGTAGCATGTAATCGCATTTACTGTAAGTGAAAGTTTGCTCTTTAGTAGCACGTAATCGCATTTACTGTAAGTGCAAGTTTGCTCTTTAGTAGCACGTATTCCCATTTACTGTAAGTGCAAGTTTGCTCTTTAATAGCACGTAAAAGCATTTACTGTAAGTGCACGTTTCCTGTTTATTTGCACCTAAGCGCATTTCCTGTAAGTGCAAGTTTGCCGCTTAATCGCACGTAAACGCATTTACTGTAGGTGCAAGTTTGCTCTTTAGTAGCATGTAAGGACATTTAGTGTAAGTGCACGTTTGCTGTGTAATCGCACGTAAGCGCATTTACTGTAAGTGTAAGTTTGCTGTGTAATCGCACGTAAGCGCATTTACTGTAAGTGCATGTTTGCTGTGTAAACACACATAAGCGCATTTACTGTAAGTGCAAGTTTGCTGTGTAATCGCACGTAAGCGCATTTACTGTCAGTGCACGTTTGCTGTGTAATCGCACGTAAGTGCATTTACTGTAAGTGCAAGTTTGCTGTGTAATCGCAGGTAAGCGCATTTACTATAAGGCCGCGTACACACGATCGGATATATCCGATGAAAACGGTCCGCGGACCATATCCATCGGATATGTCCGATCGGGAGTTTGATCCGATGGCGTGTACACACCATCGGATCAAATTCCCCGCCGCCGGACGGCGCGGTGACGTAGTGGTGACGCGGCGGTGACGTTGACGCCGCCGCGTCACCGCCACGTCACCGCACCAGGAAGTAAAACACTTCCGCGCATGCGCCGAATCCATTCGGCAGCGGCGCGGCGGTGGTGGGAGCCGACATGTCTGCTGGTAAGTGTACTAACCAGCAGACATGTCGGGCGGACAGATTCCCACCGGATAGATTTCAAAGCATGCTTTGAAATCTGTCGGGTGGAGAAATCTGTCCGCTAGCCCATACACACGAGCGGAGATGTCTGCTGAAACGGTCCATCGGACCGTTTTCAGCGGACATATCCCCTCGTGTGTACGCGGCCTCAGTGTAAGTTTGCTGTGTAATCGAACGTAAGTGCATTTACTGTAAGTGCAAGTTTGCTGTGTAATCGCATGTAAGCGCATTTACTGTAAGTGCACGTTTGTTGTGTAATCGCACGTAAGCACATTTACTGTAAGTGAACGTTTGCTGTGTAATCGCACGTAAGCGCATTTACTGTTAGTGTAAGTTTGCTGTGTAATCGCACCTAAGCGCATTTACTGTAAGTGCACAATTGCTGTGTAATCGCACATAAGCGCATTTACTGTAAGTGTAAGTTTGCTGTGTAAAAGCACATAAGCGCATTTACTGTAAGTGCACGTTTGCTGTGTAATCGCACGTAAGCGCATTTACTGTAAGTGCAAGTTTGCTGTGTAATCGCACGTCAGCACAGTTACTGTAAGTGCAAGTTTGCTGTGTAATCGCACGAACACGCATTTAGTGTAAGTGCACGTTTGCTGTGTAATCGCACGTAAGCGCATTTAGTTTAAGTGCAAGTTTGCAGTGTAATCGCACGTAAGCGCATATACTGTAAGTGCAAGTTTGCTCTTTAGTACCACGTAATTGCATTTACTGTAAGTGCAAGTTTGCTCTTTAGTAGCACGTAAGCGCATTTCCTGTAAGTGCAAGTTTGCCGCTTAATCGCACGCAAACACATTTACTGTAAGTGCAAGTTTGCTCTTTAGTAGCACGTAAGGGCATTTAGTGTAAGTGCACGTTTGCTGTGTAATCGCACGTAAGCGCATTTACTGTAAGTGTAAGTTTGCTGTGTAATCGAACGTAAGCGCATTTACTGTAAGTGCAAGTTTGCTGTGTAATCGCATGTAAGCGCATTTACTGTAAGTGCACTTTTTCTGTGTAATCGCACGTAAGCACATTTACTGTAAGTGCACGTTTGCTGTGTAACCGCACGTAAGCGCATTTACTGTTAGTGTAAGTTTGCTGTGTAATCGCACATAAGCGCATTTACTGTAAGTGCACGTTTGCTGTGTAATCGCACGTAAGCGCATTTACTGTAAGTGCAAGTTTGCTGTGTAATCGCACGTAAGCGCATTTAGTGTAAGTGCACGTTTGCTGTGTAATCGCACGTAAGCGCATTTAGTTTAAGTGCAAGTTTGCAGTGTAATCGCACGTAAGCGCATATACTGTAAGTGCAAGTTTGCTCTTTAGTAACACGTAATTGCATTTACTGTAAGTGCAAGTTTGCTCTTTAGTAGCACGTAAGCGCATTTACTGTAAGTGCAAGTTTGCTCTTTAATAGCACGTAAAAGCATTTACTGTAAGGGCACAAGTCCTGTTTATTTACACCTGATTTCCTGTAAGTGCAAGTTTGCCGTTTAATCGAACATAAACGCATTTACTGAAAGTGCAAGTTCGCTCTTTAGTAGCACGTTATCGCATTTACTGTAAGTGCAAGTTTGCTCTTTAGTACCACGTAATCACATTTACTGAAAGTGCAAGTTTGCTGTGTAATCGCACGTAAGCGCATAAACTGTAAGTACAAGTTTGCTCTTTAGTACCACGTAATTGCATTTACTGTAAGTGCAAGTTTGCTCTTTAGTAGCACGTATTCGCATTTACTGTAAGTGCAAGTTTGCTCTTTAATAGCACGTGAAAGCATTTACTGTAAGTCCACGTATCCTGTTTATTTGCACCTAAGCGCATTTCCTGTAAGTGCAAGTTTGCCTTTTAATCGCATTTAAATGCATTTACTGAAAGTGCAAGTTTGCTCTTTAGTAGCACATATTCGCATTCACTGTAAGTGCAAGTTTGCTCTTTAGTACCACGTAATTGCATTTACTGAAAGTGCAAGTTTGCTATTTTGTAGCACGTATTCACATTTACTGTAAGTGCTCTTTAAAAGCACGAAAAAGCATTTACTGTAAGTGCACGTGTCCTGTTTATTTGCACCTAAGCGCATTTCCTGTAAGTGCAAGTTTGCCGATTAATCGCACGTAAACGCATTTACTGAAAGTGCAAGTTTGCTCTTTAGTAGCACATGTTCGCATTTACTGTAAGTGCAAGTTTGCTCTTTAGTAGCACGTAAGCGCATTTACTGTAAGTGCAAGTTTGCTCTTTAGTAGCACGTATTCCCATTTACTGTAAGTGCAAGTTTGCTCTTTAATAGCACGTAAAAGCATTTACTGTAAGTGCACGTTTCCTGTTTATTTGCACCTAAGCGCATTTCCTGTAAGTGCAAGTTTGCCGCTTAATCGCACGTAAACGCATTTACTGTAAGTGCAAGTTTGCTCTTTAGTAGCATGTAAGGACATTTAGTGTAAGTGCACGTTTGCTGTGTAATCGCACGTAAGCGCATTTACTGTAAGTGTAAGTTTGCTGTGTAATCGCACGTAAGCGCATTTACTGTAAGTGCATGTTTGCTGTGTAAACACACATAAGCGCATTTACTGTAAGTGCAAGTTTGCTGTGTAATCGCACGTAAGCGCATTTACTGTCAGTGCACGTTTGCTGTGTAATCGCACGTAAGTGCATTTACTGTAAGTGCAAGTTTGCTGTGTAATCGCACGTAAGCGCATTTACTATAACTGTAAGTTTGCTGTGTAATCGAACGTAAGTGCATTTACTGTAAGTGCAAGTTTGCTGTGTAATCGCATGTAAGCGCATTTACTGTAAGTGCACGTTTGTTGTGTAATCGCACGTAAGCACATTTACTGTAAGTGAACGTTTGCTGTGTAATCGCACGTAAGCGCATTTACTGTTAGTGTAAGTTTGCTGTGTAATCGCACCTAAGCGCATTTACTGTAAGTGCACAATTGCTGTGTAATCGCACATAAGCGCATTTACTGTAAGTGTAAGTTTGCTGTGTAAAAGCACATAAGCGCATTTACTGTAAGTGCACGTTTGCTGTGTAATCGCACGTAAGCGCATTTACTGTAAGTGCAAGTTTGCTGTGTAATCGCACGTCAGCACAGTTACTGTAAGTGCAAGTTTGCTGTGTAATCGCACGAACACGCATTTAGTGTAAGTGCACGTTTGCTGTGTAATCGCACGTAAGCGCATTTAGTTTAAGTGCAAGTTTGCAGTGTAATCGCTCGTAAGCGCATATACTGTAAGTGCAAGTTTGCTCTTTAGTACCACGTAATTGCATTTACTGTAAGTGCAAGTTTGCTCTTTAGTAGCACGTAAGCGCATTTCCTGTAAGTGCAAGTTTGCCGCTTAATCGCACGCAAACACATTTACTGTAAGTGCAAGTTTGCTCTTTAGTAGCACGTAAGGGCATTTAGTGTAAGTGCACGTTTGCTGTGTAATCGCACGTAAGCGCATTTACTGTAAGTGTAAGTTTGCTGTGTAATCGAACGTAAGCGCATTTACTGTAAGTGCAAGTTTGCTGTGTAATCGCATGTAAGCGCATTTACTGTAAGTGCACTTTTTCTGTGTAATCGCACGTAAGCACATTTACTGTAAGTGCACGTTTGCTGTGTAACCGCACGTAAGCGCATTTACTGTTAGTGTAAGTTTGCTGTGTAATCGCACGTAAGCACATTTACTGTAAGTGCACGTTTGCTGTGTAATCGCACGTAAGCGCATTTACTGTAAGTGCAAGTTTGCTGTGTAATCGCACGTAAGCGCATTTAGTGTAAGTGCACGTTTGCTGTGTAATCGCACGTAAGCGCATTTAGTTTAAGTGCAAGTTTGCAGTGTAATCGCACGTAAGCGCATATACTGTAAGTGCAAGTTTGCTTTTTAGTAACACGTAATTGCATTTACTGTAAGTGCAAGTTTGCTCTTTAGTAGCACGTAAGCGCATTTACTGTAAGTGCAAGTTTGCTCTTTAATAGCACGTAAAAGCATTTACTGTAAGGGCACAAGTCCTGTTTATTTACACCTGATTTCCTGTAAGTGCAAGTTTGCCGTTTAATCGAACATAAACGCATTTACTGAAAGTGCAAGTTCGCTCTTTAGTAGCACGTTATCGCATTTACTGTAAGTGCAAGTTTGCTCTTTAATAGCACGTAATCGCATTTACTGTAAGTGCAAGTTTGCTCTTTAGTACCACGTAATCACATTTACTGAAAGTGCAAGTTTGCTGTGTAATCGCACGTAAGCGCATAAACTGTAAGTACAAGTTTGCTCTTTAGTACCACGTAATTGCATTTACTGTAAGTGCAAGTTTGCTCTTTAGTAGCACGTATTCGCATTTACTGTAAGTGCAAGTTTGCTCTTTAATAGCACGTGAAAGCATTTACTGTAAGTCCACGTTTTATCCTGTTTATTTGCACCTAAGCGCATTTCCTGTAAGTGCAAGTTTGCCTTTTAATCGCATTTAAATGCATTTATCGCTGAAAGTGCAAGTTTGCTCTTTAGTAGCACATATTCGCATTCACTGTAAGTGCAAGTTTGCTCTTTAGTACCACGTAATTGCATTTACTGAAAGTGCAAGTTTGCTCTTTTGTAGCACGTATTCACATTTACTGTAAGTGCTCTTTAAAAGCACGAAAAAGCATTTACTGTAAGTGCACGTGTCCTGTTTATTTGCACCTAAGCGCATTTCCTGTAAGTGCAAGTTTGCCGTTTAATCGCACGTAAACGCATTTACTGAAAGTGCAAGTTTGCTCTTTAGTAGCACATGTTCGCATTTACTGTAAGTGCAAGTTTGCTCTTTAGTAGCACGTAAGCGCATTTAGTGTAAGTGCATGTTTGCTGTGTAATCGCACGTAAGCGCATTTTCTGTAAGTGTAAGTTTGCTGTGTAATCACACGTAAACGCATTCACCGTAAGTGCATGTTTGCTGTGTAATCGCACGTAAGCGCATTTACTGTAAGTGCACATTTGCTGTGTAATCGCACTTAAGCGCATTTACTGTAAGTGCAAGTTTGCTCTTTAGTAGCATGTAAGCGCATTTAGTGTAAGTGCACGTTTGCTGTGTAATCGCACGTAAGCACATTTACTGTAAGTGCAAGTTTGCTGTGTAATCGCACGTAAGCCCATTTACTGTAAGTGCACATTTGCTGTGTAATCGCATGTAAGCGCATTTACTATAAGTGTAAGTTTTCTGTGTAATCGCACGTAAGCGCATTTACTGTAAGTGCAGGTTTGCTGTGTAATCGCACGTAAGCACATTTACTGTAAGTGCACGTTTGCTGTGTAATCGCACGTAAGCGCATTTACTGTAAGTGCACGTTTGATGTATTAATCGCACATAAGCGCATTTAGTTTAAGTGCACATTTGCTGTGTAATCGCACGTAAGCGCATTTACTGTAAGTGCAAGTTTGCAGTGTAATCGCACGTAAGGGCATATACTGTAAGTGCAAGTTTGCTCTTTAGTACCACGTAATTGCATTTACTGTAAGTGCAAGTTTGCTCTTTAGTAACATGTAAGCGCATATACTGTAAGTGCAAGTTTGCTATTTAATAGCACGTAAAAGCATTTCCTGACGCCAACATGGCAGCATACTAGTGATAGAGCTCCGCCTCTTGACCACTCCCTCAGGACCAGTAAATAGCATAAATTAAGGCGTGCTTAGCCGCCACCCCATTCTTCTTTTTTTCCTCATACCTCACGCACCAGTGAAGAGTAAGCAGTACTATGTCCCCCCTCTGCCTCAGTGCAGTAGCCGTCTGGGTTGAGCCTCTCCCAGTGCGAAGTCCCAGCGCTCAGGCTGCTAAATGCGCTATAGTCTGGGAGCCACTTCTGTGGGTCTTATTGGGGCCCCTGCAGTGTTTCCTCTTTAGGAACGAAATCTGCTTTTAAAATTGATAACTGCAGCGCTTGTGGAATATGGAGGGGCCAGCTATGCTTTATCTCTCTTGGCCCCTTGTGCCATACAGGGTCACCTGTACCTTTTACCTATATCACCCTTTTTTGTCTTTCATTACCTTTCTTATTCACTGCTTCAGCAAAACAAACAGAAGAAACTACAGGCTTGTCTTCTAACACAGGTACAGAGATAGGAAAGGTTCAGTCTCTTTAGCCAACAGATTGATATATAGACAAAGTACATGGCTATAGCCAGAGCTATAGTCTCTGATATGGTTTTGCTCACCCCAGTAGGTACACAATCCAACAATGGATCCTCTCACACATCATGCTGCTGTCTGTCTCTCTCTCTCTACATACACACAACTCATCTCTGACATGTTCAGCTCAGCTGACAATCAGGTCTGAAAGGGAAATTCTTACCCTATTCAGTTAACCCCTTCTTAACACACCCAGACTCACCCTGTGCAGGTAGATATGTATGTATGTGTGTATATGTGTATGTATATGTATATGTGTATGTATGTGTATATATGTGTATATATATGTATGTATGTGTGTGTGTGTGTGTGTGTATATATGTATATATGTATATATATATGTATATGTGTATGTATGTGTATATATGTATATATATATTGTAGCAGAGCGTCCCAGAGAGAGCCTGGGAAAGTCCAGTTCGGGGTTTATACCTCTCCCAGGCTCCTCTCTTACACGTTCAGGGATCTCTGATCCCTGATCCAGGTCAGGTGTTGGCCCTCTCCCCCAGGCCAATTTAAGCTCACCTGAGCTAACAGCCATTGCTCTGTCCTGGGAAACAGATAGTGTGGATCTGTAGGAGCAAGGAGGTTGTTAAAAGACTGGTGAGCAGTTTGTATTTTGAGCT
This sequence comes from Rana kukunoris, assembly GCA_029574335.1. Classification (NCBI taxonomy): domain Eukaryota; kingdom Metazoa; phylum Chordata; class Amphibia; order Anura; family Ranidae; genus Rana; species Rana kukunoris. The sequence goes on along the minus strand of CM056059.1, from coordinate 268,274,066 downwards.
AACAAGCGGTAGGCTTGTTTAGCTTAGTAGTTAGGGCCTACATATCGTGTAGTTAGAGCCGAGACACGGCTAGGTGTTTGTTTAAACTACTTTTGTTTGTTTTGTTTTCTGCACACTGTACAGCACCTGTAAATAGACTTTGTATAGCACCAATAAAAATCCCACTGTTGTTCACTTATCCTATGGACTTTGGTATCTGTGCCTGCTCATCCCAGGGAGCTTTTGTACCCGCTACCTATCCCCAGCTTACATATGGTGGAGGCTGCGATCAGCAGTAGTAAGTTACTATTTTAAAAGGCCAGTACCTAAAGTGACAACATGGAGGAAATCCTCAAACAAATGATGTTATCCAATGCTGCACAACAGCAAACTAACGCTGCATTGCAGCAAGCCAATGCTATCGCACAGGAGCAAACCAAGGCGCTGTACAAACAGATTGGTGCTGCACAGGAGCAATCGCAGAGGCAGATTAGTGCTGTACAGGAGCAATCGCAGAGGCTGTTTGAACAGCTTGCCACTGCTGCAGAAGTGGATAGGAAAACCCTGACTAAGGTTGCAGAGACGCTAGCACAGTGGGCACCTGCGGAAATTAAGGATATGGGAGACAAGCCTTCAGCCATCCATGTGGCTCGCTTTCTGTCTAAAATGACTACGGATGATGATCCAGAGGCCTTCCTGTTAACGTTTGAACGGACCGCTGAGAGGGAATGTTGGCCTAAAACCAAGTGGGCAGGACTGATTGCCCCCTTACTTTCTGGTGAATCGCAGAAGGCCTACTATGATCTGGAGTCAGCAGAAGCAGAAGACTACGAAAAGGTCAAGCAGGAAATTCTGGCGCGACTCGGCGTCACCTTGGCCGTTCGAGCCCAACGGGTCCACAGCTGGTTCTTCAAAATCGAGAGGCCCCCAAGATCGCAGATGTTCGACCTAATCCACCTGGTGCGAAAATGGCTACAGCCTGAGTCCCTGTCTGCGCCACAAATAGTGGAGCGTGTGGTCATGGACCAATTCCTGAGGTCACTCCCAATTCCCCTGCAGAAGTGGGTGAGTCAAGGGGACCCCAAGTCGGCAGATAACCTGGTGGAACTCGTCGAAAGATACTTTGCTGCAGAGAACCTGGTCACCACCCCAACAACCGCACGGACTTTCCACCCAAAGCCACGGTCTCCCCAGGCAACCGGGTAAGACTGTTCCAGGGGAAGTGGGTGGTAAGCATGGCAAGGAAATAGGGGGGAGGATTTTTGGTGCCAGGACTGAAGTTTGGCGTCCCAAGCAAGGGAAACCACTGCCTGTCAGCAAACCAACTTGGGGAAACATCAGGTGTTTTCGTTGCCAAGAGCTGGGACATGTTGCAGCAAACTGTCCATTGACTGATGAACCAATGCAGTGTGATCTGTCTATTAGAAGGCAGTCTATGTTTGCTGCTGTTTCATGCGCTGCAGCGCCAAATGTGGGGAAACACATGTGTCACATGACTGTTAATGATAAGCCTATTACGGCCTTACTGGACTCTGGAAGTCTGGTTACTTTGGTTACAGCTGAGATGGTTGAAACTGTGAATTTTCATGCTAAAAAAGTTGCTGTGATCTGTGTACATGGGGATACCCGGGAGTATCCTATAGCCACAGTTCAGTTTAAAACTGGCTTAGGTACGGTGTCCCATGCGGTCGGACTTGTGCCCCACTTGGTGCACGAGGCCATCATTGGTAGGGACTTCCCTAAGTTTTGGGAACTGTGGGATCGTCCCGACCCGGGGCGCAGTACTGACTCAGTCGCAGAGCCAGAGCTCCTGGCTACTTCCGATATTGTGGGTTCAGGGGACTCATCTCAGGGCTCTCCGAGTTTTCCTTTCTCGGTTATGGCAGGAGAGCTGGAGGAGCCTGAGGAAGTCCCCACAACCAGTAGAGCCGGGCAGCCGTCTGCCGACTCGGAGCCTATGTTGGAGTTTACTGACCTTAATGTGCACAAGGAAAATTTTGGTACTGAGCAGAAAAAAGACCCTACCCTTGCCAGGGCCTGGGAAAATGTAATGGTGATTAATGATGTACCTGTTGAACCAGAGGATAGGCCCTGTTTTCCTTATTTCAGCAGCAATGATGATTTACTGTATCGTGTATGTAAAAAGAATGATGAAGTTACTGAACAGTTGGTGGTCCCCAAGCCTTACAGAAGGGTGGTGTTGGAACTTGCCCATGGGCACTTGCTAGGAGGCCATTTAGGGGTTGAGAAAACCACTGAAAGAGTGTTGCGCAGGTTTTACTGGCCTGGGATACAGAAAAATATTGAGAATTATTGTCAATCCTGTCCTGTGTGTCAGATGTCAGCCCCCCAGCCCCACTTCCGAAGTCCTTTAGTGCCCTTGCCCATTATTGAAGTGCCCTTCGAGAGGATTGCCATGGACCTTGTGGGTCCCCTCCCCAAATCCGCCCGTGGTCATCAGCATATCCTCGTGATTATGGACTACGCTACCCGTTACCCTGAGGCCGTTCCCTTACGCGCCGCATCTGCTAAAAATATTGCCAAAGAGCTGTTTATGGTGTTCAGTCGGGTGGGCATCCCTAAAGAAATCCTGACAGACCAGGGTACCCCATTTATGTCACGGATAACTAGGGAGCTGTGCAAGTTATTTAAGGTGACGCAGTTGCGAACCTCTGTGTATCATCCGCAAACGGATGGCTTGGTGGAACGTTTCAATAAGACGTTAAAGGGCATGTTAAAAAAGGTTGTTGACAAAGATGGGAAAGACTGGGACTTCCTGATACCGTACCTGATGTTTGCTATCAGGGAGGTTCCCCAGTCCTCTACAGGGTACTCTCCATTTGAGTTGCTTTATGGGAGACACCCTCGGGGACTCTTGGACATAGCCAAGGAAACTTGGGAGGGGGAACAGACACCCCACAAAAGTGTAATTGAGCATATCGCTCAAATGCAGGACAGGATTGCAGCCGTAATACCAGTGGTGAAAGAACATTTACTACAGGCTCAAGCAGCCCAACAGAGAATATACAACCGGGGGGCCCAACTCCGTGTTTTCTCACCGGGTGACAGGGTCCTCGTTTTAGTTCCCACTGTTGAGAGCAAGTTCCTGGCTAAGTGGCAGGGCCCCTTTGAAGTAATTGAAAGAGTTGGGGAAGTCAATTACAAGGTCTATCAACCAGGTAAAAGGAAGCCCGAACAGATTTACCACGTGAACCTGTTAAAGCCCTGGAAGGATAGACTGGCGTTAACTGTGAGGTCCCTACCGGTAACGCCTAAGGGTACTGAATCCCCTCTGATCCCTGAGGTCACGATTCCAGACACCCTGTCATATTCCCAAAAACAGGAAGCTAGAGAGTTCCTAATAAGGAATAGAGAGAAATTTTCAGAGTTGCCTGGCACGACTTCAGCGGTTCAGCATGATATTGTTACTGAACCTGGGGTCCGTGTCAAGCTCAAACCATACCGAATTCCTGAAGCGAGGAGAAAGGACATCAGTGATGAAGTTAGAAGGATGTTGGAACTAGATGTCATTGAGGAATCCAATAGTGACTGGTCTAGCCCCATCGTGTTGGTCCCAAAACCGGATGGCACTTGGAGGTTTTGTAACGACTTCAGAAAGCTCAATGCAGTAACAAAGTTTGACACGTACCCGATGCCCAGGGTAGATGAACTTATAGACCGACTGGGCAAGGCCCGTTATCTGACCACTTTGGACTTGACCAAAGGATATTGGCAAATACCCCTGACTAATAGTGCCAAAGAAAAGACTGCGTTTGTGACCCCGGAGGGATCATTCCAGTATAAGAAAATGCCTTTTGGGTTGCAAAATGCCCCTGCAACCTTTCAGAGGGCCATGGACAGGACCCTAAGACCGCACCAGCAGTATGCTGCAGCTTATTTAGATGACATAGTGGTGCATAGCACTGACTGGGAGTCTCACTTGCCCCGTGTCCAAGCTGTCCTTGATTCCCTCTTCAAGGAAGGTTTTACGGCAAATCCCAAAAAATGTGCCATTGGTTTGGAGGAAGCCAAGTATTTGGGCTACACTATTGGCCGTGGAGTTATTAAACCCCAAGTGAATAAAGTAGAAGCCATCCAGGAGTGGCCACGTCCTGCAAACAAGAAGCAGGTCAGGGCCTTTCTTGGCATTGCGGGATATTATAGAAGGTTTATTCCAAATTTTGCCACTATAGCTGCCCCACTGACAGACCTGACGAAAGGGAAAGACTCCGTAATGATAAAATGGTCCCCAGTAGCAGAAGAATCTTTCCAAGTCCTGAAGAAGGCTCTTTGTGCACAGCCAGTGCTATACTCCCCCGATTTCTCCAAAGATTTTTTGGTTCAGACAGATGCCTCTGATGTAGGTATCGGGGCAGTACTATCACAGGTATACAATGGGGAAGAACACCCTGTGGTCTACCTAAGCAGAAAGCTCAATGATCATGAGAAAAAATATGCAGTCATTGAAAAGGAATGTTTAGCCATAAAGTGGGCTGTGGACGCGCTCAGGTACTACCTGTTAGGGCGCCAGTTTGAGTTAATAACTGACCATGCTCCCCTGAAATGGATGGCCCAAAAGAAGGAGACTAATAGGCGGGTGAACCGGTGGTTTTTGGCCCTCCAGGATTATTCCTTTTTTCGGTAAAACACAGGCCAGGGGTTGAGATGGGTAATGTAGATGCCCTGTCCCGTGTTCACTCCTGTTGGGCTACAGGTGTTCCAACCCTGGGGTTGAAACAAGAGGGGAGGGTGTGTAGCAGAGCGTCCCAGAGAGAGCCTGGGAAAGTCCAGTTCGGGGTTTATACCTCTCCCAGGCTCCTCTCTTACACGTTCAGGGGATCTCTGATCCCTGATCCAGGTCAGGTGTTGGCCCTCTCCCCCAGGCCAATTTAAGCTCACCTGAGCTAACAGCCATTGCTCTGTCCTGGGGGGAAACAGATAGTGTGGATCTGTAGGAGCAAGGAGGTTGTTAAAAGACTGGTGAGCAGTTTGTATTTTGAGCTAACAAGCGGTAGGCTTGTTTAGCTTAGTAGTTAGGGCCTACATATCGTGTAGTTAGAGCCGAGACACGGCTAGGTGTTTGTTTAAACTACTTTTGTTTGTTTTGTTTTCTGCACACTGTACAGCACCTGTAAATAGACTTTGTATAGCACCAATAAAAATCCCACTGTTGTTCACTTATCCTATGGACTTTGGTATCTGTGCCTGCTCATCCCAGGGAGCTTTTGTACCCGCTACCTATCCCCAGCTTACAATATATATGTATGTATGTGTGTGTATAGGTGTATGTAGATAAATCAGGAAAGAAAGTGGAATCCTTTCTCCTATGTCTACTCCTGCTACTTCTATCGCTTTTCAGCTATCCTTACCTCAGCTGGCCGTCCCATTTCTCCACAGATCAAGAGTCAGTTACTGCTCATAATACAAAGACCCTCAACAACTAGGATAGGGACCACCATATAGGTAAGTTTTCAGAAAAGAGTGCCCTCTTGTGCGGATTGCTTTGATTTTCTTCAGCCCCGCATGCCCACGCTCTCAAAAGAGCCAGGCCAAGGAAACACAGACGTTCTTCAGGGGAGCATAGCCTGGATGGCGCCCCGCTCAGGAAAATTTCCAAGGAAGACGTCTTTGCTCCTCTTCCCCAGAGCCGGTGCCCCAGCAAGAGTCCTGCAGGGCCTATGGCACAGTACCTATGCCCAGGAAGCTGGTGAGTAGACACTGCCTGGAGGAGTATGCAGCTAACAGGTAATGCCAAATGTCTTTATTATTGATAAGAGTGGCACAAGATTCTGTTTTGAACTCACCTTAATTTCCTGAAGCTACTGTTACACTTGTATTGTAAACTGTTGTAGACTGTTGCCATAGGAGACAGCGTTCCTATCAGTGCAGATGTGGCATCTTGCTGGATGCTTTTACTGCGTGGCTGTCATTCCTGGAGTGCATGGGCACCTGCGCAAATTAAAATTTCAAGAATTCTACAAGGGAGGAAACAGGATCAAACACTGTTAATAACCGTGTTACTCAGTATGAGTAGCGGTCCGCCACGATGGAAAGACCTTGAGCAAGTCTTGGTCCGTTAGGACCTTTACACTGGAGAATTGCTACGAATCATGTCTACAAAACACTCAGGAAGATGCACTGTGATGGACTTTAGGTCAAGGCAGGCGGAGATTTCCAGCCAAGGAGGGTAATCTTGAACGCGCTGGGGTTCAAACAGCCCATTTCATCACTTCGGCCTTACTACAGAGCCAAGGAAGACCAGTCTCCTTGCAGTTGAGCAACAGGGCAGTAATTGCCTATATTCAGCTCCTGTGTGAAACTCACGGCAATATGCTAGTGAGAGAGGTAAAACCTATAACGCCTGGGATGGAAGATCCCCAGCAAAATTCCAGATGCAGTTTACCTCACAGCGGATTTTTTGAACAAGTACAAGCTTCCCAGAGCACAATGAGGGTCTATGTCCCAGGTCTTCTCTGACCTGGTCCACAAGTGGGGCCTACCACAGACAGACCTCCTCGTTTCCCAGAGTAATCGCAAACTTTGGGTATGTCTGACTTTATTTCCGCACCACAAGGCGCAGGGGGCAGATGCTCTGATCTCTCCATGGGACTGCAATGAGTGAGGGAGTGAGTGAAAAACTTGTATAGCGCTACACCTGCAAACTAAATTCACCTCAAGGCGCTTCTTGTATCCATTGTCTTCCTTATCCCTCAGAAGAGGTGGGTCTTAAGTTTCTTCCTGAAGGCCCGATGGTTTTCTCCCATGCGGATGTCCGTTAGCAGAGCGTTCCATAGCCGTGGTCCTTGGCCATAGTTGTCATAGCCAGTCCTCCATATTGACCAGGAAGCCCTCGGTTTTCCCTGGCCATTCATTTCAGAATACAGAAGACATTGCTCCTCCATAACCTATGCAGACTGGGGCTGCAAGCAGGGGTACTAAAGGGGGGAGGGTGGGTAACTCGGTTGCTCCAGTTTCACTACAGAGTGATCTCTACTTTGTTGTGTGCGAGAAGACATTCTACTTACAACATCTAGGCCTAATTCTGGAACAAGTTTGCTTTTTCTTGGTAGAGCGAGACATTAATCCTACTGCCCTTTCAGTGCCAGCTGTTCTATACTTCCTCCACGCCTTAACCTATCCTTGCATAGCTCATGAGCATCGGCTATATCAGCAAAAACACATTTAAATGGGCCATGAATCCTTCAGCTTGTACAACTTTTGAGTTTTTGGAGAGTAGGTCTCCAAGGAAAAGATATATTGGAGTTGCTGATTCTCCTATCGGTTCAACCGTTCGTTCCAACAGAGCAGTGTCCGGTTCAGGCCATCACTTATAAGGCAGTATCAATTGCAAGAACTTTAGGCAGGAGGTTATCGGATATTCAAGCTCTTGGAGCTTCAGAGTAAAAAAAAAAAATATATATATATATATGTGTGTGTATATTCTTTTCTTTCCAAAAGGAGTAGAGTTGGTCTTGTAGATCATCTTGCCACAAACATGGCAACAGACTGCTATTTAACAGACAGCTACACATGGCCTAACTTTCCAGAACATCACACAGGAAAGTCTCACGAACTGATAATTTTCATAACTTTAAAGTAGTATCGGTCCACAATTGTCCCTTTCAGGTCATCTAAACCTTTTGTCATTCCAGCTGGGAATCAAGGGAAAGAAGTTACTGCCTGGACCCTAGCAGGCTTGGTTGTACATATATTTTGATCCTCCGTCAGCGGTGACGGAGCACTCTACCAGAGCAGTTGAAGTCTCATAGGCAACACATTCAAAAGAATCTATGGTGCCCATCTGTAGAGGGGTATCGTGGTCTTCCCAACATTCCTACTCGACAGAAAAGACCCGGGGGTCCTGTCATCAGGGAACTTTGTAGGAAGAACTATTCAGTCCTCTGTCTCATCCTAATTAGAGGATTGGTTGGACAAGTAGATCCCACCCTGTCAGCTAGTTAGTTATTTATCACTAGTATGCTGCCATGTTGGCGTCAGGAAAATTGAAAATTGTATCAAATACTTACCGTAATTTTCCTTTTCTGACGCCAAACCATGGCAGCATATGAGCCCACCCATGTGCGTTCGGTATGTGGCTTGTTACAAAGAATGGGGTGGCGGCTAACCATGCCTTAATTTATGCTATTCACTGGTCCTGAGGGAGTGGTCAAGAGGCGGAGCTCTATCACTAGTATGCTGCCATGGTTTGGCGTCAGGAAAGGAAAATTACGGTAAGTATTTGATACAATTTTCCATTTTACTGTAAGTGCACATGTCCTGTTTATTTGCTCCTAAGCGCATTTCCTGTAAGTGCAAGTTTGCCGTTTAATCGAACATAAATGCATTTACTGAAAGTGCAAGTTTGCTCTTTAGTAGCACGTAATCGCATTTACTGTAAGTGCAAGTTTGCTCTTTAGTAGCACGTAATCACATTTACTGGAAGTGCAAGTTTGCTCTTTAGTACCATGTAATCACATTTACTGAAAGTGCAAGTTTGCTCTTTAGTAGCACATATTCACATTTACTGTAAGTGCAAGTTTGCTCATTAGTACCATGTAATCACATTTACTGAAAGTGCAAGTTTGCTCTTTAGTAGCACGTATTCGCATTTACTGTAAGTGCAAGTTTGCTCTTTAATAGCACATGAAAGCATTTACTGTAAGTGCACGTGTCCTGTTTATTTGCACCTAAGCGTATTTCCTGTAAGTGCAAGTTTGCCGTTTAATCGCATTTAAATGCATTTACTGAAAGTGCAAGTTTGCTCTTTAGTAGCACGTATTTGCATTCACTGTAAGTGCAAGTTTGCTCTTTAGTAGCACATAAGCGCATTTAGTGTAAGTGCACGTTTTCTGTGTAATCGCACGTAAGCGCATTTACTGTAAGTGTAAGTTTGCTGTGTAATCGAAAGTAAGCGCATTTACTGTAAGTGCACGTTTGCTGTGTAATCGCATGTAAGCGCATTTACTGTAAGTGCACGTTTGCTGTGTAATCGCACGTAAGCGCATTTACTGTAAGGGCAAGTTTGTTGTGTAATCGCACGTAAGCGCATTTACTGTAAGTGCACGTTTGCTGTGTAATCGCACATAAGCGCATTTACTGTAAGTGCAAGTTTGCTGTGTAATCGCACGTAAGCGCATTTACTGTAAGTGCACGTTTGCTGTGTAATCGCACGTAAGCGCAGTTACTGTAAGTGCACGTTTGCTGTGTAATCGCACGTAAGCGCATTTAGTTTAAGTGCACATTTGCTGTGTAATTGCACGTAAGCACATTTACTGTAAGTGCAAGTTTGCTGTGTAATCGCACATAAGCGCATATACTGTAAGTGCACGTTTGCTGTGTAATCGCACGTAAGCGCATTTAGTTTAAGTGCACATTTGCTGTGTAATCGCACGTAAGCGCATATACTGTAAGTGCAAGTTTGCTCTTTAGTACCACGTAATTGCATTTACTGTAAGTGCAAGTTTGCTCTTTAGTAACATGTAAGCGCATTTACTGTAAGTGCAAGTTTGCTCTTTAATAGCACGTAAAAGCATTTACTGTAAGTGCACGTGTCCTGTTTATTTGCACCTAAGCGCATTTCCTGTAGGTGCAAGTTTGCCGTTTAATCGCACGTAAACGCATTTACTGAAAGTGCAAGTTTTCTCTTTAGTAGCACGTATTTGCATTCACTGTAAGTGCAAGTTTGCTCTTTAGTAGCACGTAAGCGCATTTAGTGTAAGTGCTCGCTTGCTGTGTAATCGCACGTAGGCGCATTTACTGTAATGGCAAGTTTTCTGTGTAATCGCACGTAAGTGTATTTACTGTAAGTGCACGTTTGCTGTGTAATCGCACTTAAGCGCATTTACTGTAAGTGCAAGATTGCTCTTTAGTAGCGCGTAATCGGATTTACTGAAAGTGGAAGTTTGCTCTTTAGTAGCACGTAATCGCATTTACTGTAAGTGCAAGTTTGCTCTTTAGTAGCACGTAATCGCACTTACTGTAAGTGTAAGTTTCCTCTTTAGTAGCACGTAAGCGCATTTACTGTTAGTGCACGTTTGCTGTGTAATCGCATGTAAGTGCATTTACTGTAAGTGCACGTTTGCTGTGTAATCGAACGTAAGCGCATTTACTGTAAGTGCAAGTTTGCTGTGTAATCGCATGTAAGCGCATTTACTGTAAGTGCACGTTTGCTGTGTAATCGAACGTACGCGCATTTACTGTAAGTGCAAAGTTTGCTGTGTAATCGCATGTAAGCGCATTTACTGTAAGTGCACGTTTGCTGTGTAATCGCACGTAAGCACATTTACTGTAAGTGCACGTTTGCTGTGTAATCGCACGTAAGCGCATTTACTTTAAGTGCAAGTTTGCTGTGTAATCGCACGTAAGCGCATTTAGTGTAAGTGCACGTTTGCTGTGTAATCGCACGTAAGCGCTATTAGTTTAAGTGCAAGTTTGCAGTGTAATCGCACGTAAGCGCATATACTGTAAGTGCAAGTTTGCTCTTTAGTACCACGTAATTGCATTTACTGTAAAGTGCAAGTTTGCTCTTTAGTAGCACGTAAGCGCATTTCCTGTAAGTGCAAATTTGCCGCTTTTATCGCAGTAAACGCATTTACTGTAAGTGCAAGTTTGCTCTTTAGTAGCACGTAAGGGCATTTAGTGTAAGTGCACGTTTGCTGTGTAATCGCACGTAAGCGCATTTACTGTAAGTGTAAGTTTGCTGTGTAATCGAACATAAGCGCATTTACTGTAAGTGCAAGTTTGCTGTGTAATCGCATGTAAGCGCATTTACTGTAATAGCACGTTTGCTGTGTAATCGCACGTAAGCACATTTACTGTAAGTGCACGTTTGCTGTGTAATCGCATGTAAGCGCATTTACTGTTAGTGTAAGTTTGCTGTGTAATCGCACGTAAGCGCATTTACTGTAAGTGCACGTTTGCTGTGTAATCGCACGTAAGCGCATTTACTGTAAGTGCAAGTTTGCTGTGTAATCGCACGTAAGCGCATTTAGTGTAAGTGCACGTTTGCTGTGTAATCGCACGTAAGCGCATTTAGTTTAAGTGCACATTTGCTGTGTAATTGCACGTAAGCACATTTACTGTAAGTGCAAGTTTGCTGTGTAATCGCACATAAGCGCATATACTGTAAGTGCACGTTTGCTGTGTAATCGCACGTAAGCGCATTTAGTTTAAGTGCACATTTGCTGTGTAATCGCACGTAAGCGCATATACTGTAAGTGCAAGTTTGCTCTTTAGTACCACGTAATTGCATTTACTGTAAGTGCAAGTTTGCTCTTTAGTAACATGTAAGCGCATTTACTGTAAGTGCAAGTTTGCTCTTTATCGCACGTAAAAAGCATTTACTGTAAGTGCACGTGTCCTGTTTATTTGCACCTAAGCGCATTCCTGTAGGTGCAAGTTTGCCGTTTAATCGCACGTAAACGCATTTACTGAAAGTGCAAGTTTTCTCTTTAGTAGCACGTATTTGCATTCACTGTAAGTGCAAGTTTGCTCTTTAGTAGCACGTAAGCGCATTTAGTGTAAGTGCTCGCTTGCTGTGTAATCGCACGTAGGCGCATTTACTGTAATGGCAAGTTTTCTGTGTAATCGCACGTAAGTGTATTTACTGTAAGTGCACGTTTGCTGTGTAATCGCACTTAAGCGCATTTACTGTAAGTGCAAGATTGCTCTTTAGTAGCGCGTAATCGGATTTACTGAAAGTGGAAGTTTGCTCTTTAGTAGCACGTAATCGCATTTACTGTAAGTGCAAGTTTGCTCTTTAGTAGCACGTAATCGCACTTACTGTAAGTGTAAGTTTCCTCTTTAGTAGCACGTAAGCGCATTTACTGTTAGTGCACGTTTGCTGTGTAATCGCATGTAAGTGCATTTACTGTAAGTGCACGTTTGCTGTGTAATCGAACGTAAGCGCATTTACTGTAAGTGCAAGTTTGCTGTGTAATCGCATGTAAGCGCATTTACTGTAAGTGCACGTTTGCTGTGTAATCGAACGTACGCGCATTTACTGTAAGTGCAAGTTTGCTGTGTAATCGCATGTAAGCGCATTTACTGTAAGTGCACGTTTGCTGTGTAATCGCACGTAAGCACATTTACTGTAAGTGCACGTTTGCTGTGTAATCGCACGTAAGCGCATTTACTTTAAGTGCAAGTTTGCTGTGTAATCGCACGTAAGCGCATTTAGTGTAAGTGCACGTTTGCTGTGTAATCGCACGTAAGCGCTATTAGTTTAAGTGCAAGTTTGCAGTGTAATCGCACGTAAGCGCATATACTGTAAGTGCAAGTTTGCTCTTTAGTACCACGTAATTGCATTTACTGTAAAGTGCAAGTTTGCTCTTTAGTAGCACGTAAGCGCATTTCCTGTAAGTGCAAATTTGCCGCTTTATCGCACGTAAACGCATTTACTGTAAGTGCAAGTTTGCTCTTTAGTAGCACGTAAGGGCATTTAGTGTAAGTGCACGTTTGCTGTGTAATCGCACGTAAGCGCATTTACTGTAAGTGTAAGTTTGCTGTGTAATCGAACATAAGCGCATTTACTGTAAGTGCAAGTTTGCTGTGTAATCGCATGTAAGCGCATTTACTGTAATAGCACGTTTGCTGTGTAATCGCACGTAAGCACATTTACTGTAAGTGCACGTTTGCTGTGTAATCGCATGTAAGCGCATTTACTGTTAGTGTAAGTTTGCTGTGTAATCGCACGTAAGCGCATTTACTGTAAGTGCACGTTTGCTGTGTAATCGCACGTAAGCGCATTTACTGTAAGTGCAAGTTTGCTGTGTAATCGCACGTAAGCGCATTTAGTGTAAGTGCACGTTTGCTGTGTAATCGCACGTAAGTGCATTTAGTTTAAGTGCAAGTTTGCAGTGTAATCGCACGTAAGCGCATATACTGTAAGTGCAAGTTTGCTCTTTAGTACCACGTAATTGCATTTACTGTAAGTGCAAGTTTGCTCTTTAGTAGCAGGTAAGCGCATTTACTGTAAGTGCATTTTTGCTCTTTAATAGCATGTAAAAGCATTTACTGTAAGGGCACAAGTCCTGTTTATTTGCACCTAAGCGCAATTCCTGTAAGTGCAAGTTTGCCGTTTAATCGAACATAAACGCATTTACTGAACGTGCAAGTTTGCTGTGTAATCGCACGTAAGCGCTATTAGTTTAAGTGCAAGTTTGCAGTGTAATCGCACGTAAGCGCATATACTGTAAGTGCAAGTTTGCTCTTTAGTACCACGTAATTGCATTTACTGTAAAGTGCAAGTTTGCTCTTTAGTAGCACGTAAGCGCATTTCCTGTAAGTGCAAATTTGCCGCTTTATCGCACGTAAACGCATTTACTGTAAGTGCAAGTTTGCTCTTTAGTAGCACGTAAGGGCATTTAGTGTAAGTGCACGTTTGCTGTGTAATCGCACGTAAGCGCATTTACTGTAAGTGTAAGTTTGCTGTGTAATCGAACATAAGCGCATTTACTGTAAGTGCAAGTTTGCTGTGTAATCGCATGTAAGCGCATTTACTGTAATAGCACGTTTGCTGTGTAATCGCACGTAAGCACATTTACTGTAAGTGCACGTTTGCTGTGTAATCGCACGTAAGCGCATTTACTGTTAGTGTAAGTTTGCTGTGTAATCGCACGTAAGCGCATTTACTGTAAGTGCACGTTTGCTGTGTAATCGCACGTAAGCGCATTTACTGTAAGTGCAAGTTTGCTGTGTAATCGCACGTAAGCGCATTTAGTGTAAGTGCACGTTTGCTGTGTAATCGCACGTAAGTGCATTTAGTTTAAGTGCAAGTTTGCAGTGTAATCGAACGTAAGCGCTATTAGTTTAAGTGCAAGTTTGCAGTGTAATCGCACGTAAGCGCATATACTGTAAGTGCAAGTTTGCTCTTTAGTACCACGTAATTGCATTTACTGTAAAGTGCAAGTTTGCTCTTTAGTAGCACGTAAGCGCATTTCCTGTAAGTGCAAATTTGCCGCTTTATCGCACGTAAACGCATTTACTGTAAGTGCAAGTTTGCTCTTTAGTAGCACGTAAGGGCATTTAGTGTAAGTGCACGTTTGCTGTGTAATCGCACGTAAGCGCATTTACTGTAAGTGTAAGTTTGCTGTGTAATCGAACATAAGCGCATTTACTGTAAGTGCAAGTTTGCTGTGTAATCGCATGTAAGCGCATTTACTGTAATAGCACGTTTGCTGTGTAATCGCACGTAAGCACATTTACTGTAAGTGCACGTTTGCTGTGTAATCGCATGTAAGCGCATTTACTGTTAGTGTAAGTTTGCTGTGTAATCGCACGTAAGCGCATTTACTGTAAGTGCACGTTTGCTGTGTAATCGCACGTAAGCGCATTTACTGTAAGTGCAAGTTTGCTGTGTAATCGCACGTAAGCGCATTTAGTGTAAGTGCACGTTTGCTGTGTAATCGCACGTAAGTGCATTTAGTTTAAGTGCAAGTTTGCAGTGTAATCGCACGTAAGCGCATATACTGTAAGTGCAAGTTTGCTCTTTAGTACCACGTAATTGCATTTACTGTAAGTGCAAGTTTGCTCTTTAGTAGCAGGTAAGCGCATTTACTGTAAGTGCATTTTTGCTCTTTAATAGCATGTAAAAGCATTTACTGTAAGGGCACAAGTCCTGTTTATTTGCACCTAAGCGCAATTCTGTAAGTGCAAGTTTGCCGTTTAATCGAACATAAACGCATTTACTGAAGTGCAAGTTTGCTCTTTAGTAGCACGTAATCGCATTTACTGTAAGTGCAAGTTTGCTCTTTAGTAGCACGTAATCGCATTTACTGTAAGTGCAAGTTTGCTCTTTAGTACCACGTAATCACATTTACTGAAAGTGCAAGTTTGCTGTTTAATCGCACGTAAGCGCATATACTGTTAGTACAAGTTTGCTCTTTAGTACCACGTAATTGCATTTACTGTAAGTGCAAGTTTGCTCTTTAGTAGCACGTATTCGCATTTACTGTAAGTGCAAGTTTGCTCTTTAATAGCACGAAAAAGCATTTACTGTAAGTGCACGTGTCCTGTTTATTTGCACCTAAGCGCATTACCTGTAAGTGCAAGTTTGCCGTTTAATCGAACGCAAACGCATTTACTGAAAGTACAAGTTTGCTCTTTAGTAGCACATGTTCGCATTTACTGTAAGTGCAAGTTTGCTCTTTAGTAGCACATGTTCGCATTTACTGTAAGTGCAAGTTTGCTCTTTAGTAGCACCGAAGGGCATTTAGTGTAAGTGCATGTTTGCTGTGTAATCGCACGTAAGCGCATTTACTGTAAGTGTAAGTTTGCTGTGTAATCGAAAGTAAGCGCATTTACTGTAAGTGCACGTTTGCTGTGTAATCGCATGTAAGCGCATTTACTGTAAGTGCACGTTTGCTGTGTAATCGAACGTAAGCGCATTTACTGTAAGTGCAAGTTTGCTGTGTAATCGCATGTAAGCGCATTTACTGTAAGTGCACGTTTGCTGTGTAATCGAACGTAAGCGCATTTACTGTAAGTGCAAGTTTGCTGTGTAATCGCATGTAAGCGCATTTACTGTAAGTGCACGTTTGCTGTGTAATCGAACGTAAGCGCATTTACTGTAAGTGCAAGTTTGCTGTGTAATCGCATGTAAGCGCATTTACTGTAAGTGCACGTTTGCTGTGTAATCGCACGTAAGCACATTTACTGTAAGTGCACGTTTGCTGTGTAATCGCACGTAAGCGCATTTACTTTAAGTGCAAGTTTGCTGTGTAATCGCACGTAAGCGCATTTAGTGTAAGTGCACGTTTGCTGTGTAATCGCACGTAAGCGCTATTAGTTTAAGTGCAAGTTTGCAGTGTAATCGCACGTAAGCGCATTTACTGTAAGTGCAGTTTGCTCTTTAGTACCACGTAATTGCATTTACTGTAAAGTGCAAGTTTGCTCTTTAATAGCACGTAAGCGCATTACTGTAAGTGCATTTTTGTGCTTGCAAAGTTTGCGCTTTATCGCACGTAAACGCATTTACTGTAAGTGCAAGTTTGCTCTTTAGTAGCACGTAAGGGCATTTAGTGTAAGTGCACGTTTGCTGTGTAATCGCACGTAAGCGCATTTACTGTAAGTGTAAGTTTGCTGTGTAATCGAACATAAGCGATTTACTGTAAGTGCAAGTTTGCTGTGTAATCGCATGTAAGCGCATTTACTGTAATAGCACGTTTGCTGTGTAATCGCACGTAAGCGCATTTACTGTAAGTGCACGTTTGCTGTGTAATCGCACGTAAGCGCATTTACTGTTAGTGTAAGTTTGCTGTGTAATCGCACGTAAGCGCATTTACTGTAAGTGCACGTTTGCTGTGTAATCGCACGTAAGCGCATTTACTGTAAGTGCAAGTTTGCTGTGTAATCGCACGTAAGCGCATTTAGTGTAAGTGCACGTTTGCTGTGTAATCGCACGTAAGTGCATTTAGTTTAAGTGCAAGTTTGCAGTGTAATCGCACGTAAGCGCATATACTGTAAGTGCAAGTTTGCTCTTTAGTACCACGTAATTGCATTTACTGTAAGTGCAAGTTTGCTCTTTAGTAGCACATGTTCGCATTTACTGTAAGTGCAAGTTTGCTCTTTAGTAGCACCGAAGGGCATTTAGTGTAAGTGCATGTTTGCTGTGTAATTGCACGTAAGCGCATTTACTGTAAGTGTAAGTTTGCTGTGTAATCACACGTAAACGCATTAACCGTAAGTGCGTTTGCTGTGTAATCGCACGTAACCGCATTTACTGTAGGTGCACGTTTGCTGTGTAATCGCACTTAAGCGCATTTACTGTAAGTGCAAGTTTGCTCTTTAGTAGCATGTAAGCGCGCATTTAGTGTAAGTGCATGTTTGCTGTGTAATCGCACGTAAGCGCATTTACTGTAAGTGCAAGTTTGCTGTGTAATCGCACGTAAGCGCATTTACTGTAAGTACACGTTTGCTGTGTAATCGCATGTAAGCGCATTTACTATAAGTGTAAGTTTGCTGTGTAATCGCACGTAAGCGCATTTAGTGTAAGTGCATGTTTGCTGTGTAATCACACATAAGCGCATTTACTGTAAGTGCAAGTTTGCTGTGTAATCGCACGTAAGTGCATTTACTGTAAGTGCAAGTTTGCTGTGTAATCGCACGTAAGCGCATTTACTATAAGTGTAAGTTTGCTGTGTGATCGAACGTAAGCGCATTTACTGTAAGTGCAAGTTTGCTGTGTAATCGCATGTAAGCGCATTTACTGTAAGTGCACGTTTGCTGTGTAATCGCATGTAAGCACATTTACTGTAAGTGCACGTTTGCTGTGTAATCGCACGTAAGCGCATTTACTGTTAGTGTAAGTTTGCTGTGTAATCGCACGTAAGCGCATTTACTGTAAGTGCACGTTTGCTGTGTAATCGCACGTAAGCGCATTTACTGTAAGTGCAAGTTTGCTGTGTAATTGCACGTAAGCGCATTTAGTGTAAGTGCACGTTTGCTGTGTAATCGCACGTAAGTGCATTTAGTTTAAGTGCAAGTTTGCAGTGTAATCGCACGTAAGCGCATATACTGTAAGTGCAAGTTTGCTCCTTAGTACCACGTAATTGCATTTACTGTAAGTGCAAGTTTGCTCTTTAGTAGCAGGTAAGCGCATTTACTGTAAGTGCATTTTTGCTCTTTAATAGCATGTAAAAGCATTTACTGTAAGGGCACAAGTCCTGTTTATTTGCACCTAAGCGCAATTCCTGTAAGTGCAAGTTTGCCGTTTAATCGAACATAAACGCATTTACTGAACGTGCAAGTTTGCTCTTTAGTAGCACGTAATCGCATTTACTGTAAGTGCAAGTTTGCTCTTTAGTAGCACGTAATCGCATTTACTGTAAGTGCAAGTTTGCTCTTTAGTACCACGTAATCACATTTACTGAAAGTGCAAGTTTGCTGTTTAATCGCACGTAAGCGCATATACTGTTAGTACAAGTTTGCTCTTTAGTACCACGTAATTGCATTTACTGTAAGTGCAAGTTTGCTCTTTAGTAGCACGTATTCGCATTTACTGTAAGTGCAAGTTTGCTCTTTAATAGCACGAAAAAGCATTTACTGTAAGTGCACGTGTCCTGTTTATTTGCACCTAAGCGCATTTCCTGTAAGTGCAAGTTTGCCGTTTAATCGGACGCAAACGCATTTACTGAAAGTACAAGTTTGCTCTTTAGTAGCACATGTTCGCATTTACTGTAAGTGCAAGTTTGCTCTTTAGTAGCACATGTTCGCATTTACTGTAAGTGCAAGTTTGCTCTTTAGTAGCACCGAAGGGCATTTAGTGTAAGTGCATGTTTGCTGTGTAATTGCACGTAAGCGCATTTACTGTAAGTGTAAGTTTGCTGTGTAATCACACGTAAACGCATTAACCGTAAGTGCACGTTTGCTGTGTAATCGCACGTAAGCGCATTTACTGTAGGTGCACGTTTGATGTGTAATCGCACTTAAGCGCATTTACTGTAAGTGCAAGTTTGCTCTTTAGTAGCATGTAAGCGCATTTAGTGTAAGTGCATGTTTGCTGTGTAATCGCACGTAAGCGCATTTACTGTAAGTGCAAGTTTGCTGTGTAATCGCACGTAAGCGCATTTACTGTAAGTACACGTTTGCTGTGTAATCGCATGTAAGCGCATTTACTATAAGTGTAAGTTTGCTGTGTAATCGCACGTAAGCGCATTTAGTGTAAGTGCATGTTTGCTGTGTAATCACACATAAGCGCATTTACTGTAAGTGCAAGTTTGCTGTGTAATCGCACGTAAGTGCATTTACTGTAAGTGCAAGTTTGCTGTGTAATCGCACGTAAGCGCATTTACTGTAAGTGTAAGTTTGCTGTGTGATCGAACGTAAGCGCATTTACTGTAAGTGCAAGTTTGCTGTGTAATCGCATGTAAGCGCATTTACTGTAAGTGCACGTTTGCTGTGTAATCGCATGTAAGCACATTTACTGTAAGTGCACGTTTGCTGTGTAATCGCACGTAAGCGCATTTACTGTTAGTGTAAGTTTGCTGTGTAATCGCACGTAAGCGCATTTACTGTAAGTGCACGTTTGCTGTGTAATCGCACGTAAGCGCATTTACTGTAAGTGCAAGTTTGCTGTGTAATCGCACGTAAACGCATTTAGTGTAAGTGCACGTTTGCTGTGTAATCGCACGTAAGCGCATTTAGGTTAAGTGCAAGTTTGCAGTGTAATCGCACGTAAGCGCATATACTGTAAGTGCAAGTTTGCTTTAGTAAGCACGTAATTGCATTTACTGTAAGTGCAAGTTTGCTCTTTAGTAGCACGTAAGCGCATTTACTGTAAGTGCAAGATTGCTCTTTAATAGCACGTAAAGCATTTAACGTAAGGGCAAAGTCCTGTTTATTTGCACCTAAGCGCATTTCCTGTAAGTGCAAGTTTGCCGTTTAATCGAACATAAACGCATTTACTGAAAGTGCAAGTTTGCTCTTTAGTAGCATGTAATCGCATTTACTGTAAGTGCAAGTTTGCTCTTTAGTAGCACATAATCGCATTTACTGTAAGTGCAAGTTTGCTCTTTAGTACCACGTAATCACATTTACTGAAAAAGCAAGTTTGCTGTGTAATCGCACGTAAGCGCATTTAGTTTAAGTGCAAGTTTGCAGTGTAATCGCACATAAGCGCATATACTGTAAGTGCAAGTTTGCTCTTTAGTACCACGTAATTGCATTTACTGTAAGTGCACGTGTCCTGTTTATTTGCACCTAAGCGCATTTCCTGTAAGTGCAAGTTTGCCGTTTAATCGCACGTAAACGCATTTACTGAAAGTGCAAGTTTGCTCTTTAGTAGCACATGTTCGCATTTACTGTAATTGCAAGTTTGCTCTTTAGTAGCACGTAAGCGCATTTAGTGTAAGTGCATGTTTGCTGTGTAATCGCACGTAAGCTCATTTTCTGTAAGTGTAAGTTTGCTGTGTAATCACACGTAAACGCATTTACCGTAAGTGCACGTTTGCTGTGTAATCGCACGTAAGCGCATTTACTGTAAGTACACGTTTGCTGTGTAATCGCATGTAAGCGCATTTACTATAAGTGTAAGTTTGCTGTGTAATCGCACGTAAGCGCATTTAGTGTAAGTGCATGTTTGCTGTGTAATCACACATAAGCGCATTTACTGTAAGTGCAAGTTTGCTGTGTAATCGCACGTAAGTGCATTTACTGTAAGTGCAAGTTTGCTGTGTAATCGCACGTAAGCGCATTTACTATAAGTGTAAGTTTGCTGTGTGATCGAACGTAAGCGCATTTACTGTAAGTGCAAGTTTGCTGTGTAATCGCATGTAAGCGCATTTACTGTAAGTGCACGTTTGCTGTGTAATCGCACGTAAGCGCATTTACTGTAAGTGCACGTTTGCTGTGTAATCGCACGTAAGCGCATTTACTGTAAGTGCAAGTTTGCTGTGTAATCGCACGTAAACGCATTTAGTGTAAGTGCACGTTTGCTGTGTAATCGCACGTAAGCGCATTTAGGTTAAGTGCAAGTTTGCAGTGTAATCGCACGTAAGCGCATATACTGTAAGTGCAAGTTTGCTCTTTAGTAGCACGTAATTGCATTTACTGTAAGTGCAAGTTTGCTCTTTAGTAGCACGTAAGCGCATTTACTGTAAGTGCAAGTTTGCTCTTTAATAGCACGTAAAAGCATTTAACGTAAGGGCAAAAGTCCTGTTTATTTGCACCTAAGCGCATTTCCTGTAAGTGCAAGTTTGCCGTTTAATCGAACATAAACGCATTTACTGAAAGTGCAAGTTTGCTCTTTAGTAGCATGTAATCGCATTTACTGTAAGTGCAAGTTTGCTCTTTAGTAGCACATAATCGCATTTACTGTAAGTGCAAGTTTGCTCTTTAGTACCACGTAATCACATTTACTGAAAAAGCAAGTTTGCTGTGTAATCGCACGTAAGCGCATTTAGTTTAAGTGCAAGTTTGCAGTGTAATCGCACATAAGCGCATATACTGTAAGTGCAAGTTTGCTCTTTAGTACCACGTAATTGCATTTACTGTAAGTGCACGTGTCCTGTTTATTTGCACCTAAGCGCATTTCCTGTAAGTGCAAGTTTGCCGTTTAATCGCACGTAAACGCATTTACTGAAAGTGCAAGTTTGCTCTTTAGTAGCACATGTTCGCATTTACTGTAATTGCAAGTTTGCTCTTTAGTAGCACGTAAGCTCATTTTCTGTAAGTGTAAGTTTGCTGTGTAATCACACGTAAACGCATTTACCGTAAGTGCACGTTTGCTGTGTAATCGCACGTAAGCGCATTTACTGTAAGTGCAAGTTTGCTGTGTAATCGCACGTAAACGCATTTAGTGTAAGTGCACGTTTGCTGTGTAATCGCATGTAAGCGCATTTAGGTTAAGTGCAAGTTTGCAGTGTAATCGCACGTAAGCGCATATACTGTAAGTGCAAGTTTGCTGTGTAATCGCACGTAAGCGCATTTACTGTAAGTGCACGTTTGCTGTGTAATCACATGTAAGTGCATTTACTATAAGTGTAAGTTTGCTGTGTAATCGCACGTAAGCGCATTTACTGTAAGTGCAGGTTTGCTGTGTAATCGCACGTAAGCACATTTACTGTAAGTGCAAGTTTGCTGTGTAATCGCACGTAAGCGCATTTACTGTAAGTGCACGTTTGATGTATTAATCGCACATAAGCGCATTTAGTTTAAGTGCACATTTGCTGTGTAATCGCATGTAAGCGCATTTACTGTAAGTGCACGTTTGCTGTGTAATCGCACGTAAGCGCATTTACTGTAAGTGCACGTTTGCTGTGTAATCGCACGTAAGCGCATTTACTGTAAGTGCAAGTTTGCTGTGTAATCGCACGTAAACGCATTTAGTGTAAGTGCACGTTTGCTGTGTAATCGCACGTAAGCGCACTTAGGTTAAGTGCAAGTTTGCAGTGTAATCGCACGTAAGCGCATATACTGTAAGTGCAAGTTTGCTCTTTAGTAGCACGTAATTGCATTTACTGTAAGTGCAAGTTTGCTCTTTAGTAGCACGTAAGCGCATTTACTGTAAGTGCAAGTTTGCTCTTTAATAGCACGTAAAAGCATTTAACGTAAGGGCAAAAGTCCTGTTTATTTGCACCTAAGCGCATTTCCTGTAAGTGCAAGTTTGCCGTTTAATCAAACATAAACGCATTTACTGAAAGTGCAAGTTTGCTCTTTAGTAGCATGTAATCGCATTTACTGTAAGTGCAAGTTTGCTCTTTAGTAGCACATAATCGCATTTACTGTAAGTGCAAGTTTGCTCTTTAGTACCACGTAATCACATTTACTGAAAAAGCAAGTTTGCTGTGTAATCGCACGTAAGCGCATTTATTTTAAGTGCAAGTTTGCAGTGTAATCGCACATAAGCGCATATACTGTAAGTGCAAGTTTGCTCTTTAGTACCACGTAATTGCATTTACTGTAAGTGCACGTGTCCTGTTTATTTGCACCTAAGCGCATTTCCTGTAAGTGCAAGTTTGCGTTTAATCGCACGTAAACGCATTTACTGAAAGTGCAAGTTTGCTCTTTGTAGCACATGTTCGCATTTACTGTAATTGCAAGTTTGCTCTTTAGTAGCACGTAAAAGCTCATTTTCTGTAAGTGTAAGTTTGCTGTGTAATCACACGTAAACGCATTTACCGTAAGTGCACGTTTGCTGTGTAATCGCACGTAAGCGCATTTACTGTAAGTGCAAGTTTGCTGTGTAATCGCACGTAAACGCATTTAGTGTAAGTGCACGTTTGCTGTGTAATCGCATGTAAGCGCATTTAGGTTAAGTGCAAGTTTGCAGTGTAATCGCACGTAAGCGCATATACTGTAAGTGCAAGTTTGCTGTGTAATCGCACGTAAGCGCATTTACTGTAAGTGCACGTTTGCTGTGTAATCACATGTAAGTGCATTTACTATAAGTGTAAGTTTGCTGTGTAATCGCACGTAAGCGCATTTACTGTAAGTGCAGGTTTGCTGTGTAATCGCACGTAAGCAAATTTACTGTAAGTGCAAGTTTGCTGTGTAATCGCACGTAAGCGCATTTACTGTAAGTGCACGTTTGATGTATTAATCGCACATAAGCGCATTTAGTTTAAGTGCACATTTGCTGTGTAATCGCACGTAAGCGCATTTACTGTAAGTGCAAGTTTGCAGTGTAATCGCACGTAAGCGCATATACTGTAAGTGCAAGTTTGCTCTTTAATAGCACGTAAAAGCATTTACTGTAAGGGCACAAGTCCTGTTTATTTGCACCTAAGCGCATTTCCTGTAAGTGCAAGTTTGCCGTTTAATCGAACATAAACGCATTTACTGAAAGTGCAAGTTTGCTCTTTAGTAGCACATAATCGCATTTACTGTGAGTGCAAGTTTGCTCTTTAGTACCACGTAATCACATTTACTGAAAGTGCAAGTTTGCTGTGTAATTGCACGTAAGCACATTTAGTTTAAGTGCATATTTGCAGTGTAATCGCACGTAAGCGCATATACTGTAAGTGCAAGTTTGCTCTTTAGTACCACGTAATTGCATTTACTGTAAGTGCACGTGTCCTGTTTATTTGCACCTAAGCGCATTTCCTGTAAGTGCAAGTTTGCCGTTTAATTGCACGTAAACGCATTTACTGAAAGTGCAAGTTTGCTCTTTAGTAGCACATGTTCGCATTTACTGTAATTGCAAGTTTGCTCTTTAGTAGCACGTAAGCGCATTTAGTGTAAGTGCATGTTTGCTGTGTAATCGCACGTAAGCTTATTTTCTGTAAGTGTAAGTTTGCTGTGTAATCACACGTAAACGCATTTACCGTAAGTGCACGTTTGCTGTGTAATCGCACGTAAGCGCATTTACTGTAAGTGCACGTTTGCTGTGTAATCGCACTTAAGCGCATTTACTGTAAGTGCAAGTTTGCTCTTTAGTAGCATGTAAGCGCATTTAGTGTAAGTGCACGTTTGCTGTGTAATAGCACGTAAGCGCATTTACTGTAAGTGCAAGTTTGCTGTGTAATCGCACGTAAGCGCATTTACTGTAAGTGCACGTTTGCTGTGTAATCACATGTAAGTGCATTTACTATAAGTGTAAGTTTGCTGTGTAATCGCACGTAAGCGCATTTACTGTAAGTGCAAGTTTGCTGTGTAATCGCACGTAAGCGCATTTACTGTAAGTGCACGTTTGATGTATTAATCGCACATAAGCACATTTAGTTTAAGTGCACATTTGCTGTGTAATCGCACGTAAGCGCATTTACTGTAAGTGCAAGTTTGCAGTGTAATCGCACGTAAGCGCATATACTGTAAGTGCAAGTTTGCTCTTTAATAGCACGTAAAAGCATTTACTGTAAGGGCACAAGTCCTGTTTATTTGCACCTAAGCGCATTTCCTGTAAGTGCAAGTTTGCCGTTTAATCGAACATAAACGCATTTACTGAAAGTGCAAGTTTGCTCCTTTAGAAGCACGTAATGCATTTACTGTAAGTGCAAGTTTGCTCTTTAGTACCACGTAATCACATTTACTGAAAGTGCAAGTTTGCTGTGTAATCGCACGTAAGCGCATTTAGTTTAAGTGCATATTTGCAGTGTAATCGCACGTAAGCGCATATACTGTAAGTGCAAGTTTGCTCTTTAGTACCACGTAATTGCATTTACTGTAAGTGCACGTGTCCTGTTTATTTGCACCTAAGCGCATTTCCTGTAAGTGCAAGTTTGCCGTTTTATCGCACGCAAACGCATTTACTGAAAGTGCAAGTTTGCTCTTTAGTAGCACATGTTCGCATTTACTGTAATTGCAAGTTTGCTCTTTAGTAGCACGTAAGCGCATTTAGTGTAAGTGCATGTTTGCTGTGTAATCGCACGTAAGCTTATTTTCTGTAAGTGTAAGTTTGCAGTGTAATCACACGTAAACGCATTTACCGTAAGTGCACGTTTGCTGTGTAATCGCACGTAAGCGCATTTACTGTAAGTGCACGTTTGCTGTGTAATCGCACTTAAGCGCATTTACTGTAAGGTAAAAAGAGATGAATCTGCTCCACAGACAATTTAAATAAAAATAAAAAGTGGTGTAATAAAAATTAAAAGTGATTAAGTTTGAAGTGGCTGCCCCTACATAAAAACCCACCTAGGTGGGAGTGAATATTAAGTAAAAAATAGCAGGTAATGGCGCCTACTAGAAATAAAGTGTATAAAGGAATGTGCAAATAAATATAAATATAAATAGTGTCTGTCCAAAAGAGTGCTGGTCAAAGTATAACATATATAACACAAAATAAGTTGAATATTAATAATTATGTGATTGAATTAGTATAAATAAAAATAATTCATAAAAGTCCAATTCCTAGTGATAAAAATTTCCAAAATAGGTGTTGCAAGATTAAATGATGATAATAATAATAATCCAAGAAAAGTCCAGTTTTATAAAAATATATATATATTTTCAAGATTGCTTCCGAAAAGTAATGCTATAAGGTGATATGTGCTTCATGCAGGTATAGCCGTCAGTGGATCACTCAGTGCTCTCCCCCAATGGTCCCGCACTCACCGGATCCAACTACCCCTGCAGGGGTAATAGGCTTTCTCAGTAAGTCTCCACACTTCAATAAAATCTGCCTGGTTTCCTCACATGGGGTCTATCCAACCATTCAGCCGCTCATAGAGAAGATAGGATGAAACGAAAATGCCCAATAGCGTGATACCGTTTTGTAACAAGTAAAATTTATTCTTGATAAACAATGGGTACTCACAATTTACATGCAGTTAAAAAGCCTTTAGAAAATATGTGCTGTAGCTCTAAGGAACATTCGCTCGACCGGTTTCGTCGTTCTGACGTCATCTGGAGCGTGCCTCTGAGCCTTCAGCACTAGCTATTTATAATTGACTTTATGTCGGAAAATGCGGACGTTGTGTCGAAAATTGCGGACGTTGTGTCGACAAAATGTCGAAAAAACGGGTCCGACGTTACGTCGTGAAAACTCTGTTGTTCCGGTATCCTCCATGTTGGAGATTACTACAGACCGTAGTCCTAACACTAGAGGCTCAGTGTTGTAGTCGACACTACGACGGACGTTCTGTCGGGAAAGCAAACCCCCGATCTTACGTCGAAAAAGTTCCTAACTTTCGAGCGTCCTCCATGTTAGAGATTTTTGCAGACCGGAGTCCAGTCTCAAGAGGCTCTGTATTAAAAAGGAGAAAATACGTTCGTTTTCATATCGGGAAAAACCCGGAAGTTAGATCGAAATATAGTAAAAACTTGATTATTTAGCTGATCTCCATATTACAGCAAGGTGATGTTAATAACATAATCAGATATATATAGGATTGCAAATAGGTGAAAAAAAAATATATATATATATATAAAATATATAAAATATATAAAGACATTGTGGGAAAAAACATTAGTTAATAGAATACAATTAAAATTATAATTATATGAGGAGTAGTTGATAGGAAAAAGAGAGGTAGATGTGTATATGTCGATGAGGCAATCCGATGTATTATTATAATTAGATATATGAAAAAATTCCCGTATTAAAATATTATATAAAATATAAAATTAAAATAAAATATATAAAAATATGGAATATAGTGTAAAATTATTAAAAATTGTTAAAAATTGGTTAAAAAACAATTTAGATCCACATCAATATTCATACCAGACGGTTGGAGGGTGTCTAACGTGTAGATCCACCGGGTTTCATTTTGGGATACTTTTATAGTTTTATTTTCCCCCCTCCAGTGTTCTTTTATTCTGTCTATTCCATAGAAAGTCATGGATCCCGGATCTTTATGATGGTAATCTCTAAAATGTCGAGACACACTATGTTTATGGAACCCTTTTTTAATGTTAGCTATGTGTTCTCTAATCCTGATATGTAGTTCTCTTGTTGTTCTGCCTACATATTGTTTTTGGCATGGGCATTCCAGGACATACGTAACATGTGTACTACTACATGTTATCAGCTCTCTTATTTTATGTGTGGTTCCATTAGTTGTAGATGTGAACTCAGTTTTTTTCTTATTTGTCTTTTTACTAACTCGGCAGGGTAGGCATTTACCACATTTGTGGAAGCCTTTGAGGTTTTTGAAAATTTGGATCTGTTTTGGGGGGTCAATCGCATTGTGGACTAATCGATTTCTTAGATTGGGGGCTTTACGATATATGAAACTCGGTCTGTTCGGTAATAGATTTTTCAGGCTTTTATCAGATTGCAGAATAGGCCAGTATTTTTTGAATATTTTTTCAACGTCTCTATGTTGTATATTGTATCCAGTCAGGAAGGCTACTTCTGTGGTTTTCCTGTTTGCTTTCTTCCTTTGTGTTCCTGCTATGATGTTGTCTCTGTTCATTTCTTTGACTTTATTTTTCAGAGTTTCTAGATCTCTGCGTTGGTAACCTTTCTCCTCAAATTTGTTAATGATTTGTGTAGCTTGTAGTTCGAAATCCTCCTCATTGCTACAATTTCTGAATATTCTCATAAGTTGTCCTTTAGGGATATTTTGAATCCATTTTTTGTGGTGACAACTGGTTACTGGAATGTAGCTGTTCCTATCTGTTTTTTTGAAAAACGTTCTGGTGTGTATTCTGTTTTCTGCTTTGAATAATTGTAAGTCCAGGTAATCAATGGATTCTACATTCCAAATGCCTGTAAAAGTAATCCCATATATATTGTGGTTGATCTCATCAAAAAACTTCTGTAATTCCGTTTCTGTGCCTCCCCATACTATTAGTATGTCATCTATATACCTTCTGTAGAGTTTCAAAGATGGTCTTTCTGTTCCTTGAATCTGTTCTGCCTCCCAATGATTCAAAAAGATGTTAGCTACACTGGGGGCATACTTGGCCCCCATGGCTACTCCTTTAGTCTGGACAAAAAAATTGTCCTTTATTCCAAAAGTAGTTGTGGCTCATAGCTAATGTTAGCCCCTCCAAAATATAGTTTATTTGTTCCTGTTTTAATTTTGAGTCTTTGTGTAAAGCCCATTTTACCCCTTTAATGCCGTCTTCTTGTACTATATTCGTATATAATGAGTTGACATCTATGGTGACGAGAAGGTCCGTGGGTTCTATTTCCAAGTCCACAAGTTCCATTATAAGTTGTCTGCTATCCTTGAGATATGATGGTCCTTCCTTCACTAGTGGTTGTAGGAATCCATCAATATAGGCTCCAAGCCTTGAGAAGAGGGAGTCTATGCCACTTATAATTGGTCTTCCTGGTGGGTTTGATTGGTTCTTGTGTATTTTTGGGACATAGTAGATAATAGGTGTTTTTGCCGTTTCTGGGTTTAGATATTTGGCTTCTTTTTTTGTAAGAATGCCCAACTTTTTGCCTTTTTCTATATATACATTTAGTTTCTTTTTGTATTCTTTTTTGGGGTTAGACTTTAATTTTGTGTAGGTGTCTGGTATGTTGAGTAGTTTTGTCATTTCAGATTCATAATCTGTTTTTCTGAGAATGACTAGACCTCCCCCTTTGTCCGCGGGTCGGATGACAATGTTTTTCTTCTTTTCAAGATCCCTGATTGTTTTCCATATTTTATTGCGTTTTGATTTGTTTATCTTTAGATTTCTTATATCCTCCTCTACCAATTTTCTGAATACCGTCAAGCTCTCATTTTGCTGATTTTTGGGGTTAAACGTTGAATTGTTTCTTAGATTAGAGTGTTGGTACTGGGTGGTATTTTCATCTTCTTTGTTCTTCTTGTTTGCAAAGAACTTTTTAATGTTTAACTTCCGTACAAATTTGTGCAGATCTATATAGGCTTCGAATTTATCTAATTCTTTATCTGGTGCATATTTAAGCCCCAAGTCTAGAACTCTCATCTCCTCCTCTGTAAAAATTTTGTCACTTAGATTAAAAATTCCTCCTCCTAGTATTCTCTCCTTCTTTTTCTTGCGCCCCCCTCGTTTGCCTCGTTTGCGTATCCTCTTTCCCCTCTTTGGGGTCTGTATATCCGTTCTCTTCTCTCTTCCCAATTGTTGTCTTCTTGTTCCCAATTGTTCCCTCTCGGGTGTCTGTATGTTCTGGTACCCCACCCTTGTTGTTCTCCGTATTGGGGTCTCCTTTGTGGATACCGGAAAGGTTGCCTCCATCCTTGGGTTCTGAAAGGTCTGTTGTCTTCTCTGATGACTGGTGGTCGACCTCTGTATTCCCTGGGAAAAAAATTTCCTCTATTTTGGGGTCTTCTATATGGAGTTTCCTGTGGGTAATTTCTCAGTGGAGAAAATCTATTTCTATGTCGTGGAATTCTTGGTGTGTATGGTGCTTGTGGTCTTCTTTCTTCACTTCGAATTCTTTCCCTCTGTGTTTGTCTTATGGGACTTGTTTCCTCTCTTCTCTGCGGTGTTGTAGCATTATTAATGCGTAAAGTTCTGTTTGGTCTAATTGTTGTTGTTGTGGTTGGTTGCCATATGTTGATTTCCATGTCTGGAGAATCCTCTCTTGATTCTTCCACCATGGAATTATTCATATAGGTGTCATCAGTTTGCCACTTGTATACCTGTTGGTTCTTGTAGTCCAAAACATCTCTTTTAAATTTTTTCTGTTTTTTCTATTGAATCTCTTTGTCATATTTTGTAATAATTTCTTGTAGTAGTGCTTCTTTCTCTTTGTATTGTGGTGTATTTGAGAAGGGTGAAAGTTGATCTTTCACATGGAGAATTTCAGATTCTATCATTTTTAGTTTGACTTGTCTTCTCTCTAGTATTTTATGTAACAAATCATTTTCCCTTTGATTGAAAAATCTATACCACTCTTCCATTAAATCTTTATCATTAATAGCATCATTAGGTGAGATATCCCATCTCAACCTCCTAGGTGTAATTTTTTCTGCTATATATTTGCCCAGAGTGGCTATGTCCCACCATACTCTAAGTTGTTTTTCTAGGCAATGTCTGAGTTGTTTAAATAGTCCATCTGTATCTTGTTTAGTAACCACTTGTTCTTGATTAAAGACTTCTCCTAGATTAATGCTTCTATTGTGTATATATTTAAATATATCCATTGCTGCAGTTTCTTCTTGCATGATGCAAGATGAAGTAAGGTAAAAAGAGATGAATCTGCGCCACAGACAATTTAAATAAAAATAAAAAGTGGTGTAATAAAAATTAAAAGTGATTACGTTTGAAGTGGCTGCCCCTACATAAAAACCCACCTAGGTGGGAGTGAATATTAAGTAAAACATAGCAGGTAATGGCGCCTACTAGAAATAAAGTGTATAAAGGAATGTGCAAATAAATATAAATATAAATAGTGTATGTCCAAAAGAGTGCTGGTCCTAGTCAAAGTATAACATATATAACACAAAATAAGTTGAATATTAATAATTATGTGATTGAATTAGTATAAATAAAAATAATTCATAAAAGTCCAATTCCTAGTGATAAAAATTTCCAAAATAGGTGTTGCAAGATTAAATGATGATAATAATAATAATCCAAGAAAAGTCCAGTTTTATAAAAATATATATATATTTTCAAGATTGCTTCCGAAAAGTAATGCTATAAGGTGATATGTGCTTCATGCAGGTATAGCCGTCAGTGGATCACTCAGTGCTCTCCCCCAATGGTCCCGCACTCACCGGATCCAACTACCCCTGCAGGGGTAATAGGCTTTCTCAGTAAGTCTCCACACTTCAATAAAATCTGCCTGGTTTCCTCACATGGGGTCTATCCAACCATTCAGCCGCTCATAGAGAAGATAGGATGAAACGAAAATGCCCAATAGCGTGATACCGTTTTGTAACAAGTAAAATTTATTCTTGATAAACAATGGGTACTCACAATTTACATGCAGTTAAAAAGCCTTTAGAAAATATGTGCTGTAGCTCTAAGGAACGTTCGCTCGACCGGTTTCGTCGTTCTGACGTCATCTGGAGCGTGCCTCTGAGCCTTCAGCACTAGCTATTTATAATTGACGTTATGTCGGAAAATCCGGACGTTGTGTCGAAAATTGCGGACGTTGTGTCGACAAAATTTCGAAAAAACGGGTCCGACGTTACGTCGTGAAAACTCCGTTGTTCCGGTATCCTCCATGTTGGAGATTACTACAGACCGTAGTCCTAACACTAGAGGCTCAGTGTTGTAGTCGACACTACGACGGACGTTCTGTCGGGAAAGCAAACCCCCGATCTTACGTCGAAAAAGTTCCTAACTTTCGAGCGTCCTCCATGTTAGAGATTTTTGCAGACCGGAGTCCAGTCTCAAGAGGCTCTGTATAAAAAAGGAGAAAATACGTTCGTTTTCATATCGTTTTCATATATTTTTATAAAACTGGACTTTTCTTGGATTATTATTATTATCATCATTTAATCTTGCAACACCTATTTTGGAAATTTTTATCACTAGCAATTGGACTTTTATGAATTATTTTTATTTATACTAATTCAATCACATAATTATTAATATTCAACTTATTTTGTGTTATATATGTTATACTTTGACTAGGACCAGCACTCTTTTGGACAGACACTATTTATATTTATATTTATTTGCACATTCCTTTATACACTTTATTTCTAGTAGGCGCCATTACCTGCTATTTTTACTTAGCATTTACTGTAAGTGCAAGTTTGCTCTTTAGTAGCATGTAAGCGCATTTAGTGTAAGTGCACGTTTGCTGTGTAATAGCATGTAAGCGCATTTACTGTAAGTGCAAGTTTGCTGTGTAATCGCACGTAAGCGCATTTACTGTAAGTGCACGTTTGCTGTGTAATCACATGTAAGTGCATTTACTATAAGTGTAAGTTTGCTGTGTAATCGCACGTAAGCGCATTTACTGTAAGTGCAGGTTTGCTGTGTAATCGCACGTAAGCACATTTACTGTAAGTGCAAGTTTGCTGTGTAATCGCACGTAAGCGCATTTACTGTAAGTGCAAGTTTGCAGTGTAATCGCACGTAAGCGCATATACTGTAAGTGCAAGTTTGCTCTTTAGTACCACGTAATTGCATTTACTGTAAGTGCAAGTTTGCTCTTTAGTAACATGTAAGCGCATATACTGTAAGTGCAAGTTTGCTATTTAATAGCACGAAAAAGCATTTACTGTAAGTGCACATGTCCTGTTTATTTGCTCCTAAGCGCATTTCCTGTAAGTGCAAGTTTGCCGTTTAATCGAACATAAACGCATTTACTGAAAGTGCAAGTTTGCTTTTTAGTAGCACGTAATCGCATTTACTGTAAGTGCAAGTTTGCTCTTTAGTAGCACGTAATCACATTTACTGGAAGTGCAAGTTTGCTCTTTAGTACCATGTAATCACATTTACAGAAAGTGCAAGTTTGCTCTTTAGTAGCATGTATTCGCATTTACTGTAAGTGCAAGTTTGCTCTTTAGTACCATGTAATCACATTTACTGAAAGTGCAAGTTTGCTCTTTAGTAGCACGTATTCGCATTTACTGTAAGTGCAAGTTTGCTCTTTAATAGCACGTGAAAGCATTTACTGTAAGTGCACGTGTCCTGTTTATTTGTACCTAAGCGCATTTCCTGTAAGTGCAAGTTTGCCGTTTAATCGCATTTAAATGCATTTACTGAAAGTGCAAGTTTGCTCTTTAGTAGCACGTATTCGCATTCACTGTAAGTGCAAGTTTGCTCTTTAGTAGCACGTAAGCGCATTTAGTGTAAGTGCACGTTTGCTGTGTAATCGCACGTAAGCGCATTTACTGTAAGTGTAAGTTTGCAGTGTAATCGCACGTAAGCGCATATACTGTAAGTGCAAGTTTGCTCTTTAATAGCACGTAAAAGCATTTACTGTAAGGGCACAAGTCCTGTTTATTTGCACCTAAGCGCATTTCCTGTAAGTGCAAGTTTGCCGTTTAATCGAACATAAACGCATTTACTGAAAGTGCAAGTTTGCTCTTTAGTAGCACGTAATCGCATTTACTGTAAGTGCAAGTTTGCTCTTTAGTAGCACATAATCGCATTTACTGTAAGTGCAAGTTTGCTCTTTAGTACCACATAATCACATTTACTGAAAGTGCAAGTTTGCTGTGTAATCGCACGTAAGCGCATTTAGTTTAAGTGCATATTTGCAGTGTAATCGCACGTAAGCGCATATACTGTAAGTGCAAGTTTGCTCTTTAGTACCACGTAATTGCATTTACTGTAAGTGCACGTGTCCTGTTTATTTGCACCTAAGCGCATTTCCTGTAAGTGCAAGTTTGCCGTTTAATCGCACGTAAACGCATTTACTGAAAGTGCAAGTTTGCTCTTTAGTAGCACATGTTCGCATTTACTGTAATTGCAAGTTTGCTCTTTAGTAGCACGTAAGCGCATTTAGTGTAAGTGCATGTTTGCTGTGTAATCGCACGTAAGCTTATTTTCTGTAAGTGTAAGTTTGCTGTGTAATCACACGTAAACGCATTTACCGTAAGTGCACGTTTGCTGTGTAATCGCACGTAAGCGCATTTACTGTAAGTGCACGTTTGCTGTGTAATCGCACTTAAGCGCATTTACTGTAAGTGCAAGTTTGCTCTTTAGTAGCATGTAAGCGCATTTAGTGTAAGTGCACGTTTGCTGTGTAATAGCACGTAAGCGCATTTACTGTAAGTGCAAGTTTGCTGTGTAATCGCACGTAAGCGCATTTAATGTAAGTGCACTTTTGCTGTGTAATCACATGTAAGTGCATTTACTATAAGTGTAAGTTTGCTGTGTAATCGCACGTTACCGCATTTACTGTAAGTGCAGGTTTGCTGTGTAATCGCACGTAAGCACATTTACTGTAAGTGCAAGTTTGCTGTGTAATCGCACGTAAGCGCATTTACTGTAAGTGCACGTTTGATGTATTAATCGCACATAAGCGCATTTAGTTTAAGTGCACATTTGCTGTGTAATCGCACGTAAGCGCATTTACTGTAAGTGCAAGTTTGCAGTGTAATCGCACGTAAGCGCATTTACTGAAAGTGCAAGTTTGCTCTTTAGTAGCACGTAATCGCATTTACTGTAAGTGCAAGTTTGCTCTTTAGTAGCACGTAATCACATTTACTGGAAGTGCAAGTTTGCTCTTTAGTACCATGTAATCACATTTACTGAAAGCGCAAGTTTGCTCTTTAGTAGCATGTATTCGCATTTACTGTAAGTGCAAGTTTGCTCTTTAGTACCATGTAATCACATTTACTGAAAGTGCAAGTTTGCTCTTTAGTAGCACGTATTCGCATTTACTGTAAGTGCAAGTTTGCTCTTTAATAGCACGTGAAAGCATTTACTGTAAGTGCACGTGTCCTGTTTATTTGTACCTAAGCGCATTTCCTGTAAGTGCAAGTTTGCCATTTAATCGCATTTAAATGCATTTACTGAAAGTGCAAGTTTGCTCTTTAGTAGCACGTATTCGCATTCACTGTAAGTGCAAGTTTGCTCTTTAGTAGCACGTAAGCGCATTTAGTGTAAGTGCACGTTTGCTGTGTAATCGCACGTAAGCGCATTTACTGTAAGTGT
The DNA here is from genome assembly GCA_029574335.1 of Rana kukunoris. Classification (NCBI taxonomy): domain Eukaryota; kingdom Metazoa; phylum Chordata; class Amphibia; order Anura; family Ranidae; genus Rana; species Rana kukunoris. The sequence continues at coordinate 268,239,716 of CM056059.1, read as the reverse complement.
ACGTTTGCAGTGTAATCGCACGTAAGCGCATATACTGTAAGTGCAAGTTTGCTCTTTAATAGCACGTAAAAGCATTTACTGTAAGGGCACAAGTCCTGTTTATTTGCACCTAAGCGCATTTCCTGTAAGTGCAAGTTTGCCGTTTAATCGAACATAAACGCATTTACTGAAAGTGCAAGTTTGCTCTTTAGTAGCACGTAATCGCATTTACTGTAAGTGCAAGTTTGCTCTTTAGTAGAACATAATCGCATTTACTGTAAGTGCAAGTTTGCTCTTTAGTACCACGTAATCACATTTACTGAAAGTGCAAGTTTGCTGTGTAATCGCACGTAAGCGCATTTAGTTTAAGTGCAAGTTTGCAGTGTAATCGCACGTAAGCGCATATACTGTAAGTGCAAGTTTGCTCTTTAGTACCACGTAATTGCATTTACTGTAAGTGCACGTGTCCTGTTTATTTGCACCTAAGCGCATTTCCTGTAAGTGCAAGTTTGCTATTTAATAGCACGTAAAAGCATTCACTGTAGGTGCACATGTCATGTTTATTTGCTCCTAAGCGCATTTCCTGTAAGTGCAAGTTTGCCGTTTAAACGAACATAAACGCATTTACTGAAAGTGCAAGTTTGCTCTTTAGTAGCACATAATCACATTTACTGTAAGTGCAAGTTTGCTCTTTAGTAGCACGTAATCGCATTTACTGTAAGTGCAAGTTTGCTGTTTAGTACCATGTAATCACATTTACTGAAAGTGCAAGTTTGCTCTTTAGTAGCACGTATTCGCATTTACTGTAAGTGCAAGTTTGCTCTTTAGTAGCACGTAAGCCCATTTAGTGTAAGTGCACGTTTGCTATGTAATCGCACGTAAGTGCATTTACTGCAAGTGTAAGTTTGCTGTGTAATCGCACGTAAGTGCATTTACTGTAAGTGCGCATTTGCTGTGTAATCGCACGTAAGCGCATTTACTGTAAGTGCAAGTTTGCTGTGTAATCGCACGTAAGTGCATTTACCGTAAGTGCACATTTGGTGTGTAATCGCACTTAAGCGCATTTACTGTAAGTGCAAGGTTGCTCTTTAGTAGCACGTAATCGGATTTACTGGAAGTGGAATTTTGCTCTTTAGTAGCACGTAATCGCACTTACTGTAAGTGTAAGTTTCCTCTTTAGTAGCACGTAAGCGCATTTCCTGTAAGTGCACGTTTGCTGTGTAATCGCATGTAAGTGCATTTACTGTAAGTGCACGTTTGCTGTGTAATCGCACGTAAGCGCATTTACTGTAAGTGCAAGTTTGTTGTGCAATCGCACGTAAGCACATTTAGTGTAAGTGCACGTTTGCTGTGTAATCGCACATAAGCGCATTTACTGTAAGTGCAAGTTTGCTGTGCAATCGCACGTAAGCGCATTTACTGTAAGTGGAAGTTTGCTGTGCAATCGCACATAAGCGCATTTACTGTAAGTGCAAGTTTGCCCGTTAGTAGCACGTAAGCGCATTTACTGTAAGTGCAAGTTTGCTGTGTAATCGCACGTAAGCGCATTTACTGTAAGTGCAAGTTTGCTGTGTAATCGCACGTAAGCGCATTTACTGTAAGTGCACGTTTGCTGTGTAATTGCACGTAAGCGCATTTACTGTAAGTGCAAGCTTGCTGTGTAATCGCATGTTAGCGCACTTACTGTAAGTGCAAGTTTGCTGTGCAATCGCACGTAAGCGCATTTACTGTAAGTGCACGTTTGCTGTGTAATCGCACGTAAGCGCATTTATTCTAAGTGCACGTTTGCTGTGTAATCGCACATAAGCGCATTTACTGTAAGTGCAAGTTTGCTGTGTAATCGCACGTAATCGCATTTACTGAAAGTGCAAGTTTGCTCTTTAGTACCACGTAATCGCATTTACTGTAAGTGCAAGATCGCTCTTTAGTAGCACGTAAGCGCATTTACTGTAAGTGCAAGTTTGCTCTTTAATAGCACGTAAAAGCATTTACTGTAAGTGCACGTGTCCTGTTTATTTCCACCTAAGCGCATTTACTGAAAGTGCAAGTTTGCCATTTAATCGCACATAAACGCATTTACTGAAAGTGCAAGTTTGCTATTTAGTAGCACGTAATCGCATTTACTGTAAGTGCAAGTTTGCTCTTTAGTAGCACGTAATCGCATTTACTGTAAGTGCAAGTTTGCTGTTTAGTACCATGTAATCACATTTACTGAAAGTGCAAGTTTGCTCTTTAGTAGCACGTATTCACATTTACTGTAAGTGCAAGTTTGCTCTTTAGTACCATGTAATCACATTTACTGAAAGTGCAAGTTTGCTCTTTAGTAGCACGTATTCGCATTTACTGTAAGTGCAAGTTTGCTCTTTAATAGCACGTGAAAGCATTTACTGTAAGTGCATGTGTCCTGTTTATTTGCACCTAAGCGCATTTCCTGTAAGTGCAAGTTTGCCGTTTAATCGCATTTAAATGCATTTACTGAAAGTGCAAGTTTGCTCTTTAGTAGCACGTATTCGCATTCACTGTAAGTGCAAGTTTGCTCTTTAGTACCAGGTAATTGCATTTACTGAAAGTGCAAGTTTGCTCTTTAGTAGCATGTATTCACATTTACTGTAAGTGCTCTTTAATAGCACGAAACAGCATTTACTGTAAGTGAACGTGTCCTGTTTATTTGCACCTAAGCGCATTTCCTGTAAGTGCAAGTTTGCCGTTTCATCGCACGTAAACGCATTTACTGAAAGTGCAAGTTTGCTCTTAAGTAGCACATGTTCGCATTTACTGTAAGTGCAAGTTTGCTCTTTAGTAGCACGTAAGCGCATTTACAGTAAGTGCACATTTGCTGTGTAATCGCATGTAAGCGCATTTACTGTAAGTGCACATTTGCTGTGTAATCGCATGTAAGCGCATTTACTGTAAGGGCAAGTTTGCTGTGTAATCGCACGTAAGCGCATTTACTGTAAGTGCACGTTTTCTGTGTAATCGCACATAAGCGCATTTACTGTAAGTGCAAGTTTGCTGTGTAATCGCACGTAAGCGCATTTACTGTCAGTGCACGTTTGCTGTGTAATCGCATGTAAGTGCATTTATTGTAAGTGCAAGTTTGCTGTGTAATCGCACGTAAGCGCATTTACTGTAAGTGCACGTTTGCTGTGTAATCGCAAGTAAGCGCATTTACTGTAAGTGCACATTTGCTGTGTAATTGCACGTAAGCACATTTACTGTAAGTGTGTGTTTGCTGTGTAATCGCACATAAGCGCATGTACTGTAAGTGCACGTTTGCTGTGTAATCGCATGTAAGCGCATTTAGTTTAAGTGCACATTTGCTGTGTAATCGCACATAAGCGCATTTACTGTAAGTGCAAGATTGCTGTGTAATCGCACGTAAGCGCATATACTGTAAGTGCAAGTTTGCTCTTTAGTACCACGTAATTGCATTTACTGTAAATGCAAGTTTGCTCATTAGTAACATGTAAGCGCATTTACTGTAAGTGCAAGTTTGCTCTTTAATAGCACGTAAAAGCATTTACTGTAAGTGCACGTGTCCTGTTTATTTGCACGTAAGCGCATTTCCTGTAAGTGCAAGTTTGCCGTTTAATCGCACGTAAACGCATTTACTGAAAGTGCAAGTTTTCTCTTTAGTAGCACGTATTTGCATTCACTGTAAGTGCAAGTTTGCTCTTTAGTAGCGCGTAATCGGATTTACTGAAAGTGCAAGTTTGCTCTTTAGTAGCACGTAATCGCACTTACTGTAAGTGTAAGTTTCCTCTTTAGTAGCACATAAGCGCATTTACTGTAAGTGCATGTTTGCTGTGTAATCGCATGTAAGTGCATTTACTGTAAGTGCAAGTTTGCTATGTAATCGCACGTAAGCGCATTTACTGTAAGTGCAAGATTGCTCTTTAGTAGCGCGTAATCGGATTTACTGAAAGTGGAAGTTTGCTCTTTAGTAGCACTTAATCGCACTTACTGTAAGTGTACGTTTGCTGTGTAATCGCATGTAAGTGCATTTACTGTAAGTGCAAGTTTGTTGTGTAATCGCACGTAAGCGCATTTACTGTAAGTGCAAGTTTGCTGTGCATTTGCACGTAAGCGCATTTAGTGTAAGTGCACGTTTGCTGTGTAATCGCACGTAAGCGCATTTACTGTAAGTGCAAGTTTGCTGTGTAATCGCACGTAAGCACATTTACTGTAAGTGCAAGTTTTCTGAGTAATCGCACGTAAGCACATTAACTGTAAGTGCAAGTTTGCTGTGTAATCGCACGTAAGCGCATATACTGCAAGTGCAAGTCTGCGCTTTAGTACCACGTAATTGCATTTACTGTAAGTGCAAGTTTGCTCTTTAGTAAGATGTAAGCGCATTTACTGTAAGTGCAAGTTTGCTATTTAATAGCACGTAAAATCATTTACTGTAAGTGCACATGTCATGTTTATTTGCTCCTAAGCACATTTCCTGTAAGTGCAAGTTTGCCATTTAAACGAACATAAACGCATTTACTGAAAGTGCAAGTTTGCTCTTTAGTAGCACGTAATCGCATTTACTGTAAGTGCAAGTTTGCTCTTTAGTAGCACGTAATCGCATTTACTGTAAGTGCAAGTTTGCTGTTTAGTACCATGTAATCACATTTACTGAAAGTGCAAGTTTGCTCTTTAGTAGCACGTATTCGCATTTACTGTAAGTGCAAGTTTGCTCTTTAGTAGCACGTAAGCCCATTTAGTGTAAGTGCACGTTTGCTATGTAATCGCACATAAGTGCATTTACTGCAAGTGTAAGTTTGCTGTGTAATCGCACGTAAGTGCATTTACTGTAAGTGCACGTTTGCTGTGTAATCGCACGTAAGCGCATTTACTGTAAGTGCAAGTTTGCTGTGTAATCGCACGTAAGTGCATTTACCGTACGTGCACATTTGGTGTGTAATCGCACTTAAGCGCATTTACTGTAAGTGCAAGATTGCTCTTTAGTAGCACGTAATCGGATTTACTGGAAGTGGAAGTTTGCTCTTTAGTAGCACGTAATCGCATTTACTGTAAGTGCAAGTTTGCTCTTTAGTAGCACGTGCGTAAGCGCATTTACTGTAAGTGCAAGTTTGCTGTGTAATCGCACAAAAGCGCATTTACTGTAAGTGCACGTTTGCTGTGTAATCGCACATAAGCGCATTTACTGTAAGTGCACGTTTGTTGTGTAAACGCACATAAGCGCATTTACTGTAAGTGCAAGTTTGCTGTGCAATCGCACGTAAGCGAATTTAGTGTAAGTGCACGTTTGCTGTGTAATCGCACGTAAGCACATTTACTGTAAGTGCAAGTTTTCTGTGTAATCACACGTAAGCACATTTAGTTTAAGTGCACATTTGCTGTGTATTTGCATGGAAGCGCATTTACTGTAAGTGCAAGTTTGCTGTGTAATCGCACGTAAGTGCATATACTGTAAGTGCAAGTCTGCGCTTTAGTACCACGTAATTGCATTTACTGTAAGTGCAAGTTTGCTCTTTAGTAAGATGTAAGCGCATTTACTGTAAGTGCAAGTTTGCTGTGTAATCGCACGTAAGCACATATACTGCAAGTGCAAGTCTGCGCTTTAGTACCACGTAATTGCATTTACTGTAAGTGCAAGTTTGCTCTTTAGTAAGATGTAAGCGCATTTACTGTAAGTGCAAGTTTGCTATTTAATAGCACGTAAAAGCATTCACTGTAGGTGCACATGTCATGTTTATTTGCTCCTAAGCGCATTTCCTGTAAGTGCAAGTTTGCCGTTTAAACGAACATAAACGCATTTACTGAAAGTGCAAGTTTGCTCTTTAGTAGCACATAATCACATTTACTGTAAGTGCAAGTTTGCTCTTTAGTAGCACGTAATCGCATTTACTGTAAGTGCAAGTTTGCTGTTTAGTACCATGTAATCACATTTACTGAAAGTGCAAGTTTGCTCTTTAGTAGCACGTATTCGCATTTACTGTAAGTGCAAGTTTGCTCTTTAGTAGCACGTAAGCCCATTTAGTGTAAGTGCACGTTTGCTATGTAATCGCACGTAAGTGCATTTACTGCAAGTGTAAGTTTGCTGTGTAATCGCACGTAAGTGCATTTACTGTAAGTGCGCATTTGCTGTGTAATCGCACGTAAGCGCATTTACTGTAAGTGCAAGTTTGCTGTGTAATCGCACGTAAGTGCATTTACCGTAAGTGCACATTTGGTGTGTAATCGCACTTAAGCGCATTTACTGTAAGTGCAAGGTTGCTCTTTAGTAGCACGTAATCGGATTTACTGGAAGTGGAATTTTGCTCTTTAGTAGCACGTAATCGCACTTACTGTAAGTGTAAGTTTCCTCTTTAGTAGCACGTAAGCGCATTTCCTGTAAGTGCACGTTTGCTGTGTAATCGCATGTAAGTGCATTTACTGTAAGTGCACGTTTGCTGTGTAATCGCACGTAAGCGCATTTACTGTAAGTGCAAGTTTGTTGTGTAAATGCACATAAGCGCATTTACTGTAAGTGCAAGTTTGCTGTGCAATCGCACGTAAGCACATTTAGTGTAAGTGCACGTTTGCTGTGTAATCGCACATAAGCGCATTTACTGTAAGTGCAAGTTTGCTGTGCAATCGCACGTAAGCGCATTTACTGTAAGTGGAAGTTTGCTGTGCAATCGCACATAAGCGCATTTACTGTAAGTGCAAGTTTGCCCGTTAGTAGCACGTAAGCGCATTTACTGTAAGTGCAAGTTTGCTGTGTAATCGCACGTAAGCGCATTTACTGTAAGTGCAAGTTTGTTGTGTAATCGCACGTAAGCGCATTTAGTGTAAGTGCACGTTTGCTGTGTAATTGCACGTAAGCGCATTTACTGTAAGTGCAAGCTTGCTGTGTAATCGCATGTTAGCGCACTTACTGTAAGTGCAAGTTTGCTGTGCAATCGCACGTAAGCGCATTTACTGTAAGTGCACGTTTTCTGTGTAATCGCACGTAAGCGCATTTATTCTAAGTGCACGTTTGCTGTGTAATCGCACATAAGCGCATTTACTGTAAGTGCAAGTTTGCTGTGTAATCGCACGTAATCGCATTTACTGAAAGTGCAAGTTTGCTCTTTAGTACCACGCAATCGCATTTACTGTAAGTGCAAGATCGCTCTTTAGTAGCACGTAAGCACATTTACTGTAAGTGCAAGTTTGCTCTTTAATAGCACGTAAAAGCATTTACTGTAAGTGCACGTGTCCTGTTTATTTGCACCTAAGCGCATTTACTGAAAGTGCAAGTTTGCTCTTTAGTAGCACGTAATCGCATTTACTGTAAGTGCAAGTTTGCTCTTTAGTAGCACGTAATCGCATTTACTGTAAGTGCAAGTTTGCTGTTTAGTACCATGTAATCACATTTACTGAAAGTGCAAGTTTGCTCTTTAGTAGCACGTATTCACATTTACTGTAAGTGCAAGTTTGCTCTTTAGTACCATGTAATCACATTTACTGAAAGTGCAAGTTTGCTCTTTAGTAGCACGTATTCGCATTTACTGTAAGTGCAAGTTTGCTCTTTAATAGCACGTGAAAGCATTTACTGTAAGTGCATGTGTCCTGTTTATTTGCACCTAAGCGCATTTCCTGTAAGTGCAAGTTTGCCGTTTAATCGCATTTAAATGCATTTACTGAAAGTGCAAGTTTGCTCTTTAGTAGCACGTATTCGCATTCACTGTAAGTGCTCTTTAATAGCACGAAACAGCATTTACTGTAAGTGAACGTGTCCTGTTTATTTGCACCTAAGCGCATTTCCTGTAAGTGCAAGTTTGCCGTTTCATCGCACGTAAACGCATTTACTGAAAGTGCAAGTTTGCTCTTAAGTAGCACATGTTCGCATTTACTGTAAGTGCAAATTTGCTTCTTTAGTAGCACGTAAGCGCATTTACAGTAAGTGCACATTTGCTGTGTAATCGCATGTAAGCACATTTACTGTAAGTGCACATTTGCTGTGTAATCGCATGTAAGCGCATTTACTGTAAGGGCAAGTTTGCTGTGTAATCGCACGTAAGCGCATTTACTGTAAGTGCACGTTTTCTGTGTAATCGCACATAAGCGCATTTACTGTAAGTGCAAGTTTGCTGTGTAATCGCACGTAAGCGCATTTACTGTCAGTGCACGTTTGCTGTGTAATCGCATGTAAGTGCATTTATTGTAAGTGCAAGTTTGCTGTGTAATCGCACGTAAGCGCATTTACTGTAAGTGCACGTTTGCTGTGTAATCGCAAGTAAGCGCATTTACTGTAAGTGCACATTTGCTGTGTAATTGCACGTAAGCACATTTACTGTAAGTGTGTGTTTGCTGTGTAATCGCACATAAGCGCATGTACTGTAAGTGCACGTTTGCTGTGTAATCGCATGTAAGCGCATTTAGTTTAAGTGCACATTTGCTGTGTAATCGCACATAAGCGCATTTACTGTAAGTGCAAGATTGCTGTGTAATCGCACGTAAGCGCATATACTGTAAGTGCAAGTTTGCTCTTTAGTACCACGTAATTGCATTTACTGTAAATGCAAGTTTGCTCATTAGTAACATGTAAGCGCATGTACTGTAAGTGCAAGTTTGCTCTTTAATAGCACGTAAAAGCATTTACTGTAAGTGCACGTGTCCTGTTTATTTGCACGTAAGCGCATTTCCTGTAAGTGCAAGTTTGCCGTTTAATTGCACGTAAACGCATTTACTGAAAGTGCAAGTTTTCTCTTTAGTAGCACGTATTTGCATTCACTGTAAGTGCAAGTTTGCTCTTTAGTAGCGCGTAATCGGATTTACTGAAAGTGGAAGTATGCTCTTTAGTAGCATGTAATCACATTTACTGTAAGTGCAAGTTTGCTCTTTAGTAGCACGTAAGCGCATTTACTGTAAGTGCACGTTTGCTGTGTAATCGCATGTAAGTGCATTTACTGTAAGTGCAAGTTTGCTATGTAATCGCACGTAAGCGCATTTACTGTAAGTGCAAGATTGCTCTTTAGTAGCGCGTAATCGGATTTACTGAAAGTGGAAGTTTGCTCTTTAGTAGCATGTAATCGCACTTACTGTAAGTGTAAGTTTCCTCTTTAGTAGCACGTAAGCGCATTTACTGTAAGTGCACGTTTGCTGTGTAATCGCATGTAAGTGCATTTACTGTAAGTGCAAGTTTGCTATGTAATCGCACGTAAGCGCATTTACTGTAAGTGCAAGATTGCTCTTTAGTAGCGCGTAATCGGATTTACTGAAAGTGGAAGTTTGCTCTTTAGTAGCACTTAATCGCACTTACTGTAAGTGTACGTTTGCTGTGTAATCGCATGTAAGTGCATTTACTGTAAGTGCAAGTTTGCTGTGTAATCGCACGTAAGCGCATTTACTGTAAGTGCACATTTGCTGTGTAATTGCACGTACGCACATTTACTGTAAGTGTGTGTTTGCTGTGTAATCGCACTTAAGCGCATTAACTGTAAGTGCAAGATTGCTTTTTAGTAGCACGTAATCGGATTTACTGGAAGTGGAAGTTTGCTCTTTAGTAGCACGTAATCGCATTTACTGTAAGTGCAAGTTTGCTCTTTAGTAGCACGTGCGTAAGCGCATTTACTGTAAGTGCAAGTTTGCTGTGTAATCGCACATAAGCGCATTTAGTGTAAGTCCACGTTTGCTGTGTAATCGCACGTAAGCGCATTTACTGTAAGTGCAAGTTTGTTGTGTAAACGCACATAAGCGCATTTACTGTAAGTCCAAGTTTGCTGTGCAATTGCACGTAAGCGCATTTAGTGTAAGTGCACGTTTGCTGTGTAATCGCACGTAAGCGCATTTACTGTAAGTGCAAGTTTGCTGTGTAATCGCACGTAAGCGCATTTACTGTAAGTGGAAGTTTGCTGTGCATTCGCACATAAGCGCATTTACTGTAAGTGCAAGTTTGCCCTTTAGTAGCACGTAAGCGCATTTACTGTAAGTGCAAGTTTGCTGTGTAATCGCACGTAAGCGCATTTACAGTAAGTGCAAGTTTGCTGTGTAATCGCACGTAAGCGCATTTAGTGTAAGTGCACGTTTGCTGTGTAATTGCACGTAAGCGCATTTACTGTAAGTGCAAGCTTGCTGTGTAATCGCACGTTAGCGCACTTACTGTAAGTGCACGTTTGCTGTGTAATCGCATGTAAGCGCATTTACTCTAAGTGCACGTTTGCTGTGTAATCACACATAAGCGCATTTACTGTAAGTGCAAGTTTGCTGTGTAATCGCACGTAATCGCATTTACTGAAAGTGCAAGTTTGCTCTTTAGTACCACGTAATCGCATTTACTGTAAGTGCAAGATCGCTCTTTAGTAGCACGTAAGCGCATTTACTGTAAGTGCAAGTTTGCTCTTTAATAGCACGTAAAAGCATTTACTGTAAGTGCACGTGTCCTGTTTATTTGCACCTAAGCGCATTTCCTCTAAGTGCAAGTTTGCCGTTTAATCGCACATAAACGCATTTACTGAAAGTGCAAGTTTGCTCTTTAGTAGCACGTAATCGCATTTACTGTAAGTGCAAGTTTGCTCTTTAGTAGCACGTAATCGCATTTACTGTAAGTGCAAGTTTGCTGTTTAGTACCATGTAATCACATTTACTGAAAGTGCAAGTTTGCTCTTTAGTAGCACGTAAGCCCATTTAGTGTAAGTGCACATTTGCTATGTAATCGCACGTAAGCGCATTTACTGCAAGTGTAAGTTTGCTGTGTAATCGCACGTAAGCGCATTTACTGTAAGTGCACGTTTGCTGTGTAATCGCACGTAAGCGCATTTACTGTAAGTGCAAGTTTGCTGTGTAATCGCACGTAAGTGCATTTACCGTAGGTGCACATTTGGTGTGTAATCGCACTTAAGCGCATTTACTGTAAGTGCAAGATTGCTCTTTAGTAGCACGTAATTGGATTTACTGGAAGTGGAAGTTTGCTCTTTAGTAGCACGTAATCGCATTTACTGTAAGTGCAAGTTTGCTCTTTAGTAGCGCGTGCGTAAGCGCATTTACTGTAAGTGCAAGTTTGCTGTGTAATCGCACAAAAGCACATTTACTGTAAGTGCATGTTTGCTGTGTAATCGCACATAAGCGCATTTACTGTAAGTGCACGTTTGCTGTGTAATCGCACGTAAGCGCATTTACTGTAAGTGCAAGTTTGTGTTGTAAACGCACGTAAGCCCATTTACTGTAAGTGCAAGTTTGCTGTGCAATCGCACGTAAGCGCATTTAGTGTAAGTGCACGTTTGCTGTGTAATCGCACGTAAGCGCATTTACTGTAAGTGCAAGTTTGCTATGTAATCGCACGTAAGCGCATTTACTGTAAGTGGAAGTTTGCTGTGCAATCGCACATAAGCGCATTTACTGTAAGTGCAAGTTTGCCCTTTAGTAGCACGTAAGCGCATTTACTGTAAGTGCAAGTTTGCTGTGTAATCGCACGTAAGCGCATTTACTGTAAGTGCAAGTTTGCTGTGTAATCGCACGTAAGCGTATTTAGTGTAAGTACATGTTTGCTGTGTAATCGCATGTAAGCGCATTTACTGTAAGTGCAAGCTTGCTGTGTAATCGCACGTTAGCGCATTTACTGTAAGTGCAAGTTTGCTGTGCAATCGCACGTAATCGCATTTACTGAAAGTGCAAGTTTGCTCTTTAGTACCACGTAATCGCATTTACTGAAAGTGCAAGATCGCTCTTTAGTAGCACGTAAGCGCATTTACTGTAGGTGCAAGTTTGCTCTTTAATAGCACGTAAAAGCATTTACTGTAAGTGCACGTGTCCTGTTTATTTGCACCTAAGCGCATTTCCTCTAAGTGCAAGTTTGCCGTTTAATCGCACATAAATGCATTTACTGAAAGTGCAAGTTTGCTCTTTAGTAGCACGTAAGCGCATTTACTGTAAGTGCTAGTTTGCTCATTAGTAGCACGTAAGCGCGTTTACTATAAGTGCAAGTTTGCTGTGTAATCGCACGTAAGCGCAGTTAGTGTAAGTGCACATTTGCTGTGTAATCGCACGTAAGCGCATTTAGTGTAAGTGCACGTTTGCTGTGTAATCGCACGTAAGCGCATTTACTGTAAGTGCACGTTTGCTGTGTAATCGCACGTAAGCGCATTTACTGTAAGTGCACGTGTGGTGTTTATTTACGCCTGAACGCTTTAAAATGTCTGGAAGGACAACAAAGAGAGGCAGAGAGTCACGAGAGCAAGCAGGCTCTGCATCCAGAGGCAACGCTGGTGGTGGACGCGGTGCATCCTCTTCAGCATGTGGCCACTCGTCCTTCTTTTCGGGAGCTGGCCGTGTTGAGCCTCAACCTGCAGAGAGAATAGTAGATTGGATGACCAAGCCGTCCTCATCCTCCTCATTCTCTCTCACACAGACTGATCTTAGTTTGTCTGGCAAAGCAGCTGCCAAGGCTTAATCTTCCCTCTGTACAATGGCATCACACAATCCTTCCCTAGTCCCACCGTGTCCTCCTGAGGAGTCCCCCGAACTGTTTCAACACAGTGTTGGGTACATGCTGAATGAAGATGTGCAGCGTTTTGAAGGCTCCGATGATGAAACACAGATAGAGGAAGGTATTGATGTGAGCCCAGGGAGAGGGGGTGGCCGAGAGGGACAGCAATCTGGCAGTGATGTTCCCCCAGCTGGAGCATACTGCCAGGTTTTTGACAGTGATGAGGAGGGAGGGGATGATGAGGTCACTGACTCTACCTGGGTGCCTGATAGGAGAGAGGAGGAGGAGGAAGAGGAGGAGGAGGAGGAGGACAAGGCACAGGCACATCTCCAAAGAGGCAGGATGCCCTCCAGGGGTCAGCTTAAGGGCACACTAAGTGCATTACAGCACACATTTACGCTTGAGCATGGCGCTGCTGTGTCTGAATGGTACAGCAAAAGTTCTTTGGTGTGGGCCTATTTTGAAACATGTCCATTAGATCGTACCTTTGCTATTTGCAACATATGTCGCAAGCGTATCTCGTGTGGCCAAAACATCACCCGCCTGGGTACCACATGCTTGTCCAGACATATGTCGACCTGCCATGCAGCTCATTGGCAAGCACACCAGAAAGACCCACACCAAAGACCAAAGCTTACCTCCCCTTGCCCTTCTGGGACCTCCAACCCCACTAGACCCCCAGTCCTCTCTGAAGCCTGCAGTAAAGGTGTAGAAATAGGTGTGTCACAACCTAGTAGTAGTAGTAGTACATGCGGGCAATCTACTGATAGAACCAGACAAATTTCCCTGCCCCAGCTGCTGCAGCGCCAAACTAAGTACTCTCCCAGCCATCCACATGCCCAGCGGTTGAATGCTAGCTTAGCGAAATTGCTAGCACTATAACTGCTACCTTTTCAGTTGGTAGATTCTGACCCCTTCCGTGAGTTTGTGGAATGTGCAGTACCCAAGTACCCAAACGCCACTTTTTCTCACGGAAGGCGATTCCGGCTCTCTACCGGCATGTGGAAGGCAATGTCCATGCCTCGCTGGACAGGGAAGTCAGTGGCAAGGTGCATCTTACTGCTGACTCATGGTCCAGCAGGCATGGACAGGGACGTTACCTGTCTTTTACGGCGCATTGGGTGACTCTGCTGGCAGCTGGGAAGGACGCAGGTCAAGGTACAGTAGTTTTGGAGGTTGTTCCGCCACCACGGCTCCAAAGCACTACTACTGGTTGTGACACACCTCTCTCCTCCACCCCCTCCTCTTCTTCTTCCTCTGTGGCCTCTTCCTGTGGTGATGTTTTCTCTGAACCAGCCGTGCTCCGTAAGCGTACGAGGGGCTACGCAGGAATGCAGGCCAAGAGATGCCATGCGGTGCTAGAGCTGGTGTGCTTGGGAGACAGGAGCCACACTGGGGAAGAGGTTTTGTCAGCTCTGCAGAGGCAGGCTCAGAGGTGGTTGACGCCACGACAGCTGAAGCCTGGAACGGTAGTCAGTGATAATGGCACCAACCTCCTCTCTGCCCTGCGACAGGAAAAACTCACCCATGTGCCCTGTTTTGCGCATTTGCCTTAATTTGGTGGTGCAGCGGTTCTTGGGCAGGTACCCGGGCTTACAGGATGTCCTGAAGCAGGCCAGGAAAGTCTGTGTTCATTTCCAAAGGTCATATAATGCCACTGCTCGGCTGACAGACCTCCAAAGGGAATACAACCTGCCCAAGAACTGCCTAATCTGTGACATGCCCACCAGATGGAACTCTACGTTGGCCATGCTGCAGCGGCTCCACACGCAGCAGTGGGCCATTAATGAGTACCTGTGCCAATATGGCAGCAGAACTGGGTCAGTGGAGCTTGTTTTTTTCCCACGCCAGTGGGCCTTGATCAGGGATGCATGCACTGTCCTGTCACCATTTGAGGAGGCCACGAGGATGTTGAGCAGTGACAGTGCATGCATCAGTGAGACTGTCCCTCTTATTCACATGTTGGATCACACGCTACGTGGAATAATGGACAGGGCCCTTAAGGCAGAACAGAGGGAGGAAGAGGAGGACTTCCTTACCTCTCAAGGCCCCCTTTATCCAGACAGTGGTCCTGCTTGCCCACCTAGCACACAGGAAGGAGGAGGAGGATTGTATCAGTAGCACGGAGGTGGATCCTAGCACTCAGCATCAGCATACTTCAAGGGATCATATACAGTCCCAAGGAACACGTGGACTTTTTTACGTGGCTGGGATGAGGTGCCTGCGGATCCTGTCGTCCTCAGTGACCCACAGGACTGTGCCCCGAATGCCTCTGCAAACCTACGCTGCATGGCCTCCCTGATCCTGCAAAGCCTGCATAAGGATCCTTGTGTATTAGTGTTGCTCACGAATATTCGCATTGCGCATATTCGCTACAAATATTGCATATTCGAGTATTCGCGAATAACTCGAATATTGCGGCGAATATTTGCTATGGCGAATATTTGTATTTTTTTCAAATTTATTTTTAAAACAGATCACATCCTAGTGATCTCCATCAACGTCTAAAAGCATTGCTGGTATGATTAGAGAGAGACCCTGGGCCGAGTAGCTGATGCAACTCTTTTATGTTGCCGAAAATTCGCATTGCGAATTTTCGGCAACATAAAAGAATCGCATCAGCTACTCGGCCCTTCTTTTGCATCAGAGCCAATCAGAATAACTCGAATATTCGGCAAAAGGAATATTGCGCGATATTCCTTTTGCCGAATATTCGAGTTATTCTGATTGGCTCTGATGCAAAAGAAGGGCGCATCAGAGCCAATCAGAATAACTCGAATATTCGGCAAAAGGAATATTGCGTGATTTTCTTCTCCGCCCTTCTTTTTCATCAGAGCCAATCAGAATAACTCGAATATTCGGCAAAAGGAATATTGCGCGATTTTCTTCTCCGCCCTTCTTTTGCATCAGAGCCAATCAGAATAACTCGAATATTCGGCAAAAGGAATATTGCGCGATATTCCTTTTGCCGAATATTCGAGTTATTCTGATTGGCTCTGATGCAAAATAAGGGCGGAGAAGATAATCGCGCAATAGAAATATTGCGCGATTATCTTTTCCGCCCTTCTTTTGCCCCCTTTCTCTCCTTTCTTTTAAGTAGAGTAAGGCGGCGTACAGACGATCGGACATATCCGATGAAAACGGTCCGCGGACCATTTCCATCGGATATGTCCGATCGAGAGTTTGATCCGATGGCGTGTACACACCATCGGATCAAATTCCCCGCCGCCGGACGGCGCGGTGACGCGGCGGTGACGTTGACGCCGCCGCGTCACCGCCACGTCACCGCACCAGGAAGTAAAACACTTCCGCGCATGCGCCGAATCCATTCGGCAGCGGCGCGGCGGCGGTGGGGGCCGACATGTCTGCTGGTAAGTGTACTAACCAGCAGACATGTCGGGCGGACAGATTCCACCGGATAGATTTCAAAGCTTGCTTTGAAATCTGTCGGGTGGAGAAATCTGTCCGCTAGCCCATACACACGAGCGGAGATGTCTGCTGAAACGGTCCATCGGACCGTTTTCAGCGGACATATCCCCTCGTGTGTACGCCGCCTTAGTGTTTAGTGCATATTAGTTTAGTAATACAGGAAATGATCTCCGTTTATGAGAATTTCGCAATCATTTTCGCATATTTCGATATTTTTTGGATAAAATATCACGAATATTCGATATTAGCGAATATTCGCGAATATTCTTCTATATATTCGCGCAATATCGCGAAATCGAATATGGCGTATTCCGCTCAACACTATTGTGTACGTCCTATCAAGGAGAGGGATCATTACTGGCTGGCAACTCTTCTTGATCCACGTTACAAGAGTAAGGTTGCGGACCTTATATTGCCATCGCAGAGGGAGCAGAAGATGAAACTTTTGCGAGAGGCCTTGCAGAAGGGTCTGTGCAATGCGTTCCCAGAACCTGGCTCTGGACAACGTCTTGCTGAGGTTTCAGTGAGTCACAGAAGGAGCGATGGAGAAGGTGGCCGTCTGACTGATGCATTCAGACAATTTTTTAGTCCGCAGCCCCAAGGTCTGACCCGTTCCAGCAACCATTGCCAGCGTCTGGTTTACATGGTCCGGGAATACCTAGGGGCAAGATCCGACTTGGACACCTTCCCTACCGAAAATCCTCTGGCTTACTGGGTCTTGAGGATGGATCACTGGCCAGAGCTTGCACAGTACGCAATTGAGCTACTGGCTTGCCCTGCATCCAGTGTTCTTTCAGAACGCACATTCAGTGCTGCTGGAGGCTTTGTGACCGATCACAGAGTGCGCCTCTCCACCGACTCTGTTGATCGACTGACCTTCATCAAAATGAATCAGGCTTGGATCAACACCAGCTACCAAGCACCTGATGCTGATGTTACTGAATAATAATTTTTTGTTGAAATGTTTTATCTCTTTGAGACTGCGTATGCTGATGCTGAGTGACTGTCCTGTTATGCTGCTGATGGAATATCCTTCTCCTCCTCACTTTTCTTGCTGATAGCTAATAAGAAATGTTGGGTTTCTGGGCTCTGCCACCAGTGCCTAAGGCCAAATTTTTGTGCCCCTGTTTAACAGGGGCGTCTAATAACAATTTTTGATGCAATACTTTGCAGGTGGCTCTTTGTTGTGCTCCATTTAGAGTTATTGGGAGGGGTTGCACTGTAGTATTGTGTCTAAGGCCCAATTTGTCAGCCCCTGTTTAACAGGGGTGCCTAATAACAATTTTTGATGCCATACTTTGCATGTGGCTTTTTGTTGTGCTCCAATTAGAGTTATTGTGAGGGGTTGCAGTGTTGTGTTGTGCCTAAGGCACAATTTTTCAGCCCCTGTTTAGCAGTACTTTGCACGTGGCTCTTTGTTGCGCTCCAATTACAATATCTTTGAGGGGTGCCCTTTTTTCTACAATTTTTCTTTCACAAAAAAATAATTGATTAAGCCAAGATCTGGCATTGTAATGGCCCCCCACCACCCCTAAACTGCGCAAGCAGTATTAAATTACTTTTTTCTGAGACTAATCTCATGTTGTGCAGGGACATTTCTAAACACATGCCACTGCTATAGACACCCAGCAGGTACGATATTTAACCACTTAAGACCCGGACCAAAATGCAGGTAAATGACCTTGCCCCTTTTTGCGATTCGGCACTGTGTCGCTTTAACTGAGAATTGCGCAGTCGCGCGACGTGGCTCCCAAACAAAATTTGCGTCCTTTTCTTCCCACAAATAGAGCTTTCTTTTGGTGGTATTTGATCGCCTCTGCGATTTTTATTTTTTGCGCTATATACAAAAATATAGCGACATTTTTGAAAAAAAAACTTTTTTTTTTCCTTTTTGTTATAAGAAAAATCAAATAAACTAAATTTTAGTCAATCATTTAGGCCAAAATTTATTTAGCCATATGTCTTTAGTAAAAAAAAATCACAATAAAAAAAAAATAGCTACCTAGCGGGAACAGTGACACTAATACAGCGATCAGAAAAATGATCGCTTAGTGACGCTGGCAATATAGTGAAAGGGTTAACTAGGGTGGTGATCAAGGGGTTAAAACTTTATTAGGGGGGGTACAGGGGCTACCCTGAACCTAACACTAACTGACTGTCACACTGCCTGTCACACTGACACTAAATACAGTAATCATACATGTATGATTACTGCATTCTGTGACAGGGGGGAGGGGGGGCGATCGCAATGGGTTAATGTGACTATGTGTAGTGTGTGTCAGTGTAGTGTTAGTGCAGACTTACTGTGCGATGTGATCTCTCCTCAGCGGTGGTTGAAAAAAACGCTGAGGGGAGAGATCACATCGCTTCCTCCTTCCTGTGTTTACACAGGAGGAGGAAGTGCAGGCAGGGGAGCGCGCGGATTGGCTGGGAGCGATCCGGAGGGGGCGGACAAAAACGAATAGCCGCCCCCTCATCCCGGATTGCTCGGCCAGCTACAGGGACCGCCGAACCCCCTCAAGGCACCAACGTATATATACGTTGATGTGCCTGTCGGTGCCATTCTGCCGACGTAAATGTACATGCAGCGGTCCTTAACCAGTTAAAGGAATTTTTGATATTTTTTTTTCACTTTTAGCATCATTAAAATGGCTGCTCCGGAAAAAACGTTTTTAAAACTTTTTTTTCCATTGATACATGTTCCCTGGGGCAAGACCCGGGTTCTGAAAGACGTTTTCCAACATTAAGTTGAACATTGGTCTTTAAAATGATCGTTTTTGAATTCGAACGTTCGAGTCCCATAGACTTCAATGGGGTTCTAAATGTTCGAAAAAAAAATCCTTGCGGTACATACCGTTTTCTATATGTATGTTCACCGCGGCTTCTGGGTATGATCGTCAGGGCTGGGCGTTCCTATACAGCGCCCGCGCACCGACGTTCGGCTTCTTTCGGCTACTCGTGATGCGCTGTATGCGTCGGTCGGGATGCCTGTCAAACAATTAGGAATGCCCAGCCCCGACGATCATACCCGGAAGCCGCGGTGAACATACATATAGAAAACGGTACAGTATGTACCGCAGGATTTTTTTTTAAAAAACGGCGATTCTCATTCTAATAACTCGCCTAAATGCAATTTTACATTTTTTTTTTTAGGTGAACCTCCACTTTAACCACTTTAGCCCCGGACCATATTGCTGTCCAAAGACCAGAGCACTTTTTGTGATTCGGCACTGCGTCGCTTTAACTGACAATTGCGCGGTCATGCGACGTGGCTCCCAAACAAAATTGGCGTCCTTTTTTTCCCACAAATAGAGCTTTCTTTTGGTGGTATTTGATCATCTCTGCGGTTTTTATTTTTTGCGCTATAAACAAAAATAGAGCGACTATTTTAAAAAAAATGCAATATTTTTTACATTTTGCTATAATAAATATCCCCAAAAAAGATTTAAAAAAACATTATTTTTCCTCAGTTTAGGCCGATACGTATTCTTCTACATATTTTTCATTAAAAAAAATCGCAATTAGCGTTTATTGATTGGTTTGCGCAAAATTTATAGCGTTTACAAAAAAGGGGGTAGTTTTAAGGCATTTTTATTAATATTTTTTTTTTACTAGTAATGGCGGCGATCAGCTTTTTTTTTCGGTACTGCGATATTATGGCGGACACATCGGACACTTTTGACACATTTTTGGGACCATTGGCATTTTTATAGCGATCAATGCTATAAAAATGCATTGGATTACTATAAAAATGCCATTGGCAGTGAAGGGGTTAACACTAGGGGGCGGGGAAGGGGTTAAGTGTGTTCCTATTTGTGTTCTTACTGTGTGGGGGGGGTGGACTCACTAGGGGGAATCATTGATCTTCCGTTCATACATTGTATGAATGGAAGATCAGCTCTTCCCCCGCTGACAGGAACGAGAGCTGTGTGTTTACACGCACAGCTCTCGTTCCCAGCTCTGTAACGAACGAGCGCGCGTGCCCGGCGGCGATCGCGCCCGCCGGGCACGCGCGCGGGACTCGGGGGCGAGCGGGGGGCGCGCGCACGGGCCGCCGGCGGCGCGCACGCGCCCCCTAGTGGCCGTGAAAGTCCTGACGTAGAGCTACGGGCTCTGGCGCAGGAGTGCCGACCTGCCGCCGTATAACTGCGGCGGCTGGTCGGCAAGTGGTTAATATTACAATTTTTATGTGAAAATGGATTACACTGTGATACAAAAGGGGTCCTTTTAAACAATGTTTTAGGCATCCTGTTAGTGTTTAAATTGAATCATTCTTTTTTAATTAGTGCTTTAGGATATCTTCTCTGGAAACGTTTTTTCTCCATTTCATTTAATCTCTGTTGACAACATTGTGGATCATTAACTATTCTCTGAACCCGCATCAGCTGGCTTTTTGGAATTGAATTAAAAACGCTACGTGGGTGAAAGATATCAAAGTGTAACAATTGATTGATCAGTGGTTTTTACATATAGATCACTCATGATTTTCGTGCTCGAGTCAAGCTCATGTTCGACTCGAACATCGTCTGTTCGACCGTTCGTCTAAATACAAACAAAACGGGTCGTTCGTGCCAAATTCAAATGACGCGCCATGGCCCATAATTCACTGCGGCATTGTGAGCTGATGATTGGCCAAGCATGCACTATGACCCGCATGCTTGGCCAATCACATCGCGCAAAAAACAGAGAGCCATAAATTGGCTCAGGGCTTTAGCACAAGCCCCACACAATAAAAGGCCGCCTGCAGGGCGGCCTTGTGTAGTGTGTTCCGGGCTTGTTCGAGATCAGACAGCGAGAGAGAGAGATAGTCTTTTTTCTAGCTAGATAGAGCAGGCAGGCTAGTCAGTTCAATTTACAGTGTGTAGAGAATATATATACATTCCAGCAGTTGTACATATATTTATACACTGAATAGTTTAGTTAGATTAGTTCTTCCTTATCTGTCAGGCAGTTGATTGTGCTAGCTGCAGTGTTCTCATGTGTTGTATTGCCCGTGTGCTCAGTACACCTAAACCAACTTGCTGTATACTGCAAGTTTGCTTGTTACTTTGCAACTAAGCCCACTTGGTGCATAGTGCAAGTGTGCTCATAACTTTGCACCTAAACACACTTTGGGCCAGATTCAAGGAGCGATTATGCCGGCATAACAGGAGATGCGCGGTGTAAGTCTAAATTTGCGCATGCGTTTCGATGCTCCGCATCCCCAAAACGAGATACGCAAGAAATCTACTTTTTTTTGTCCAGCGTAATTTCGATAGACAGCAAAACTGCGCTAGACACACCATTGATTTGCTATTCAAATATTCTAAAGAGGGAGTTACGGGGATCCACAAAAGAACGTTGGTGCAGCGCAGGCTACGCGCTGTGCGCAACAGCTGCACGGCCTGTCTAAAATTAGACCATATAATTTGTCTACGTGTCAGAGAAAGCAACACTGTTAGTGAGGAGCTGAGCAGTCACACGTGTTGCACAACAATCTGTATGCCAACATGCCAGTGGCATCCATGCTCATAGCTATACTACTGACTTTAGATGAGCAAAGAAGGATGAGGCACGGAGGAGGGCACGGGAGAGGTTTTTTTTTTTTTTGTTTTTTTTTTACAAACATTTTTTCTTTGCTTGAAGAAACATTTTTACAAAAAATATACATACATATATACATCAATACATAACATACATACAAATTACAAACACGGTCTCACTATCTTTCAATAGCCCTTTAAAACCTTGATGGATATAATAATCTAATCTGATACAAGCCCCTCACTCTTCACTTGATATATCACACACGCATAGACATCTTTGGCATGAGTGATTCTGAGGTGTCTCGCATCTTCAGATTCACCCCTCATGCCATCCTGGAATTAACCACAACCCTGCAGGAGCCCAACACCAGCCCAACACATGACACCACCCATGACACCCATGACAGCTAGATATACAATCATAGCCCCATCCCCACAGATTTTGAACAGAACATGTATGGGGACAGCTGGCTGGTTGGTGAGTGACATGGGTGGCAGGCATGACTGTCCCCCCCATGATGCTGAAATCACAAGGGGCACATGCACTACTAACATCCTCCTGTCTTATCCCTTCAGGGTGACTCTGCATATGCACTGGGACCCCATCTTATGACTCCTATACGGAACCCCCCTAACCAAGGCTACCCCGTCTTCTGAGGGAAGAGCAGCCAGGAGCCAGCTCACATTAGGCATCTTTGCACGTTAAACACACACATTAATCATGGCACAATGAGAATGCATGCATGCACACCACTGTGGTCCCTAGCACAGACACATCACATCCTCATCACATTGGATTGGCACAAGCCCACCATGCAGGACTTGTGAGCAGCAACGCCATGCCACGGCTCCAATTATGTCACTGTACATTCATACACCATTCACACGGACCTGGGGATCACTTCTCCACCACAAATGAGGGTGACACCCCTTTTCCGGCAGGAATGTCACACCCACATTCCCAAATCATACACAAACAGAACCAAAAAAAATAAAAAATTGACCAGCAAAAATAAAAAATGCCCAGCAAAAATATAATGTAAACAAAATAACAACAAAGAAAACACATAAAAGACAAAAATCACTCTGCAAAACAGTCCCCAAATATCTCAAAGACACGTCACAAACAAAAAAACAAACGCTAATAAACAACAGAACAAAAGCACCTTGCTGTATAGGAAGGGAAACAAAGGGATATATTTTGCAAAGGAAGTGTGTTTGTGTCTGTCTATTTATGCTGTCTGCGTAGTTCACTAAGTTGCCCTAGTCCACTTCCAATTTCACTGATTGCGCCGTTCCCGAGTTGTGAGCATGCGCACAGAGGTGCTGACCATGATCTGCTTCATGTGCGCATGCGCGAGCCGGCCGGCCCTTCATTTGCATGGGGTCACAGCTCATTTCAATGTAACACGCCCACGTCCTTCCCAATTTGAATTACTCCGCCTTACGCCTCTGAAATTACGTTGCACAGGCGCTATTTTCTGCCCAAATCAATCGAGAATACGGTGATTGCGCTGCTACATTGCGGCAGTCTAACGTAAAGGAGGTGCGCTACGCTAGTCAAAAAATGCGCCGATGTACGTGAATCTGGCCCTTTGTGTATAGTGCAAGTGTACTCATTACTTTGCAACTAAACCCACTTGGTGCATAGTGCAAGTGTGCTCATAACTTTGCAACTAAACCCACTTGTTGCATAGTGCAAGTCTGCTCATTACTTTGCAACTAAACCCACTTGGTGCATAGTGCAAGTGTGCTCATAACTGCACCTAAACACACTTTGGGCCAGATTCAGAAAGACTTGCGCTGGAGTATAATGCTATGCGCCGTGTAACTGTCAAGATGCGTCGTAGTATCTATGCGGCCGTACCCACCAAACTAGATGCGACAGAAAACGGGCTTTCTCCGACCGGCTTAACTTTCCTTTGCCAGAGTATCGTAAGCGCATATTTTCGCTTGGCGCATCCGTCGCACCTATTGATTTCCCATTCAAATATGCAAATGAGGGAGATATGCTGATTCGCGAACGGATTAGCACCAGACGCTGGCTACATGCGTCACGCGTAAGTCGTCCGTCTGTCGCAAAGTTATTCCTATAAATAGCTGCTTTATCTTTACTCCTGACGGCCACAGGTCAGCAGGAGAGCAGCTACAGCAGCAGCATTACCGACGAAAATAGCAAGCTTAACAACCACACTTGCAAGGACAACACCTCTGTGTGACAACATGCCAGGGGCAGCCGTGGTCCTAGCACTACTAATGGGTCCCCCGGTACGGAGGAGGCGGGCACGTGAGAGGATATACCGCACGCGCATGAGCCTCTTTGGCATGGGTGATGAGGAGGTGTATCGCCTCTTCAGATTCAGCCCAGGTTCAATCCTTGAACTAACCACAACCCTGCAGGATGACATCACCAGCAAGACACACCGCTCACAAGCAGTGCAGCCACTGGTGAAGGTACTGGCAACACTTCATTTCCTTGCAAGTGGATCATTCCAGCATACAAGTGGAGTGGTGGCTGGGATGTCACAGTCCACCATGAGCAGATGTGTGCACCAGGTTGTCCCCGCAATCCTCAGACGCATGTCCAACCAAATCATCAGACCCACCACTGAGGACCTGCGGCTGAAGGCAATGACAGATTTCTACAGAATTGCCAGATTCCCACGCACCGTGGGGGCCATTGATTGCACACATGTGGCCCTACAGCCCCCCAGTGCCACAGAGCACATATACCGCAATCGGAAGCATTGGCATTCCATCAACGTACAGGTGACCAATGCCTCATATGGCACGTCCGTGCCAAACTCCCCGAATCCAGCCATGACAGCTACATCTACAATCAGAGCCCCATCCCAATGGAATTCGAACAGAACGTGTATGGGGACAGCTGGCTGGTTGGTGAGTGACATGGGTGGCAGGCATGACTGTCCTCCCCCCATGATGCACACATCACAAGGGGCACATGCATGACTAACATCCTCCTGTCTTTTACCTTACAGGTGACTCTGCATATGCACTTTGCCCCCATCTAATGACTCCTTTCCGGAACCGCCAAACCAGAGGAGAGAGAAGATACAATGCAGCACATATCAAAACTCGTGCAGTGGTGGAGCAAACATTTGGGCTCCTGAAGTCCCGTTTCCGATGCCTGGATAAGTCTGGGGTGCCCTATTGTATTCCCCTACCTTTGTGTGTCAGATCATCGGTGCATGTTGCATTCTGCACAACTTTGCCATGAGAAAGGGCCTGCAGATTGACATATGTGATGACCTGACCCCCCAACCAGACAGCCCCCCCCCCTGCCAGAGGAGCCCCAGTCATCTGATGGAAGAGCAGTCAGGAGGGTCCTCGCCGTAGGCATCTTTGGACAATAAACCAAAACATTGATCACACGGACAATGCACGCATGCACACCACTGATGTCCCTAGATGACACACACCACATCCACATCGCATTGGATTAGCCCAAGTCCAACATGCAGGACTTGGGAGCAGCAACGCCGCGTCAAGGCCCCAATGGTGTCGCTGTCCATTCATACACCATTCACACGTCATTCACACAGCCGTGGGGATAACTTATCCCCAACGGCCGAGGGTGACACCCCTTACTGGCAGGAGTGCCACCCCCTCACATTCACACACCATTCACACTGTCCACTGCACTACTGACCGTGTGCAGTTTAAATTAAAAAGCTCATAACCTGAGCAACAGAAAATAAAAAGCTCATAACCTGAGCAACAGAAAAAAAAAGCTCATAACCTGAGCAACAGAAAATAAAAAAAAAACACCCCAAAATGCCCTCATTTGGGCTGACAGGGGCTCTTTCTTGTGGGCCCTCTCTGGCTCCTCAGCTGCCTGGAGGGAGTGGGTGGGGGTGGGGGGGGTTATCTGGAGGTGGCTGATCCCCGGATGGGCCACTCCTGGCAGGTGTGGCCTGCATGCCCTCCAAGGCCATGGCTATCCGGCCGAGGTAGGAATTGGTGTGGGCCTGCATCCTCAGCTGCCGGGTGACTTGATAATGATGGGCCCACTGCCTCTGCCTCCCCTGGTCCCGGATGGCAGCAGTGTTGGCCTGGACGGCTGCAGTGAGGTGCCTAAGATCAGCCTGCACCTCCCCCAGGCTGGTCACCACTGCAGCGCAGTTGCAGCTGACATCCTGCACTGCGTTGGTCATCTGGGACACGGAGCCCAGGCTGTCAGCTACCCGGTCCAGGTGCCCAGCTATCTCCCCCATCTGCTGGGTCTGCCTGGCCTGGTCCCTCGCCATATGGTCATGGACCACATCAGACACCCCCCTGGTCTTCTGGGTCGCCTTTCCTGGGGCCAGGAGATGGTAGTCCCCGGGGGGATGGAGTCGCCCTTGAGGGGATTCCTAGGATGGGGGAGGGGATTTGAGAGGGCCCTGCTGAAGGGGAGGACTCCTCCAAAAATAGAACAAATTCCTGCTCGGGGACAACAGGCTCCTCCTCAACCACCTCAGCAGGTGAGGTGTGGGCACTCCCCTCCACCTCAGTGTCTTCACCACCCAGGGGTTCGGGCTCAGGATGCCGTTGGGGGGATGGGGTGGACTGGCCGCCGGCAGATGATGGCCCAGCTCCGTCATCTGTGGATGACACAAAGCAGACACATGTTCGTGGTCCCACACACTTGGCACATGTACCCTCCCCCCCACATGCAACACACCAAATAGGGGATAAAAAACACTTACCTGTACTAGAGCCTTCCTCCATGGAATCATATCCCGGTACCCCCTCCAACTGCTCCCTCTCCAGGCAGCAGGCGATCACCTCCTCCTCCGTGGTCAGGCTGACCGCACATGTGGGTCCCCCCCCCGTGCCCCTCTCATGCCTCCTGATAGTGGCCACCTTGCCCCGGACTTTGCGCCTCAAATCATTTATTTTTTTTGGCTATGTCCGCAGCAGTCCGGGTGGAATAGCCCAAAATGTTGACCCTGCCAGCAATGCTCTCCAGGATGGCCTGCTTCCTATCCCGGGTTGTCTTGCGGCTTTTCCTGCCATGGAGGAAATCATTGTAGGTCTCCATCGCCGAGATGACTACAGACAGCTCCTGGGAATTAAAGTTGAGGTTTCTCCTTTCTTTGCGGGGAACGGGAGCAGCCATTGCACAGCAAAAGTTACTTTCCTGGGGTGGGGGGGAACCGGATATACTTTTGCGCCGGAAAGGCGCATCTGCGGCCTCTTTTATACGGGCAACACAACACATTGCGCTGCCGTTTCCCATGAAGTGGTGCCGACGGAAGTTGTGAGCATGCGCACAGGGGAGCGAGTGGAGCCCTCCCTCACTGCGCATGCTCCGTGGATGATGGGCTGAATGTAAGTCTCTGCGCTGGGCTCCGCCCATCATTTACATATGGTCACACCCACTTACACTTACATCGGGTTGCGCCATCGCATTTTCGTTACTCCGTCGCAAAGTAACGAACAAGTGCTTGGTGAATACTGTACTCGCGTCAGCGTAACGTATATGCGTTGCGCTACGCCGGAGAAAATATGCGCGCATCTACCTGAATCTGGCCCTATGTGTATAGTGCAAGTGTGCTCATTACTTTGCAACTAAACCCACTTGGTGCATAGTGCAAGTGTGCTCATAACTTTGCAACTAAACCCACTTGGTGCATAGTGCAAGTGTGCTCATTACTTTACAACTAAACCCACTTGGTGCATAGTGCAAGTGTGCTCATTACTTTGCAACTAAACCCACTTGGTGCATAGTGCAAGTGTGCTCATTATTTTGCAACTAAACCCACTTGGTGCATAGTGCAAGTGTTGTCATTACTTTGCAACTAAACCCACTTGGTGCATAGTGCAAGTGTGCTCATTACTTTGCAACTAAACCCACTTGGTGCATAGTGCAAGTGTGCTCATAACTTTGCAACTAAACCCACTTGGTGCATAGTGCAAGTGTGCTCATTACTTTACAACTAAACCCACTTGGTGCATAGTGCAAGTGTGTTCATTACTTTGCAACTAAACCCACTTGGTGCATAGTGCAAGTGTGCTCATTACTTTGCAACTAAACCCACTTGGTGCATAGTGCAAGTGTGCTCATTACTTTGCAACTAAACCCACTTGGTGCATAGTGCAAGTGTGCTCATTACTTTGCAACTAAACCCACTTGGTGCATAGTGCAAGTGTGCTCATTACTTTGCAACTAAACCCACTTGGTGCATAGTGCAAGTGTGCTCATTACTTTGCAACTAAACCCACTTGGTGCATAGTGCTAGTGTGCTCATTACTTTGCAACTAAACCCACTTGGTGCATAGTGCAAGTGTGCTCATAACTTTGCACCTAAACACACTTGGTGCATAGTGCAAGTGTGCTCATATTGTTGCACCTAAACACACTTGGTGCATAGTGCTAGTGTGCTCATTACTTTGCAACTAAACCCACTTGGTGCATAGTGCAAGTGTGCTCATTACTTTACAACTAAACCCACTTGGTGCATAGTGCAAGGGTGCTCATTACTTTGCAACTAAACCCACTTGGTGCATAGTGCAAGTGTGCTCATAACTTTGCACCTAAACCCACTTGGTGCATAGTGAAAGTGTGCTCATTACTTTACAACTAAACCCACTTGGTGCATAGTGCAAGTGTGCTCATTACTTTGCAACTAAACCCACTTGGTGCATAGTGCAAGTGTGCTCATATCTTTGCACCTAAACACACTTGGTGCATAGTGCAAGAGTGCTCATTACTTTACACCTAAACCCACTTGGTGCATAGTGCAAATGTGCTCATTACTTTGCACATAAAACTACTTGGTGTGTACTGCACGTGTCCTCTGCAGTTTGCACCAAAAGCTACAAGGTGTGTGTACTGCCTTTGTCCTCTGCAGGCCATTATAATGTCTGGAAGGGCAACAAGGAGAGGCAGAGAGTCATGAGGGCAAGCAGACTCTGCGTCTAGAGGCAACAGTGCTGGTTGTGGACACGGTGAATTCTCATCAGCACATGGCCATGTGACACGCTCGTCCTTGTTTTCGGCAGCTGGCCGCGTTGAGCCACAACATGCCGAAGACTTGGTAGAGTGGATGACCAAGTCATCCTCATCCTCCTCATCCTCTCTCACCCAGGCTCAGGGTACTTTGTCTGGCAAAGTAGCTGCCAAGGCATCCTCTTCCCTCTGCTCAATGGCATCACTTACTCCTTCCCTAGTCCCACCATGTCCTCCTGAGGAGTCCCACAAACTGTTTGAACACAGTGTTGGGTACATGCTGCATGAAGATGTGCAGCGTTTTGAAGGCTCCAATGATGGAACACAGATAGAAGAAGGCGGTAATGTGAGCCCAGAGAAAGGGGGTGCCCAAGAAGGACAGCAATCTGGCAGTCATGTTCCCTCAGTTGCAGCATACTGCCAGGTTTTCGACAGTGATGAGGAGGGAGGGGATGATGAGGTCACTGACTCTACGTGGGTGCCTGATAGGAGAGAGGAGGAGGAGGCACAGGCACATCTGCAAAGAGGCAGAATTCACTCCAGGGGACAGCTTAATGGCAGCACACCAACTGCATTACATCGCAGAGCTACGCCTGTGCAGGGCGCTGCTGTGTCTCAGCATTACTGCAAAAGTTCTTTGGTGTGGGCCATTTTTGAGACATGTGCATCAGATCGCACCGTTGCTATTTGCAACATATGTCTCAAGCGTATCTTGCGTGGCCAAAACATCAAACGCTTGGGCACCACATGCTTGACCAGACATATGTCGACCTGCCATGCAGTTCGTTGGCAAGCATACCTGAAAGACCCACACCAATGAACAAAGCGGACCTCCCCTTGCTCCTCATCAGCTGGGATCCCCAACCCCACTATACCCTCAGTCCTCTCTGAAGCGTGCACTGATAAGCCTGAAGGTGTAGAATTAGGTGTGTCACAACCTAGTAGTACATGCGGGCAACCTACTATCTGTACACCGATGGCAGATTGTACCAGACAAATTTCCCTGCCCCAGCTGCTGCAGCACTGAAATAAGTACTCTCCCAGCCATCCACATGCCCAGCCATTGAATGCTAGCTTAGCAAAATTGCTAGCACTTCAACTGCTGCCTTTTCAGTTGGTAGATTCTGCCCCCTTCCGTGAGTTTGTGGAATGTGCGGTACCTCATTGGCTAGTTCCCAAACGCCACTTGTTCTCACGGAAGGCGATTCCGGCTCTCTACCGCCATGTGGAAGGCAATGTCCATGCCTCGCTGGACAGGGCGGTCAGTGGTAAGGTGCATATTACTGCTGACACATGGTCCAGCAGACATGGACAGGGACGTTACCTATCTTTCACGGCGCATTGGGTGACTATGCTGGCAGCTGGGAAGGACGCAGGGCAAGGTACAGTAGTGTTGGAGGTTGTTCCGCCACCATGCCTCCAAAACACTACTATTGGTTGTGACACACCTCTCTCCTCCACCCCCTCCTCTTCTTCTTCCTCTGTGGCCTCTTCCTGTGCTGATGTGTCCTCGGAACCAGCTGTGCTCCGTAGGCGTATGAGGGGCTACGCAGGAATGCAGGCAAAGAGATGCCATGCGGTGCTAGAGCTGGTGTGCTTGGGAGACTGGAGTCACACTGGGGCAGAGGTTTTGTCAGCTCTTCAGGGGCAGGCTCATAGGTGGTTGACGCCTTGCCAGCTTAAACCAGCAATGGTGGTTAGCGACAATGGCACCAACCTCATCTCTGCCCTCCGACAGGGACAACTGACCCATGTGCCCTGTTTTGCTCATGTTCTGAATTTGGTGGTGCAGCGGTTCTTGGGCAGGTACCCAGGCTTACAGGATGTCTTGAAGCAGGCCAGGAAAGTCTGTGTGCATTTCAGAAGGTCCAATTTTTCTGCCCCTGTTTAACAGGGGTGTGTAATTTACAATTGTTGATGCAATACTTTGCAGCAGGCTCTTTGCTGCGCTCCAACTAGAGCAGGCATGTCCAAAGTCTGGCCCGCGGGCCAATTGCGGCCCGCAAGACTGTTTTGAACGGCCTGTCTGGTTCTTAGGTGTGCCGCGGTATCAGGAGAGATAAGGGCTGTCAGATGAGCCCCGATCTACTGTCGGCACTGTAACTTCGTCAGCCTCAAAGTTAAAGTAAATGCAGGGGAGTGTGCTGTGCTCTCTGCTTCGCCCTAGAGTGCAGTACCCGGCTGAACGAGGAAAATGAAAAGGTACTGTGCTAGAAACCTAGATTTGTTTTAAAAGGGCTTTATACATGTGAGTGTCTGTGTGCCTGTATGTGTGTGTGTGTGTGTGCTTGTATGTGTGTGTGTGTGTGCCTGTATGTGTGTGTGTGCCTGAATGTATGTGTGTATGCCTGTATGTGTGTTTGTGTGCCTGTATGTGTGTGTGTGTTTGTGTGCCTGTATGTGTGTGCGTGTGCCTGTATGTGTGTGTGTGCGCCTGTATGTGTGTGTCTGTATGTGTGTGTGCCTGCCTGTATGTGTGTGTGCCTGCCTGTATATGTGTGTGTGTCTGTGCCTGTATGTGTGTGTGTGCCTGTATGTGTGCGTGTGTGCCTATATGTGTGAGTGTGTGCGTGTGTGCGTGTGTGTGCCTAATTCTTGTTGGACAGTGTATTAGTGATCAAACTAACACAATTTTAATGGTTCAAAGAATGTCAGTCAAAATGGTCGGCCTTCACGCATGTTTACTTTATCAAATTTGGCCCTCTTTGAAAGAAGTTCGGACACACCTGAACTAGAGTATATGTGAGGGGTTGCAGTTTTGTGGCACCGCAGCACCAGTGCCTAAGGCCCAATTTTTCTGCCCCTGTTTAACAGGGGCATGTAATTACAATTTTTGATGCAATGCTTTGCAGCGGGCTCATTGCTGTGCTCCAACTAGAGTATCGGTGAGGGGTTGCAGTGTTGTGGCACCAGCACCAGTGCCTAAGGCCCAATTTTTCTGCCCCTGTTCAAATCTAATATTTCACAGCAGGGTGTTTCAGCGCCCACCAAGACTAACTGTGAGGGGTTGCAGTGTTGTGGCAACACCAACACCTAGGGCCCAAATTTCTGCAGTGTATATACAGCAGGCCCCTACTTTCAAACATCCAACTTACAAACGACTCCTACTTGCAAACAGGAGGTGACAACAGGAAGTGAGAGGAAATCTACCCCTAGGAAGGGAAATTCTCTTCTGTAAAAGGTGTCTCCTGTCCACTGATGCTTTATCACAATCCTTGTTTCACAAAAAAAAAAAAAAAAAATTCTTTAAAAAAATCATTTGTCTTTGGGACAGAAAGTGAGATGCAATCTTCTGAACAGATGCACACAGACAGCAAAACAAATGTTACATGGGTGATAAACCTTCTCTATGTTTTTAGAAAAGCTTCAAAAATGATTCTGGGCCAGATTCTCATATGAGATCCGACTTGCGTAAGTCACTTACACCGTTGCATCTAAGTTGCAATGTTACGCTGGCCGCTAGGTGGCGTTCCCGTCAATTTCTGTGTCAAATATGCAAATGAGCCTGATACGCCGATTCCCGAACGTATTTGTGCGCCGTCGTCGTAGTTTACATCGTTTGCGTAAGCGTAAGGTTACCACTGCTATATGAGGGGTAACCTTGCGTAGGTCTGCCATGTTAAGTATGGACGTCGGGACTGCGTCGTGTT
Source organism: Rana kukunoris (assembly GCA_029574335.1). Classification (NCBI taxonomy): domain Eukaryota; kingdom Metazoa; phylum Chordata; class Amphibia; order Anura; family Ranidae; genus Rana; species Rana kukunoris. The sequence goes on along the minus strand of CM056059.1, from coordinate 268,207,775 downwards.
TTTCCGTCGTTTACGTAACTCGTCGCGAATAGGGCTGTGCGTTAATTACGTAGACGTCGGAACCAATATATTTGCGGCGTAATATGGAGCATGCGCACTGGGCTACGTTTACAGGCGGCGCATGCGCAGTTCGTTCGGTGCGGGGGCGAGCTTAAAGGGACACTAAAGTCAGGTTGTTTTAAAAAAAAAAATAACAAACATGTGATACTTACCTCCACTGTGCAGTTCGTTTTGCACAGAGTGGCCCGGAAAGCTGTCTTCTGGGGTCCCTCGGCGGCTGTCTGGGCTCCTCCTCGCAAAAGCTTTCCATCTTCATGCGAGGGCGCTCGCACGGTGGAAAGCTTTTGCGAGTGCGCTCCTGTGATACAGCGGCGGCCATAGCCGTCGACTGTATCACTCGGCCCAGCCCCCGGCGCACCGCGTCATCCGCTGTGATTGACAGCAGCGCCAGCCAATGGCTGCGCTGCTATCAATCCGCCCAGCCTAGCCAATCAACGGCCAGGCTGGGAACCGAAGAGGATGACGTGGACGCGCCCGGGAGTTTCGAACGGTAAGGTAAGTAAAACGGAGACTCGGGGGGGGGGGGGGGGGCGGTGCTGTGAGATGTTTTTTTACCTTAATGCATAGGATGCATTAAGGTAAAAAAACGTTTACCTTTACAACCCCTTTAATTTAAATACAACCCGCCCCCTTTGAATTACGCGTGGATACGCCGGGCCATTTACACTACGCCGCTGCAAATTACGGAGCAAGTGCTTGGCGAATAGGGCACTTTCTCCTGTAAGTTGCGGCGGCTTAGTTTCAATAGCATACTCTACGCTACGCCGCCAGATATGAGAATCTGGCCCTCTATGGCTGAAGCTACACTTTAAAGAAGTACCAGTTGAAAATTACAAACAGATTCTACTTAACAACAAACCTACAGTCTCTGTCTTGTTTGCACCACCTGTATACTGCTGTTCAAAGTATATAGGGCCAAAGGGGCTTGTAATGACCTGGGGGGAGGGGGGGGCGTCCTTTTTTTCCCACAAATAGAGCTTTCTTTTGGTGGTATTTGATCACCTCTGCGGTTTTTATTTTTTGCGCTATAAACAAAAATAGAGCGACAATTTAAAAAAAAATGCAATATTTTTTACTTTTTGCTATAATAAATATCCCCCAAAAATATATAAAAAAACATTTTTTTTCCTCAGTTTAGGCCGATACGTATTCTTCTACCTATTTTTGGTAAAAAAAATCGCAAAAAGCGTTTATCGGTTGGTTTTCGCAAAATTTATAGCGTTTACAAAATAAGGGATAGTTTTATTGCATTTTTATTAATTTTTTTTTTTTTACTACTAATAGCGGCGATCATCGATTTTTTTCATGACTGCGACATTATGGCGGACAATTTTGACACATTTTTGCATTTTCACAGCAAAAAATGCATTTAAATTGCATTGTTTACTGTGAAAATGACAGTTGCAGTTTGAGAGTTAACCACAAGGGGGCGCTGTAGGATTTGAGTGTTCCCTGTGTGTGTTAACAACTGTAGGGGAGTGTGGCTGTAGGTGTGATGTCATCGATCAAGTCCCCCTATAACAGAGATGATCGATGTTGCGGCCCCAGTGAAGCACGGGGAAGCCGTGTTTACACGCGGCTCTCCCCGTTCTTCAGCTCAGGGGACCGATCGCCGCACTGCAGTGGCGATCGAGTCCGCGAGTCCCGCAGTCCGGAGCTTGGGACCGGGTCACGGGAGCACACCGCGGGCGCTCGCCCGTGACCCACGGCTGGGTACTAGAACCAACGTATATATACGTTGATGTGCCCAGCCGTGCCATTCTGCTGACATAAATGTACAGTAGGCGGTCCTTAAGCAGTTAAAGCCGCAAGCAGTTTTAAATTACCTTTTTCTTATAGTAATCTCATTTTGTGCAGGGACAGTTCTAAACACGTGCCACTACTATAGACACCCAGCAGGTACGATATTTAAAGAAATTTTTCATTTTTTTTTCACTTTAAGCATCATTAAAATCGCTGCTCCAGAAAAAAACGACTGTTTTTAAAACTTTTTTTCCCATTGATACATGTTCCCTGGGGCAAGACCCGGGTTCTCAAAGACGTTTTCCGATAATAACTTGCATATGGGGCATTAAAATTAGCACTTTTGAATTAGAACGTTCGAGTCCCATTGACGTCAATGGGGTTCTAAATGTTTGCGTGAACAGTTGGTCCGTTCGAAGGTTCTGGTGCGAACCGAACGCGGGGGTGTTCGGCACAACCCTAGTCAACGCCAGCAACACACTTCACAGGGCCGATGTGCAGATGGCCTTGTGTGGGGCGTGGACTTAAACCCCTAAACCATAACTGGCCAAAGGCACCTTGCCTTTCGCCAATTATGGCTCTCTTTGCTGTGATTAGCCAAAGCATGCAGGTCATAGTGCATGCTTGGCCAATCATCAGACAGCAATGCACTGCGATGTCGAATTTGGCGCAAACGCCCCGTAATGATTGTTTTTCGACGAACAGGCGAACAGCCAATGTTCGAGTCGAACTCATGTTCGACCGAACAGAAAGCTCATCCCTAATTAACACCATAGCAGAAGGAAAAATCTGTATTCAGGGAACAAGAAGGTGCGTGATCTCCAGAAGCCTCATTGTCAACGGAGATCACAAACACAGTAACTTTTGCATATATTTCTACTGTTACAGACCATAGTTCCTGCTTATTTGCTGCTTATTTGCTAGGCATCTTGCTAAAGATATCTGTCAGTCTTGATTTGTGTTCCTAATATTGTTATATTTTTTTATGTACAGCATTTTTGTTTAGTAAAAGCACATTTACACACTGCAGAGGTCTCAGTTTCCTTGCTTATACCACAAAGTGAGGACATGTATGTTTTAGGTATTTACTGTACAAGATGCCTATACCATGTGTCATTATTGATTGATATAGTTTTATCATGTATGTGATCATACCCTCTTACCCCTCTCAGGATTCCTCTGGATTCCTTTGGTGGTCATATACCACCGGGGGGTTAACAGACGGGAGATAGTGTTACTATACAAATTCTCTTATATCTTTTTATATTTCCATTTCTATTTTCAAATAATTTTTTATTTTAGAATTTATTATAGTTTTATGGCAATAATTTTATTGTATGAAAATATGTGATTCTTAGTATATGCTTAGATTTAATATTCACCCTAGTTACATGATTTTGCCGCAGCAGCTGGATCCTTTGTTAGCGGCTTTCTCTTGAGCAGGGAGATACATATTTTATTTATTTTTTAAAAGCCTCTTACACGGAAGGGGGTTGAATTTTTAATTTTTAATTTCCTCCTTTTGCCCTGTGTAATAGACTTAGTCCTCATGAGTCATCCAGGGACACGAGCTGGCATCCTGTGTTTCCGGTGTCACTCCTATAAGTTAAGTGGCTGGTGACGTCTTTGATACTGCCTCCTTTCCCAGTCGAAGCCTGCATTAGGTGAAACGCAGCGTCGGGTGGAGCTATAGTATCAGACGTCGCCACGAACCAGCTGATCGGTTGTTACCAAAGCTGGAAGGATTGCACTTCTTAGGAGAACTTTTTATCCGGTTTTTCCAGACTGTTTTGTATTTGCATCTTATTGTTGCCAAACCCTGATGTCAACTACAAACTTCTTTCTAATAAAGAGGTTTCTTTGAACTTATTGCACTATGAAGCCTCTTTTTTTTCCTCTCATCTCTACTAATTAAACCATCCCTGGGAGAGCTGTGAATGTTTGCAACGTTGCAACATTGAAGTTGATCTGGATATGTTGTTACCCCTGGACACCAGAGGACGGATGCATCCATTCTGAGTTCCTTGGATCTGCCAACGAGAATTACAGCCATCGATCCCTTATTGCTTGCTCGCATGACCTCTTGTACAAGGGGTCCAAATTTTTTGGTAAGGGGCCAGCTTGCTAGAATTTATTCCTGTTTTTGCACATGAATGTTCATCTATCATCATTCTTTGGATAACACAGCACCGCTGCTATCAAATCCAGTTATTTTGTTTCCAGTGTTGTTCAGTGGACTTTTAAGTATATTTTTACAGACACTTATCACTGGAGATAGTTACAGTTTAGGTTTGTTTCCATCAAGGACATTTATTTTTCACAGGTTGTCACAGTTAATTTATATATATTTATATAGTGTTGTGGGTTGCGCTACTTTTCACCATCTACTATATATACCACAAGGTAACCTTGCTTGATAGACGCAAGTGAAACTCTGGGTGAATAGATACATATTACACTCCTCATTTATAGTCTAGACATGTGCAGAGGAGACATCGTTATTTTATTGGCTTAAAAAATACATACCTCTGCTACTTGTACAAACTGCTTAATGACAGCTGCCCTTTGTTGTGGAGTAGGTTTGCTGAGCACCATAAGCTGGATCCATTGAGAAACACCATTAAAGAGGGCTATGAATCTTTCCAAGACAGGGTTTCCCACAGTACAACCATGGAGGACAAAGCTATGATAATCCTGAAACTGGATATAAAAATATGAGTTTAGCCTATAAATCATTCAGATCTTTAGAAGAGAAAGATATATTAATTATTCATTCATGCTTTAAAAACGAGTAGTTTTTCTACCTGCAACGCATAATACTTTAAAGTATATAGTACATGATAAGTGTACACAAAAAAGTGAAGAGTGTTACAAAATTCAGTTTTCACTATTCTACTTTCTGGTTTAAAATGAAAGTAGACACTTTTTTTGTGCCTTTTCCTGCATCCAGTTTTATAGGAAAGGTCCATTATTTTTTTAACAAATTGTAAGCCAGAGGTTGTTAAAACTCTATACTAGGTTTAAAAGTTCCTTTTCGTCAGTTGAAAACAAATGAGCAAGTAAGAACCAGGTCTTCATTAACAATATGTAATGCAAAACTTTTTTCTCTGTGAAAGGTAGCTAACGTATAAGGCATTGAAAGTGCAAAGTTATTCTACAATTAGCTTCCTTTATAATAGCACTACAAAGTCGGTCGGTTCACAGGCACCACCCTGGGCGGTCACAAGCCCCGCGATCACCCCATGTAGGTCGAGGGTGTCCCCTCCTTCTCAACATCACAGTGATTTCCCTGCATCTCCCTACTCTTCATTGGCTACCAATAAGATCACTTCTCCTCTAGTGACTCAGGGCTTCCTGATTGGCCGGGAGGAGAATCAGGAAGATAATAGTGAATATAAATGTTCTATTGTCACACAACTGGGTGGGATCAGGGCACAGTGCTCTGCGCTCCAAGTCCACCATTTTTAAAGCCACTTAGGCCCCGTACACACTATCAAATCTATCTGTTCAAATCGGTCGGACCGACCGATTTGAACAGATCTGTCTGCTGGCATTTTGGTTTGCTCGTGTGTACACACGAGCAAACCAAAATCCCCGCCAGCAGACAGCGGTGACGTTGACGCCGCCACATCACCGCACCATGAAGTAAAACACTTCCGCGCATGTGTCAAAATCATTTGGCGCGTGTGCGAGAAGACATGTCTGCTGGTTAGCATACTAACCAGCAGACATGTCGGGCGGACGGGTTCCCAGCCGACAGATTTCAAAGCATGCTTTGAAATCTGTCGGGTGGCCAAATCCGTCTGTTTGCCCGTACACACGATCGAATCTGTCTGCTAAAACGGTCTAGCAGACCGTTTCCAGCAGACAGATTTGATCGTGTGTACGAGGCTTTAGAGCCTCAAGCTCTAATCATGTGCTGGTGCATGCATTAGGGGGTGGCTTCCCTGCCCCCCATATGGACAGGCTGCCTCTGACTAACATTTAAATTTTACTAGAAAGGCAGAGGAAATTATTTTCAAATAGGATAAAGACACATTATAATTGTGTGTGTTTTTAATTGTGGTGCAACAATAACAAACGGGAGGAATGAGTTAGTACAAATTATTAGGGTTATCTAATAAGGGTTCAAATAAGAACCCCCAATGCTAAAGGACATGCAGGCAGGTGCAGACAGAATATGTTTACTTTTACAATTGAAAGTTTGAGGGCACTTCCTTTCATAGTCAGCATTCCTAAATAGGGATGGCCCGCCCGTCAAATTTAAACATCACTTGGGGGGTGGAGCCACATTGTATGGCGCCAAAGAGCAGCTGAATGCTCAGGCTGCCCATTCTCCAGCCCCGAGCGAGCTGAAAACATGACCTACACTCGATAAGCCTGAAGCAGGAAGCTGTCCTGGATTACCCGATGGAGTGTCTGCTTGTATGACGGCTCTCTCCTGTCCTGCTGCTGAACTCCCACCTATTTGTAACTCTGCTTTTCTGTGCAGTCTGTGTTTGGACATGACCTTTGGGGGAAGCCCTGCAGCGTGGTGCAGCATGGAGGGGTAGTGAGAGGTTGGTGGTAGGAGCAGCAGCACGGGTCATCTGGGCTGCGGATGCCGTGATGCGAGGAGAGAGGCGCAAGAGGTGGGGGTGATTGAAGCGGGAGTATCTTGTGACCCACGAGTATTGTGAAGCAGAGAATAGAGCAATGGGAGTGGCGCCTGGAGCTGGTGAGGAAGAGAGCCTCCGGAGAGATAGAGCCACTGGTCCCTCTGGGGATAGTGGAGGTGCCTGGATTCCCCTACCCCTGGGAAGGCACTTTGGAGTCTGGGACGTACAGGGGGTTGTGCGGACATGCCGCCTCCAGTTATTTCTACCTGCTGCTTCAAAACTGAGGATCTGTTAGGAACTACCCATATAAATAAATAATTTGTAATCTTGTAAGCTGAAGGAGCCTCTCCCTATTAATTTTTAGCTGAATCATTCAAAATGTAGCCATAAATTAATTTATAATGACTGTGGAAGCTTGTATGGGTACCTGAATTGCACTCAAGTTTATAATTAAACTTAAGGATGAATCTTGCTGGGGGCACTTAAAGGATCTTTGCCTACACTTTACCTGTCATCATACCAGATGCTGAATTCATAGTCTACATGTACACATAGGAATATGAAGCATCATCCTTACACATACTGGTGCTGACATAGTTAACTATCTATGCAATGGAAAGTGAACTGACATGTGATAAGCAGTAGTGATGAGCGGAATACGCCATATTCGATTTCGCGATATTTCGCGAATATTTCGAAGAATATTCGCGAATATTCGTAATTATCGAATATTCGTGATATTTTATAAAAAAAAAAAAAATTGCGAATGCGAAATTGATTGCGAATTTTATTGCGAAATTGATTGCGAAATTTATTGCGAAATTTGAAAAATACGAATATTAAAAATAGCGAATATTCGCCGCAATATTCGAGATATTCGCGAATACTCGAATATGCAATATTCATAGCAAATATTCGCAATGCGAATATTCGTGAGCAACACTAATAAGCAGTCGGGGCCGTTTGAAAGAATTTGGGGGCTCCAAGCTTCTTCTGACTGCCTCCCCCCATGTTTTTTTTACCCCCCCTTACTCCCCCCGACCCTACAGCATACCACTGCATACAGCTGCTGCCCCCCTCCCCACGCATATCGCTGCATACAGCTGCTGCTGCTGCTGCCACGTCGGGTAGTACTTCTTCTGACTGCATCCCCGGCTCCCCACCCATGTTATTTTTACCTCCCCTTAATGCATACCGCGCGGCAGAAGATTCAGTTTGCTGTTCCCGGCCGGACTGAAAGGAAGTGAGCACTGAGTGTGTGCACTTCCTGTCAGTCCAGCCAGGAACAGAAAACTGAACCTCCTGTACCACACGGTTACGGTACCCGGCCGGACTGCAGGTGGAATCAGGCAAGGAGCTCGGCCACGCTACAGGCTGCAGCATTTATAGGAAGCAGTGGCGTGGCGGCGCGGCAAGGGTCCGCTCTGCTGGGGCACCAGGCAAGCTTGGGGCCCCAAGCAGTTGCTTGTTTTGCCTGTCTTGTTCCGACGGGCCTGTAAGCAGTAGTTAGACCATCGCTTCTGACTTCCTGGATATTAAATAAGCATCTGAAGGCAATACTCTGATATTTGAACTTTATCTGCAATCCCCCCTTTTTTTTTCTCTTGGACCATATAAACATCTATATTTATATAAATAACCTGTATACCTCCCTGCATACTGGTGTTAGAAAATAATAGTAAATAAATCAACTGGACATGCATATTAATTGAGTCTCCCCTCCTCCTCTCTTTTTTTTTTGCACTTGTTTTGCACCTGATGTGGAATTAGTTTGAAAAGGGGGAAGAGAAAGAAAGAAGAAAAGGAAATCCTTGTTTTTCCTCTCACCATTAATTACACCATCAACTATATTTGGATGATTGTTTATATACTTCTTCTATATATTTAGTAGTAATCTGAATTGGTACATAGTCTGCATAATTTTCACATTTATATGTATATATCTATCTGTGCTAACAAGACAAGGACTGTCTAACTCAAACCTCCTTGATGTTCCTTGCAGTCAGTCAGTGTCAGTGGGAGAGTAGGACGCTCCATGCTTCCGCACAAGTCTGCTCTCGCCAGGGACCAGATAGACAGACAGAGATCAGGCAGGCTGTTAACAGGCTCTCTCTATTCCCTCCAGAGACTCACCACTTGGCTTCCCCCGGCTTCCCACGGCTTTACCTGACCCCCTTGGCTCCCTCCTTCATCCCTTCTCCAGGGGAACCAGCAGGTAAGCCATTCACTGGGTCTGTAGGCGGCCGTCCTTTTCAGGACAAGCCGCTGCAGATTACCCAAACCTTCGGCTCTCCCCCTCTCCATACCTCCCCTACTATACCCCCACACTACCACCCCCACTCAAGCTGCCCCTCCGCCACCTATCCGACAAAAAAATTCGGCTTTTCGGGCACTTTCCCACACCTCCGCGCCGGCCTGTGAGCAAACACGGCAGCTACGATCTAGGAAAGGCCGCGGCTTTATCCGCGGCCTAGCGGCGCGCCGCTCCTCACCCCCGGCAACTGTCACCAAACTGCCCAAACAGCCCACAACCCCCCCCCAAACCCCAGGAAAGCACCCTCTACCCCTGTCCATCGAGCTAGGCCCCCACGGCAGCACTGATCCACTGAATCTGGGAGTCCCAGCCTGGATCCTGCTGCTTGATCGGCGGCCATCTTGCTACACCCAGCCCCAATCTCCCCTTCCTCAACACCATTATAACTTGATCTAGGGTTCGCCCGATCGCCTCTCAAGGGGCCAGGAAGTAATTTTATTCCCTGCCGCTGCATATTGGCATAGCACGGTCAGGGTTTTTTTTGCCTTCCTCTGGACCAAGTCAGGATAGAGGATTCAGTTAATCCTTAAAAATCCCCCCCCCCCCGTGTTTGGTGACCATGGTTAATCTGCAATACTAGGCAGAGACCATCTGGGATCTGAGGTGATTTGCCGCAATACTGCCAGCCATCACCAAAAAAGCCCTTCGAATTGAGCGAATTTTGAGAATCGATCGACGATCGACTATCAAAAATCTCAGCCATTTACCCCAGCCTAAGCACATATCATGTGCTTTGAACAACACAAAATCGGCAGTAAAACACAGACTAGAAATCCATGATTTCATCCTACAATACGATCTAGACTGCCTCTTTATTACAGAGAGCTGGCTCACAGCCGACTGTAACACCATTCTAGGAGAATTGGTGCCAGAAAACTACCGTATTATAACGGAAAACAGAATAGGGCAAAGAGGAGGAGGACTGGCGGTGATCCATAAGACACATCTTGCGATCACAAAACCAGTCCTTCAAAACCCTCTTCCATTCATGGAAACCCTTACTCTGCAACTCCAAGCAAACTCCCAGGAGACCGTCCGGATTCTACTCTGCTATAGGCCACCTGGCCCAAAATCGCAGCTTCTCCCATCATTGACGGACTTTATCTCCACCTATACCCTTAACAGCAAACACCTTTTGCTGCTCGGGGACTTCAACCTCTGGGCCAACTCCCCGCAAGACCCAGTTGCCGACGCCTGCATTGACCACTTGGAAGGATTAGGGCTTCAGCAACTAGTATGTGGGCCCACACATGTCTCAGGTCACACGCTCGATCTTATTTTCAGACAAGATCTGGAAATAAAATTTTTGGAAAATGAACCGTTGCCATGGACAGATCACCATGCAATTAAATTCATTATTTCCGAATTCCCCCCCTTACCAAAAACATCAAATCCAGTGACAAAACACTGGACTAGATGTCAGAAGAAGCTCCACTCGGAACTCTTCAAAGTCACGTTAAGGAAAAAAAAAAAAACAATTCAGCCGCATCAAATGGCTGAAGAAACACTGGATGCCATAAACACAGCCCTATTACAGTCAGCTGACTTAATAGCGCCGAAACGTAAAACCCACATACGGAAAAATAATTCCAGCTGGTTCAACAACCAGCTGGCGTTACTAAAGCAAGAGTGCAGAAGGGCGGAAGCCGCCTGGAAAAGAAGCTCTTCAGATGAGAACCTTTCCATCTACAAAGCAATAACAAGAAAATATCATAAAGAAATCTTCAAAGCCAAGAAAAATTAATTTTCTGAGGCTATCAACATCGCCCTCAACCGCCCCCGTGAACTCTATAAACTGGTCACTCAGACCATGAATCCAGGATGTCTTGAAGCCCCTAATTCGGACACACAAGAATTTTGCAATGAATTATCGGATTACTTCATTAATAAAATCGAGGGAAGTGGAGATAATAAAGTAAATGGAGGGGGCGTGTCCGAGCGGGCTCTGAGGAAGACGTGTCTATACAGAGCTCCGTCTGCCCGACATACAATCCTTAGCCATCCGTGCCTGATTAAAGCCCTAAACGTTTTGTTTTTCTGCCCTATCCTTACCTGGGCTTCCTCTGCACCAAGTCCGGCCCAAATCCCAGGGTTTTGGTCATTCCAGCATAGCCTGTGGCGGCCTCAACCGGGCCGGGGGTCCGCCGCCATCTTCGGGCCTAGGCCATCCTCATCACCCTCCACACTTGGGTGCCCGGAGCGGCGGGATCCTTCCCCAGCGAGGATTGGCATTAGTGCATCGTTCAGAACTGAGCAACGCAGACATCCAGCTCCTCCATCCCTGAGGCCGGACGCTGCCTTAGGGCCTGCTGATCTCAGCCCTGTGATACAAGGCCTCCCCTGTCTCTCCTCCTCACCCGTACCATCAGATGGCTGAAGTGTAACCCCTGCTGTGACCTGACTCCTGGCCGTGGGAAGAATAGCGGAGGTCCCGAACGGAACCGCGGCCCTCCGTGTGGCAGCTACCGCAGGAAACACCGCACCTTCGGCCTAGCTGTGGAGGTCGGCGGCCATTTTCCTACACCCAGCCTGTGACCCTGCACCTACTCATCCTTCCCCCCCCCCCCGACGCCTGATTTTCTTCCCACCCGGTTGTACTGCAATCCCTGGATGGGACAGAAGACCTGGTTCTTCCTGGGAGCCTGCCTGTGAACCCCCTGGGAGCCTGCACTATTCACCACTGACCTACAAGCATCCTGACTGTCTCTGGAGACCTCATCATCCATCTGAAGGTACATTTTATACACCTCCCCCATCTCCCCCACAGCCAGGTTTCTATGCTTGTCCCCAGGAAGATAGCCTCACAGTTACACCACCGCCTCTTGCCAGGTTCCAGGCCTTACGGCCACATCTCCACGGTACCTTTTGCAGTTCCAAAAAGGGCCATACATTCCTCCCATCTTAAGGTACCCTGATGTCCCTGCACTATGTAGAATATAGTGACACATGCACCGCCAGCGATAGTGATGGACATGTCTTAGTTTTGTTCTGATCCCCGCTCCCTTTCTACTGGATCCTGCTCAGCTTCATAAGCTTTCTTAGCCACAGGATCAATACTAGCTGCCTCTAGACACCCCTGGGCTCTACATGGGCAAAGTAGGATTTCAGAAGAATATTTATCAAGGTTTTATCCCACCATCGCTACCTGCACAAACAATGGAGCGATTCTTATATAGATCGCAATCCCCAACTCCCAATGCGCCCGCAGGGCGGGCAGAAGCCGCAGACCACCTGGCTTCTGCATCAGGCATTTTTACTGCAGGCAATATGTCTCAACCGCCAGGTCCAGCTGAAGTTGTTACAGTGTCGGTATTAGACCTGAAACTACAGGCACTGTTACAGGACCTGACACAAAATATAACTAAAGAAGTTGGGAAGCTTGCTCAAGAGCTTAAGGGCGAGATCGATCAGCTTGGAGAGCGCACAGCCACTTTGGAAACCAAATTCGATGAGACTGTACAGTATATACATGCTCTGGAGGAGGAAAATGCCTATCTTAAGCACACAGTTTCCCAAATTCAACGCCAGCAAGAAGATTAGGAGAACAGGGAACGCCGCTCAAACGTACGGATCCGCGGGGTCCCTGAAACAGTTAACGATAAGGACCTACGGGTATGTTTATTAAATTTGTTTGTCACGCTAGCTCCTCACATACCTGACATGCGCTTAGACAGAGCCCATAGATCCTTGGCTCCCAAACCCCCCTCTGGATCTAACCCCAGAGGCACAACAGCTACACGCAACAAAAATCGCATTGACTTCAAAGGTTCCAAAATCCAGATCTTCAATGACCTCTCTCCTATTACCCTAGCTAAAAGGCGCAACCTTCGCCCAATCACAGCGCATTTCCAACAACATCAAGTCTCCTACAGATGGGGTTTCCCTTTCTGACTTTCAGCTTCCAAAGATGTCACACAATACTCCATTAGAGATCTTTATGAATGTGATAATTTCATTCGCAATCTGGGCCTGCCACCTGTTCCAGAGGAAGAACTTCAGCTCCCTCAGCCAGCTCCGGCCACCAGATCCCTTCAGGCTCCCGCTGCTATCTGGACCCTGGTTCGACAAAGACAACAGAAGACTTTTTCTACTCCGCAACGCTCTAATTTGCCTAGACTCCCCACCTGAAGATCGAGACCTCCTTGATTTACACCCCCTTGTTTGCCTTTTTTTGACTCTCAGTCATCTAGGATCTCGGCCATCCTCTTCTGTTATCTGTGGGGAGTTCTCTCCCCTACAACCCATCCACAATTATTATTATTTTTTTTTTGGGGTGGGCTCATTAACTGCTTAAGGACCGCCTACTGCACATTTACGTCGGCAGAATGGCATGGCTGGGCACATCAACGTATATATACGTTGGTTCTAATACCCAGCCGTGTGTCACAGGCGCGCGCCCGCGGCGCGCTCCCGTGATCCAGTCTGAAGCTCCAAGACCGCGGGACTCCCGGACCCGTTCACCACTGCAGTGCGGCGATCGGTCCCCAGAGCTGAAGAACGGGGAGAGCCGTGTGTAAACACGGCTTCCCCGTGCTTCACTGTGGCCGCAACATCGATCACGTCATCCCTGTTATAGGTGGACGTGATCGATGACGTCACACCTACAGCCACACCCCCCTTCAGTTGTAAACACACAGGGAACACTCAAATCCTACAGTGCCCCCTTGTGGTTAACTCCCAAACTGCAACTGTCATTTTCACAGTAAACAATGCAATTTAAATGCATTTTTTGCTGTGAAAATGACAATTGTCCCAAAAATGTGTCAAAATTGTCCGAAGTGTCCGCCATAATGTCGCAGTCACGAAAAAAAATCGCTGATCGCCGCTATTAGTAGTAAAACATTTTTTTTTATAAAAATGCAATAAAACTATCCCTTATTTTGTAAACGCTATACATTTTGCGAAAACCAACCGATAAACGCTTATTGCAATTTTTTTTACCAAAAATAGGTAGAAGAATACGTATCGGCCTAAACTGAGGAAAAAAAAATGTTTTTATATATTTTTGGGGGATATTTATTATAGCAAAAAGTAAAAAATATTGCATTTTTTTCAAAATTGACGCTCTATTTTTGTTTATAGCGCAAAAAATAAAAACCGCAGAGGTGATCAAATACCACCAAAGGAAAGCTCTATTTGTGGGGAAAAAAGGACGCCAATTTTGTTTGGAAACCACGTTGCACGACCGCGCAATTGTCAGTTAAAACGACGCAGTGCCGAATCGCAAAAAGGGGCAATCCTTTACCTGCATTTTGGTCCGGTCTTAAGTGGTTAAGCTACATTACTAATGTATGTCCACTTCCCACACTTATTGGTGGGCCAATGTTCCCTTGCTGGCTCCCCTTTTTTTTTCTCAACTTTGAGTGCTATGTTCTGCACACCGTTAACTATCACTACATCCGAGGACAAGAATTTTCTACAGGAGCGGGCCACAACCCGTCGTTTTTGCTGACCGTCATGTTTCTCTATATGTCCAAGGTGTCCCACCTTGGTCCCCTGAAGGACTTTTCTCCTTCAGGCTTTCAAAACATGTGTTTTATTTTCTTTTTTGTATGTAACCTATTCTATGTGCTTTTTGTTTTTGCTAATTCTCTTCAATTTTTGTTAGGTCCTTTTTTGACCTGTTGCTGTTCTTTTATTTTGTTACAGGTTTTGATGTCATCATACATTGTCTTATTGCTCAGAAAGGCTGATGTGTATATATGTTTTTCAGTTATCCTTGGGTTGGACTATCTCCTACCCGTGAGTTATGTTCAACTATCTTATGCTTCTTTACCCATGTACTGTATATAATATGGCTTTAAAGATTTTTTCTTGCAATGTCAAGGGCTTGAATTCCTTACGAAAACGCTGGCTGGCGCTAAAAGAAATTCAAATCCTCTGGAGCTGATGTGGTGATGGTTCAGGAGACGCATTTTCGCCCAGGGGGTTCCTTTAAATTTGCATCTAGATGGTTTCCTACAGTTTATATGGCCTCTGATCCATCTGGGAAGGCTGGAGTAGCCATATTGATTTAAAGTTTGTGCCCCTTACAGATCCTTGCCTCAACTCTAGACCCCAGGGGTCGATATGTCCTCCTGAACTGCACTCATCTGAATACCTCCTTTACCTTAGCTAACATTTATGCACCTAACACAGGGAAGATTGGTTTTCTCACCCGAGTTCTTGAGAAGCTGCGTTCCTTTTCTCAACCTTTCACAATCATAGGTGGGGACTTCAATGTGTGTATGTCTCCTAATAGAGATAGACAAGTTCTTTTTCACCAGACCCCTTCTCTTCAGGTTCTTAAATTATCTACCTCCTTTCGTAAGCTGGTTAGGTCCCACAATCTTTTTGATGCGTGGAGAGTGAAACACCCTACTCAACGTCAATATACTTTATTTTCCCCTCCGCACAAGCTGTATTCTCGCCTAGATCATTTCCTAGTAACCGCTCCCCTGCTACCTAACATAGTCTCCTCTGAAATTGATCCTATAACGTGGTCTGATCATGCCCCATTACCCTGAGCCTAGCGCTCCAGACAGCTTTGCCTAAGACTTGTCACTGGAGGCTCAACGAATCTCTTTTGCGACATGCTGAAACTAAGGATAGGCTTCTCCAGAATTTGGAAGAGTTTTTTGATTTAAATGTAGACTCAGGCCCTGATATATCTACTGTATGGGAGGCTCATAAGGCCTTTTTTAGGGGCGAATGCATCTCAGCCGGCTCGCGCCTAAAACGAGATTCTATTAAGCTGAGGTCGGAGCTTGTGGTTCAACTGCGGGCGGCAGAGACACAGTTACTCCGCCCTCCCACAGTGGGGCGCTTGCGCTCGGTGATTGCTATTCGCAATCGCATTAAGTTGGTAGATACAAACAAAATCTCAATGTCCATATTATGGTCCAAGCAAAAATGTTATGAGTTTTCAGATAAGCCTCATAGGATGCTAGTCCATAAGCTCAAACCCCGCCCCTTTCTAAATATCCCTGATCACATAATACGACCAGATGGCTCGCCTACATACTGTCCCCGGGCCATGTCTGAAGTTTTTGGAGATTATTACAAACAACTTTACAATTGCTTGAGCACCAACCCGCAGACCCAGTTTTCACAAGACGGATTAGACACTTTCCTATCATCCGTACATCTCCCAAGACTCTCATTAGATCAACGTGTCTCTCTAAATCAACCTATTACTGCTGAGGAGCTAACTGAAGTAATTAAACACCTCCCTTCACACAAAGCACCGGGCCCAGATGGTCTTCCTTATTCCTATTATAAAGCATTTTTGCAGACTCTCACTCCACATATGCTAGCCCTCTTTCTTTCACTACTTCAGGGCAAATTACTGCACTCTTCGTTCTTGCACGCCTCTGTAACCGTGATCCCTAAGCCGGGTAAAGATCCGTCCTCCCCCGATAATTACCGTCCCATCGCCCTGCTAAATTCAGATTATAAAATTTTCACCAAGATTTTAGCAAATAGACTCTCTCTAATTCTACCAGCACTAATTCATAGAGACCAAGTGGGATTCGTCCCCATGCGACACACAGGAGACAACACACGACAGACGATTGACCTTATTGATCTATTCAACAGAATCAAAAACCCTGCTTTGATCCTTAGCTTAGACGCTCAAAAAGCATTCGTTCGCCTTAGTTGCCCATTCATGTTTGCAATTCTATCCCGCTACGGATTCTCAGGTCCCTTTGTCCAAGCTCTTCAAGCCTTATACTCCAAGCCCACTTCACAAGTGCTACTTTCCTCACATTTATCACATACTTTTTCCCTTAGCAATGGTACTAGACAGGGCTGTCCTTTATCACCTCTGCTCTTCATCCTTAGTTTAGAGCCCCTGGCTGTGGTTATACGGGAATGTCCAGATATTAGAGGCGTTCGTCTTCGACACACGGAATATAAATTGTCTCTATTTGCCGACGATGTCCTCCTCACTCTCACTCACCCACACTCTTCCCTGCCACATCTACAGGACATTCTAAATGCTTTTGAATGCCTTTCAGGTTTTAAAATTAATCCTGCTAAAACAGAAGCGTTACCTATAAACATTCCCCCGTCTCTCCTGTCTTCCCTCCAAAACAAATATAAATACCATTGGTGCTCACAGTCACTTAAATATCTAGGGGTTCAGCTCACAGCCTCTTTTGACATTCTATATCGGGCCAACTTTCCTCCCCTGTTCTCGGAAATTAACCGTTTACTGACTCAATGGACCGCCCTCCCTCTATCCATGTTGGGGAGAATTAATGTTCTTAAAATATCCGTCCTGCCTAAATTGTTATATTTGTTTGAAACGCTACCAGTAGCGATCCCAATGACGCAGCTTAAGAGCCTTCAAAAGAGGAGTCTTCACTTTATCTGGAATAATTTCTCCCATAGGCTGGCAGGGTCGGTGGTCCTAGCCCGGAAGAGTAGGGGGGGATTAGGGGGCCCGGATTTCATTAAATATTTTTTTATTTCCAATATTTTTTATTGAATTTTTTTTCCAAAACATACAGACATGCATCCAAAAAGAAAAGAAATTAAGCAAAGGGAAAATTATTGACAACCTATATGGGGTAAGGTACCATCGAAGTGTAATTTTTTGTTGCATTTCCTTTAGATTGGTACTTCTCGTAGATGCGTATGTTAGTCTAAACGATCTTTCCCATTCCCAGGCCGTGTGTTCCGCCCCCAATTCTCTTTCCCAAGCTAGCATGTGTTGAGATTTCTCACACAGTAGCTTACTCTGCAGGGTATTTTATACAATAGATATTCCTCCTGTCGAGCTTCGGAGATCTCTATAGAACCTCAAGATCCTCCCCGGTATGCTAGTAAGCAGTCCCGGGGTGTTTCTTCACAAGTGGTCTATTTGCATGTAAGTATACTGTTCAGAGGCTGTTAAAGTTATTTTCTGTCTGGAATCTAGCAAATGGCTTGAGATGGGACCCCTCCACTATATCTTCTACATATTTAATCCCCTTATCTATCCAAGTTGAGATGTTCACGTTCGGTATCAAAAATCCTATTGCTGGCAGTGGGAGTTCCACAGGTGATATGTCAACCTCCCCTTTTATATTTCTGGACAAGTACAACCACGCTCTGACCAAGGCCTGTATAGGTGGTGCTAATTTAGTGGTAAGTGAGCCTGCGATTGGGGCTGTCAGTAGAAAGTTCATTAGATTATTCTGTGAGACCTGAACCTCTTCTAGATTTTTTCATAAAGCTTCGGGAATATGGCAAAAACCATTGGTTAAGTTGGGCTAGTATGGTAGCAAAATAATAATCCTGGATGTGGACGTGGCCTATCCCCCCTGACTTTCTGTGTTTAAAAAGCTTACCAAATGCACATCTTGCCCTCCCTCCTTGCCATAAGTAGTTGTTTATCCGGGATTGCATAGATTTAAAATAGGAGTTTGGTAGAACTATGGGGAGTGTGCGAAACAGGTATAGCACCTGTGGGAGGATCTGCATTTTGAAGGCTGCTAGTCTGCCCAGCCATGACAGTTCTGTTTTCGCCAGGGCCCTTAGTTTGGACTTTAGTAATTCCAGAAAGGGTGTAAAGTTGCACCGCAGAAGGTCCCCTGTTTTGGGGGTCAGGGTGATGCCTAAGTAAGTGATGCCCTCTTGTTTCCAAGCGTAGGGAACTTTCTTCCTAAGGGAGCTCTCAACCTCTGCTGGGATGGCCAAATTCAGAATGTATGATTTAGACTCGTTAACCTTATAGTACGATACAGTATTAAATGTTTGTAGCACCTTGTGTACCGCTGGTAAGGAGGTTTCTGCCTTTGACAGCATCAGGATGACGTCATCGGCAAAAAGGCTGATGACATGCTCCTTCCCTCCCGCCGTGATGCCCGAGATATCAGGGTGGCTGCGCAGATAGGAAGCAAGTGGTTCCATTAAAAGATTAAAAATCAATGGCGAGAGGGGACACCCCTGCCTTGTCCCATTGGATATGGCAAATGGAGTAGACAACACCCCTGCTACACAAACCTGTGCGGAGGGAAGGGTATACAATGCCATTATCGCTGAGTAGATGAATCCCTTGAACCCCAACTTATCCAATACTCTGGAGAGAAATTGCCAATGAATCCTATCGAACGCCTTCTCTGCATCCAGTGCCAGGAGCAGAGAAGGCGTTCCTCCACCAACCGCCATATGGGTCACATTGATCAAACGGCGGGTGGCGTCCGATGTCTGACGTCCCCTAGTTAAACCAGATTGGTCCCTATCAATTAATCTGGGTAATATGTCTACCAGCCTATTTGCAAGTAACTTGGCGTATATCTTTGTCGTTGTTGAGCAGTGAAATTGGCCTAAAATTTTGAGGGAAATCTGGGTCTTTTCCAGGTTTTGGCAGTGCTACTATCATAGCTTTCAACATCTCCAGAGGTATAAGGGACTCTGCAGCCGCTGAATTAAATAGCTTCTCCAAATGCGGGACTAGGGTATCTTGAAAAAAATTATAGTATTCTCCCGTAAAGCCATCTGGCCCTGGAGACATGTTTTTGGGGAGATTCTTGATGACCTTACCTATCTCTTCCTCTGAGATAGGAGAGTTTAACTTCTCTAGGTGTTCAGGGGTGAGCTCTGGGAGATCTATGTGTTGCAGGAATGAGTCTATCAGTGAGGTGCTCGGCTGGGGAATACTAGGGTCGTCTTTAAGATTATACAACATACTGTAGTATTGGCTAAAGGCGACTGCTATTTCCTGTGGTTGGTATAGCTTAGTCTTTGTCACAGGGTGGATAATAAAAAGGGATTTGTGTCTTGTGTCTCTGTCCTTTAAGCTTATTGGCAAGCATCTTACCCGCTCTGTTGCCACTTGTGTAATATTGTAGTTTTAATCTTCTTGAGGATTTTTCAAAGTCCTCCTGGAATAGCAGGCGTAGTTCAGTACGGAGATGTGCTAGTTGAGCTGTAGTGATTGGGGACATTCTACTTTTATTTTGTTTATAAAGAGCCTCTATTTCTGAGATTAGGTTATTCATATGTGTCTGCCTTAACCTTTTACTCCTAGCCCCCTGCTGAATCAAGATCCCTCTTGCAAATGCCTTATGGGCATTCCAAAGCACACTAGGGTCTGACACAGATGGGCAATTAAATATGAAAAATTCCCCTAGTTGACTGTCAATTCTGGACCTAGTCGGACCATCCTGGAACAGTCTGGGGTTCGCTCTCCAGACACGTGTGTTTCCGCTATTAGTATTGTTGCCTATAGACAGCGTGATCGAGGCATGGTCCGACCAGGTGAAGGCATTGATATTGGCACCAGTACAATCAAACAATAAGCACTTATCCACTAGGAACAAGTCAATTCTACTATACGTTCTATGGCAATTGGAAAAAAAGGAAAAGTCTCTCTCATTCGCATTGAGGCATCTCCAGGCATCAAACACTTCATGAGTCCTCAGGGAATCTCCCAAGGATGCAGGGGCTCGTTTATGTATGGCCGGGGTGATGTTGAAATCTCCACACAATAAAACTCTACCCCTTTCCATAGTCCTTATTTTCTTCACAACCTTGTTGAAGAAACGGACTTGCCCCTTGTTTGGTGCATAAATGTTCCCTATTGTGTAGGTAGTAGAGTCAATGTCACAGATCAGGATCAAAAATCGACCCTGGGGGTCTGCCACCAGTGAGTGTAGCTTAAAGGCTACGGAGTCCTTTATGGCTATCATCACTTCTTTCTTTTTCGCGTCAGCGTTGGCGTAAAAGTAGTGCTGGAATTTGAGATGACTGCACTTAGGGGGAGAAATCAGGGTGAAGTGGGTCTCCTGTACGCACAAGACGTCACAATGTTGATGTAAGGCTTCTTTCCACAACGAGCGTCTTTTCGCCGGGTGGTTAAGACCCTTGGCATTAATTGACAGAAATTTCAACGCCATTTGGTTGTGTGAGATGGTGTGATAGCATACGGTGAATAAATCGTACTCACTGTTAGAAGATTGTTCATCCTTGGTTGTGCCGGCTGAGGGGTCTGTTGTGACCATCGGGTCTTCATGGATCCTGCTGACATTGGCTCGAAGCACTCATAGAGACGTCGGTTTGATCAGAATGGGGAGAAAAACAATAACGTAAACAAAAAGAAACAGTCAACACAGGAGAATAGCCCAACCAGTGGAAGGTAAACAAGAGTGTGGCTCATGGCCACTCAAACTGGGGTAGGAAAGTCCGAGCTATAATTGTAACACGGACCGCACGGATTTCTCCCTCAGCAGGTGAACGCGTGGTATGTTGTACCCCTCCAAACTATTTATGGGTGCAGGCATTTCTCGAATTCACTTTGTGCCAATCTTGAGGTGGCATAGAGCGGTTGGATTTCACTGGGTCCTAGGATTGAGGGTCAGGTTTAATCCCCCATGATTTTAGGAAGGCCAGACCCCTGGTCATAGAATCTATCACATAGTCCGTTCCCTCCTTAGTGACAATTAGTTTTGTTGGGAAGCCCCACTTGTAGCTAAGGTTGTTATTCCTGAGAGCCTTTGTTATTGTATTTAAATTCCTGCGCTTTTGCAGCGTGAACTGGGACAGGTCCGTATAAAATTGTAGATTGTCATATGGCGCTGGAATTTTCTCTTTCACCCTGGATGCTGCCATCAACTTTTCCTTGGTATGATAAAAATGAAATCTCGTAATAACATCCCTGGGTATGTTCTCTGACAGATATGAGGGTTTGGGTAGTCGGTGGGTTCTGTCCACATTAAAGTCCAGCTCCATCATGTCAGGGAGGGTTTCAGCTAGGAGTTGGGAGACATATAGACGCAGATCAGTTTGCTGTACTGTCTCAGGGATCCCCCTTATCTTAACGTTGTTCCTTCTGCTTTTGTCTTCCAAATCTGCCATTTTTGTTTTAAGTGCTTCCATTTTATCCTCCCTCCCATCATTGGCATCTACAAGGTAATTTATCGTGTCAGCATACTCTCCCATTTTAACTTCTACATGTGTCACTCTTTCGGCAACCGAGCCCAGTTCTTTGCTAAACTTGTGGAGGCACGACACCATGTCAGTGTGTAAAGAACTCCTCAAGGAGACCAGCATCTCCTTCAGGACAGTGTCCATCACTGGCTGATTGGCCGTAGGGAAAGTGTCAATGAAGTCAGGGAGCTCCCTTGTGTCCTCTCTAGATTCCTCCCCTGAGATAAATAAAGTGCTCACCTCTTCATCCGCTGCATCCGTTCTGAACCTGGATTTCTCCGGGCTCCCCGAAGAGGGTGTAGGTGGAGGAGAAGTGGATAATCTAAGAGGACTGCTCCTTTTGCTGGTTCTGCTGGCCGGGTGCTGCTGTGAGCGTGGACCCGCCGTCGGCGTGGAGGTTGCTCCGGCGCCATGGTGCTTGGCCTCGATGGGATAGAACTCCGTCAATTTCTGTGGACGGTTCCCCGATTTTTTGGGCTTAGTCATGCCCGCTATGTAGGGAGCCTACGCTGCGGTGAATCCGCCGTGCAGGGCGATGTTTTCGCTGCTCAGATGGGCTGTTAATAGCCGTTGTCTGCCTGCTTTAGCTGGAGCTCTGCTCTCAGGCGTCCATCGCAGTCCTCGGCTATCTCCGGCCCCATTAAATATTATTTTGCCTCACACCTGAGAGCTCTCGCCTCCTGGACCTCCCGAAAACCCCCGAATAGGTGGGCGGAGATAGAAATGAGTGTCACAGCTCCAGTCCACCCTTGTTACATGCTTTGGCCTTCTGCTTCCTTCATATTCCCCAATTGCGGAAAATTTGTTTAGCCCCCATGCTGTTCACTTTATCTATTTGGAGGCGCTGTTCCGAGCGATACTCCTTGTCCTCTTCAAGCCCACCACTCTTGAATGTTTTATTCAACCCGGACATCCCAGATAGCCTCTCCTACAACCGTATGCTACATTGGACTCAAGCAGGACTGTTCCAACTACGACACTTTGTTAACCCGGTGACCCAACATTTTCTGACTTTCCCCCAGTTGGAGAGTCGACATCAGGTTCCCCAAAAACTTTTCCATTTATATCTACAGATTAGACACTTTTTCTCTACTTTGTCCCCTTCTTTGACTTTGGAAAGGCCAACTGATTTTGAAGCCCTATGCGCTAGAGGCCCTCACGAGCCCCAAATGATCTCTACCATCTACAAGATATTGCATGAGGCAGTTCCTATAGTGGCTAACACTCACCTCTACATGAGAAAATGGTCCCAAATTTTACAACACGACATCTGCTTTTTAGATTGGGAGAGCGTGTGGAGGCACACTTCCAGGATTTCTCGCTGTGTAGCCCATAAGGAATCTGCATACAAAGTCCTAATGCACTGGTACAGGACCCCAGACATATTGCATGCCCGCAACCGAACGGTCTCTAAACAATGCTGGAGGTGTAATAGTGCTGTGGGCTCGCATCTCCACATCTTCTGGGAATGTCCCCCTGTTCTCCGTTTTTGGCTTCATGTCCAGAAGCTGGTAGAGGATTTGGTGGGGATTCCCGTCACTCTGACGCCCATGTACTGCTTAGTGGGTCTCCCATTCCTTGGGGTCTCTAAGGCCTTGCGCCGATTGATATTGTTTATACTGCTGGATGCTAAGAGGGTCATCCCTAGACTATGGTTGTCCACCTCGCCCCCAACAATCCCACAGCTGCTTGCTACTGTAGCTGACATCCGCAAAATGGAGCAACTGACGGCTGCTGTGGAAGGTTTGGAAGATACATTTTCTGAAACGTGGTCAGTGTAGGATGACTCAGTTTACAGGTCTGACGGAGGCGACCCGAGTTAGTTAGCTTCACTCACCTATACATTTCACTAGTGTGTTTACCACTGCTATGTACAGGGTTTTTCTGTGCTGTTTTACAGTAGGTTTGTAGAGTGATTATGTTGCCTCCTTGGCCATTGGACAGATGATTATTGCATTCATATTTCGAATGCTCTCTTTTGATATTTTTCTTATATATATTTTTTTTTTCTATCTTATTGTGATGGACTCCCCCTTATTCCCACTCAAGACAATTGTGTTTCCACATCGCCATTCCTATATTTATACTATTTTTGTATGCTCAGTAGTTCACTAAGACAATGTATACCTGTGTTTCTTTATACCGTTAATGATTCATCTGTACTCTTCTTGTACGATTTGTAAAACGTATAAATAAACAATTAAAAAAAAAAAATCGAGGGAATCCGGCAAAGCATTCAGCAAAACAATTCCCCCCGCAGCCCCCCCCCCCCCGTAATTATTTACACAACAACTGCAGTAATTCACCACAACCAGGTAAGTTCACGCTGGATCCATCCCTATCCATGCCACTAAATATCATCGGTACTTTGCGTAACAGCACTGTGCCGAATGATATCATCCCCACCAAACTGTTGAAGGAATGCGCCGACATCCTGGCACCTCCTATCACGCAGCTTATTAACCAATCTTTCAGGGAGGGCATAGTGCCCTCCCAGTTGAAGGAGGGCATAATTCGACCCATCTTGAAGAAACCCACCCTGGACCCCAAGGACCCACTCCACCGCCGTCCCATAACAGGCCTAAACGTTCTCTCCAAGGTAATGAAAAAAGTAGTGGTACAACAGCTGCAACAGCATCTAGATACCCACAACCTACTTGATCCATTTTAATAGTGATTCCGGCCCGGACACGGGACGGAAACAGCATTGCTCAAGATATGGGACGACGCTCTTGAGGCCGCAGACGAAGGAGAATCTTGTCTTCTGGTTCTGTTGGACCTAAGCACAGCCTTCGACACAGTAGACCACAAGCTTTTATTGACTCAGCTAGTCGAAGTAGCAAAAGTCGCAGAAGGCGATTTATCTTGGTTCTCCTCTTTTTTGGAAAACCGATTGCAAATAGTGAAGTTAGGACATTTTTTACTTCTGAAAAACGCACATTATCGTGTGGAGTCCCTCAAGGATCCCCTCTGTCGCCGGTGTTATTCAACATCTACCTTCGTCCTCTTTTTGAAATCATCAGCAGCCAAAAACTGCTCTATCACTCATATGCAGACGACACGCAACTGTATTTCCGCATTTCCAATAAAAAGGATTACCACCTCAATCTAGAGACATGCCTCTCTTTGATAGAGAACTGGATGAAAAAGAGTTATCTTAAACTCAACGGGGCGAAAACAGAACTTCTCCTGTTTCATGCCAAGCGTATGAATCAACCTGCAACAACTTGGACCCCTCCGCCCATTCTGGGCAAAATCATCACCCCTAGCACCACAGTCAAAAGTCTGGGGGTCATCTTCGACTCCTACTTGACAATGGACACACAAATAGGGTCAGTAGTCAGCGGATCTCACCATCTGCTGCGCCTACTATGCCGACTTAGTCCTTTCATTCCCAAAGAAGACATAGCAGTCGTGGTGGGAACAATTGTAAACTCCAGACTGGACTATGCAAATGCCCTCTATCACGGACTCCCAAAGTACCAAATCGCTTGTCTACAAGTCGTTCAAAATTCAGCCGCCAGACTTGTGACTGGGAAAAAACCTAGGGAATCAATCTCCCCTTCACTGAGTGCCCTTCACTGGTTACCAGTAAAATACAGAATCACTTTTAAAGCACTCTGTCTAATGCATAGTTGTATTCATTGGAATGCTCTCCATTATTTATGCGAAAAAATAAAAGCTCATAATCCCAATCGCGTTCTGCGATCCACCAATCAAAATATACTCCAGATACCGAAAGCCAACTACAAGTCCAAAGGAGATAGAAGATTCGCGGTCCAAGGTCCCAGACTATGGAACGCTTTACCAACCAGCATTCGGTTGGAGGAGAACCACTTAGCATTCAGGAGAAAGATCAAGACTCATCTCCTTTGATACCAAAGGAGGCAGGAACAACAAGCGCCCAGAGGCGATTCAGTTCGCATGTGCCGCGCTATATAAGTTTTCATTCATTCATTCATATATGCATTTAATAGCACATTTATTTATTTGCACATTAGCACAATTGGTATAATTTGTACAATTATCTGTACAGCTATCTGCACCTGCACCATGACCTATTAACTAAAATCTGTAAAGTATCTGCAATTTGCACATATGTGGGAAAATAAGTGGAGTTAATATAAGATCCACTACTAATGGAAAGACAGGGAGAGCCAACACGCAATATATATCGCAATACAATACGCAATATAAATAATAATATAAATAATAAATAAGGGAACAGTAATCAAAAATAAAATAAAAAAACTCATGGGAGGGAATAATGGTGAATAATAGTGAAGAAAGGAGTAAAAGCTAATTAAACAAAGTGGGAAAGGGAATTCCATAAAAAACATATATGGTGCAAGATAGTGTAGACCAAAGGGCAAAACAAGAGCTGGAGAGGGTGGAGGAAATAATCTTTCCTCCAGAAGGACAAGTGAACAAAAATCATATTAATGAAAATTCCCCAGAAAAATAAAGAACAGCAGCAGCAAAGAGGCCCTATAGAAAAAAAAGAGAGAGAAAGGGTAGGAAGGGGGAAAATAGGAGAAAAGTGTAATAAACAATAGGCTCTTAGGTAGGGATAAGATAGGCTATTGAGAAGCAATCTCGCTCGGGAGTAGGGTGGGGGGGGCTTGCCTGCGCACCCAGGACCATATGGGCATTTACAGCCCTCCGAGGAAGTCCAACCAGTCTTAGGGCCTGGCAACAGGAGCTAGCCTGGTAGAATATAACATTGATATTCAATGTAAGGAGGTGTGGAAGGCAGGAGGAGGGTTGTGTAGAGGTATGTAGAGGTTATGTTTTGTCATGTTGGTTACTGTCAAATATTGCATGAACTGAAAAGCTGGTCATCAAATATTGTCTTCTTTCAGGAGACCCATTTTAAGTGGTCATCCAGGGCTGGATTGAACTCTAAAAACTTTCCAACATGGATACTCCCCTAATAAGAGATCTAAAGGAATAGCAATAGGATTTGACAGATACACCCCTTTTACTTTAAAAGCTATATAGTCCGACTCTGAAAGGAGGTCTTTATTAAAGGCTCACTGTTTAATATAAAATATACATTCACTAATATCTACTGCCCCAACACCCACCCCTGTCTCTTTTTTGGAGAATTTTACATCCAAGGGGGAGGAACTTCACATATTATTCTCAGGTACACTCCTCCTACTCGAGAATTTACTATATTTTCCTAGATTATCAGCTCCTAAAAGGGCTACTGTGAAAGTCTAAGTGAAATCAATAACCCTCTCGGATCATGCCCCGGTCATGTCTAGCTTGGATTTAAAGGATATACCAAACAGGCAAAGATCCTGGAGGTTAGATGAATCTCTTTTATATGATCACAATATTTTTGAGGCTTTAGAAATGGATCTAAATTTGTTCTTTTAAGAAAACAACATAGAGAATACTGTGCCAACAATATTGTGGGAAATCCATAAAGTATTTATGAGAGGGAGATTAATAGCAGAAGGGGCCAATAGAAGGAAAATGTGGATAGCGCAAAAACAACTGACCCTGCAGGAAATTCAGGAACTGGAGCGGATACACAAATGGTTAAATGATAGTAAAATAATGGCTGAATTAACAGGAAAGCAGGAGGTATTGAAGGAACTGCTGGAACAGGATACAAGAAGGGTATTTCTGAAATCAGCTAAAAGGCAAAATTAATTTGGTAATTAATCTGGGAGACTACTGGCGGGGGATTTTAAACCTAAACAGAACCTGAATAATATCGCAAATATAAAAGACAAAAATCGAGTGTTGAACCTTTCAACTAGAGATATCAGTAAAATTTTCATAGAGTATTATTCATCACCTTTATCAGAAGAAGATTCAAGTAAGCTTGATAGTGATATTTCTAAGGAAGAGATAGAGCAGGCAATTAAAAATATTAAGAGTGGGAACATTCCAAGGCCAGATGGGTACACATCCCTATATTTTAAAAAATTCCTTGGAATCCTGACGCCCTACTTCCATCTTTACATGAACTCCATTGGGGGAGGATTGAAGATACGTAAGGAAGCTATAACAATCTAGCCAAATGAAGGGAAGGATCTGACATAATGCTCCAGCTTTAGGCCAATTTCCCTGATTAATGAAGTAATTAAAATCTACGCGAGAAACTTGGCCAAAAGGCTAAAGCATTTTATGCCAGATTGTATAGAAAGGAATCAGGCAACCCTATTAATACGTGAAGCAAAAAAGGATAGGAAATCTGCTCTTTTCCTATCAGTAGACGCCGAATAGGCTTTTGATAGGGTAGATTGGGAATATATGTTGCAGGCATTATATAAATTTGGCCTAGATCCACAAATGCTTAGGTGGATAGAGGCCCTATATTTCAACCCCACGACCAAAATCCAGGTTAAACATTTAGGCTCTATAATGGGATGCATCAGGGATGCCCACTCTCTCCCAACTGCAGAAATTTGTATGGAATAGAAGAGGAAACCGCATTTCCTATAAAATAATGAGTAGATCTAAAGATAATGGGGGGTGCTCCTCCCAGATTTTCAGAAATACCATGTGACAGCAGTATTAAGGAGGAGGCTGCTGTACAACTTTACACTCAGACTGCAGGACAGCTGGGAGGACCTTAGGATACTGGCTTTGTTACCCACCCAGAATATTTGCATACATGGTTGGAGACGCTTGGTGCCAGCATAAGGCACTTTTAAATGTGAGTGTAATACTTACTTGTTTTACATAATAAATTGGAATTTTTTAAACATAATACACTATGTGGAGCACCTTTCTTTTCCTGTGAGAAAATATAGGAGAAGGCAACACATTACCCCATCCAACATACCTGGCAGCAGGAGGAACAAAAATATAGGACTGGTTATTCTGATTAATGAACCACAGGCCTGGGTTACCACGACATCTGGTGAGTGTCCATTTTTACTGGTGATGGGATACCACTAATTAGCGACCACCAGATAATAGTCTGAAACCATTGCAGAGGAACACTTCCTGGGCAACCTATTTGGACTATATATGAACTTTCACATGACACATTTATGATTTTAAATAGGTGTTTAATAATTATTTATTTCACAATTTTTGAATACTGAATCGTTGAACCAATTTGTTTGTTTATTTTGATAAGAATACCACTTAAAGTTTTTTTCAAGTTTTTTTCACATATACCATGTAACAATATCACTATTATTGTATACTGTGGTGGAAATTTGAAGATGTATTTATTATGTATTGTCATAATTGGCACCCAGTCTTGACACTTCCCCAACCAGCTCTAAATAGAGCTGACTGTGGCAGTCCTGAGGCTGGTTGACTCTCGTCTTGAGGTTGGAGTGTGATGGTTGCGGCATGGGCGTATGCCCACCAGCGAGGGGCCCCTCTGTGCATTTAGCACAGACGATCGTTGAGGGGGATGCGTTCATTTCGCAAGCACACTAGTGGCTATGGACAGATGTACGCTTCTATCTGGGTCATGTCTGATCAGCAGGATTTGGGATTCATAGGGTACATCTGTAAATAGCCTCAATAAGGGTATAATCTTTATATGCATTATTCTATGGAATGGCGCAGATTAAGGGTTCTATCAGCGTATATTTTGAGGGCTTGTGAGCATTTCTGGGGTCAGGGGGGGCACATGCACACCCTGACTGGACACACCCATAAGACATTGTTTGTATTTCTATTCATTGTATTCATTGTATTATATTCTATTCATCTATTCAATTTGACTTCCTGTCAGAAGGAATGTTTTGTTCTGTGTATAGGAGACATCTGGTAATGTCGCCTCCCATGGGGGGAGGCGACTTACTGGTGATGACTTCCTGTTTTGTGTAAATAAAAGAGCCATGCTCAGCCCTGTGAGGGGAGATGATTGCAAGGATGGTAACATGAGAGCAGGCGGTTGTAATGTCTCTTGATTGGTATGGATGGGCATGGAATATATGGTGAGTAAATCTGTTAGCTTAAACATGGCATTATTTCATTTAAGATTGGGAATGTGCTTTACAGCACTAGGCAAGATGGGGGTGTGCCTTGCAAACCCCCAGATTTCCACGACAGTTAAATGGCGACCATTGGATGGGATTATTCATGTTTTTTCCTATGGCATCAGATGGGGGAGATGGGGTACATTCTGATGCATCGGGAAAAACATGCTTTAAAATAATCAAATTTGCCATCTTTTTGAAATAATGCTTGAGTTTGATTGAGTAAGATTGTGTGTGTGTGTGTGCACATGTGGAATCCTGATTGTATGTCTGCTGTGTGATAGATGTATGAGGTGTGTTGCACATGTGAAATCCTGATTGTATGACTGTTGTGTGATAGAGTTGTGAGTGTGTGTGATGATAGTTGTGTATGACTGTTGTGTTTATGTGTGTGACCATGTGTGTGATTGCGTGCATTTGTGAAAGCGATTGGATGCATGTGTGTGATTGCGTGAGTTTGTGAAAGCGATTGGATGCATGTGTGTGATTGCGTGAGTTTGTGAAAGCGATTGGATGCATGTGTGTGTGTGATTGCGTGAGTTTGTGAAAGCGATTGGATGCATGTGTGTGATTGCGTGAGTTTGTGAAAGCGATTGGATGCATGTGTGTGATTGCGTGAGTTTGTTAAATCGAGTGGATTTTGATCGTATATGTAGGTGTGATTTTGATCGTGTGTGTATGTATGATTCGTCATCGACTGGAAGTTTGCTTTGTATGTCTAAATGCTGTTTGAAGTGTGGCTGAACAGTTTTGTAAGTAAGTGATTTGAATTGATTGTTTAACCAGATTGAACCTGCTGGAGAAAGCTAAGTTTTGTGTGATGTATGGAGCAGATAGGTTCTATTCTAAGATGTTTCCTCTGGCCATGCGGCTTGGGGGGGAAGGGCGATTTGTTTGTTTGTAACAGTTTGTAAGGAAGTGACTTGATTAACCAGATTTAAACTGCTATAGAAGGCTGCCTTTTGTGTAACATAGCTCCTCTAGCCATGCGGCTTGGGGGGGAAGGGCGAACAGTGTTTTGATTTCTGTGTCAACTGACTTTGCAACTTTCAGAACATAGTTAGATATAACATTTTTATGATGTATATGGAACCTGTATATTGTAGATGTTTCCCCAGTAAAGCCTGTGATATGTGTGCCTGAGTCTTTTTGAATTTTGTGCATTAATGTGGTAGAGCTGATTGAATTGTTTGACTGATGAAACATGTGCTTTGGTGGGGGAAGGGCAACTAGTGTTGGGTCTCTGTGTTTCTTGAGTGCACAATTTTTAGAGCAAAGTCATGTTTAGTATGTTCATGATCTTTATGAGGAATAGAAATTGATAAATTATGCATTTTTAAGTGGCCAGACAATAGCAGCTGCTGTTAGCATGAAAAAAAAGTTTTTATTTCGGAAGGTTTTAAATGTAAGCTCACTGTATGTATATATTTTTTTAATGGCTTGTTTACATGAGCTTTGAGAAAAGAGTTTTTGTTTTTATGTTTCATATAACCAACATTTTATTTGAATGTGCTGGTTTTGGCAAAAGGTCAGCTTTGAAGCAGCCTAAAATGCGCTCATTATGAGGGGTTCCCACCATCCCTGTGCTGCGCTCATTATGAGGGGTTCACATCATAAAAAGGTCAGATTTGAAGGAACCTAAAGTGTGTGCCTTTTAGGTTGGTTGTTTTTAGAAAATGTTTTTTTATTGTTTTTTTTTGATGATCAATGTTTTGTCTTTGTGGAAGAAAGGTTCTAGGCAAGTTTTAAAAAAAACTGCATATGGCGGCCATTTTGGTCATCAGTGGCCATTTTGGGGGCGTAGTCTGTTTGCACTGTGGGTCACCCCAGGGGGGAGGTGCAGCCACCTCTCCTTTTTGTGTGGTATTTCTCTGGCTATTTTGCTGGTGGATTTTAGCAGCCTTTGGGGCAGATTTCGATGTTTGGTGCGAATTGATTAGCGCGCTCTTTTCTGTGTTAGGATCGGGTGGAGAACATTTTTGTTTTTCTTTATGTGTGTGTAGTACGGTATGTCCTGTGGTAAACAGGTGATTTGGAAGCAAATGTAGTTAAATTGTTTTACTACAAGCGTAAATGGCGCCATTGTTGCTTGGTTTGTTGTCGGCCATTTTGTGACTCAGTGTAAAGTGCTATCTTTTGAGTAGCGTTTGCGGACGCTAGAGCCAATATATACAGGATCTGACTAACCTGTTGGCTGACTTTGCAGTGTAAAAGTGGAGACTTTTTGTGTAACATTTTGTTTTTGAATATGTTACTGGCGCTGACTGCGTTTTTGTGCATAGCGATGTGCGTTGTTGTTTGAATGTTTGGGAGTTGTTCATTGTTTTTGAATAATGATTGGGTCAGGGGGGGGATCAACTCCCATTCTGCAGATGGGAGGAGATGGTTTTATTTTCCCTGAACCAAAGGTGTTTTGTTTTTAAGAGGAAAAAAACGCAGGAGATTTGAGTTTTGGTTTTGTTTACTACTTTATAATACTTCCAGGGGATATATGTGGTCCATGGAGTTTTTTGATGTGTTGAGACGAGGCAGTGAAGACAGACTTCCCCCTCTCTCCATCTTTCTGTCATTATGTAAATAAATCAGATTTGGGTTTTAAGAGCTGAGCATACAACAGGAAGTCCTTTCTCAGCATTTATATATAAGCAGGAAGTCAGTGGGAGGAGTTTTGAAGTCTTCTGAAAGATGAGCAATGAGATTTGTGTCCTGAAGGGACAACAGAAGTATTTTGGCATTTTGAAAGAGTGTTTTAAAGTTAAATTTCAGTTGTTTTTGTGAAGTTTTATACTGTAAATACAGTTTTGGGTATGAGAGGAAACAGAGGGGCGTCACCATTATTGTTGTATCATGTAGACGCAGGTAGAAAGAAGCCATAATATAGTTTTGAAAAGTGGAGGATTTCATAGTGCTTTGTAGGTTGTCTGACGAACACATTTTAGGAGGCTTTATATCGTGATACAGATCAGGCCGTGTATAATAACCGGAGATCTTATTAGCGATTATATTAGCATAAATGTGTAGGAGTAGTACGCTAGTGTCCTGCTAAGGCTGTGTAGAATAATCAGAATGCAGGCATCGGTTTTGATGATAAAGGCGCAAGTCAGAACCGCTCTGAAAACAAAGCGCGGTGTGTTCTGGACGCAGAGCTCACTAAAAAAAAAAGCGATTCGAATCGTCATGGGATGTGCCGCCCATGCAGTGCACCAGTCAGACAGCTGCACCGCACATGAGGTCTGGGTCAGGGGCTCCGGACATGAGACCCCTTTAAAGAATGTCATAGGTGGTCAGAGGGTACAGTAAGGTGTACTCCTTTGGAAGGTACTCTGGATGGAGGTATGAGACCTCAGAATAAAAGATACCTTGGATGTAGATCTGATGTGGTTTCAGAAATCTGTAATGATGAGTGTGGATGGAGGTGTGGTACGCGCCTCAGGAGAACTTTGTATAGCTGGTCTATGCAAGTTTCTCACGCTGTTCTCGTATTTTTCCATTGTATTTTCTTGTATTGCGGAAAGAGTGAAGGCAGATTTCCGGCTGGTTTTTGTTTTTTCATTTTTGTTTTGAAAGCTATGAATATCTCCCCCACATTTGTATTTGAATGTTTGTATGTAGTAACGTGAATGTTTTTTTATTCAAACTTACCGCGGCGATCTTCTGACGCGTCGCGGCTTTTGTATTTTTGTAGGAACGGGAAAAGTAAGGGTTAAGGGTTACAAAGGGTTTTTGTTTGAATCGGTTTTGTGAAGAATGTCATTGACAATGTACAGGAATGTCATTTTAGTTTGCCATTCTCTGCAGGATAAATATGAAGGATGGAGTAATGATTTCTGCTTATAAGTATTTTTCAGGTCCAAAGAGTTTCCGGAAGTGTTTGTACATAGAGAGCAGGTGTATGTAGACAGCTGTACACATGGATAATTACGGGTCTAAGGAGGTGAAAGTATCATAGGCTATTTCATTGTTTCTTTTTATCATTTCTTCCTCCAGTCTGTAATGAGGAAAAAAAGGGGGGGATGGTAGATAAAATGTAAAGGTGACAGTTCTCCGAACTAATAACACTAATCTTTCTAATTTTAATCAAGTTTTGTGCCAAGATTGTCTTTCTTTGATAGAATTTGAATCGGCAAGCAGCAGTCTGGTGAAGTAGGTTCCCATTTTAGTTGCTAATGTCAATGGTTCCGGGTATTACAGGCGCTGGTAAGCGATTACAGGCGACGGTGAGCCACGCACAGGTTAAGCAGCGACCACAGTTACGAGGTCTGAGTTGTTGTCATTGGAGGTCAACCAAAACCAGGGTCGTACTCCCTCAACTGTCACTCTCATTCTTGGGTGATGGGGTGGGTACGATCCCTGTAACATGAACTTCACAGGGTTCAGGAGTCTCTCCTGGACCCCGACACAGTAATTGGTTTTCATTTTTCCCCAACCAGGTGACTGGTTCGTTTGTAAAGAAGCTTGATGGACGAGACCACGCCAGCCACTGCAAGAAGCGGCTCAACCACATCAAAGAAATGAGGAGTATCTTTGTTTATTTTGTATTTGTTTGTTTAGTAAATTTTAGCAAGGGTAACGATGGAAAGCATCCCAAGTTATTATTTAAAGTGTATTCCATGACTAATTAAGAAGACGAACGGGACCGATTGCTGGGTCTGTTCTGAGTCTCCGTTGAGCTTTAGTCCCCAGCGATGACAGTGGTACATGCTAATTATGAGGGATTATCGACAAACGAGTGAAGACTCCAAACAGACACCTGTCAATGGAATTTATTATGTTTTTAGAGGGTAAAATTGATTATTATTTTTATGGCTCCGCCTCTTGTCGGTTGGGTATCAGGACTGGGTAGCCCACAAGTGTGTAACTTTAGTTTGGTGTTTATGCAGATCTACAGCTTATAAGGTAATTCCCCCAATGCAAGAGGTTCATGCGTGGTGGTGAAACTGTCCCTGTCCTATGTCGCGGCCAATTGCGAGGATCTGATGGCACGAGAGAAATTGGGAATGGCGGGGACAGCTAGAAGGGAATTGTTCACCAATCCGGACTAGGTCTGGGCACGGTCTCCTGCATGAACAAGGTGGGGGGGCTTGAGCTTATGATACGTTTGAACAATTCACACCTATTGAGGATGGAATGTTTCATGTAACTGTTGAAGCTACAAGGAAGTTCTCACAGCCCAAGGGGGGTTTTCTGGGAATTTACAAGTAAATATTGTTATATCTGGTTCAGGGGATACTGGGAATAGGAGTTCAGGCCCATATGGATAAGGTTTGGGTCCCTACAAGGCAAAGCCAGAGCTGTAACTGAGTGAAGGTTGGGAGTCCTTTGAAGGGTCTGGGAATCTGAGGGGATTTAATTCTTATTTTTCAGCGGATCGTGGTTGATTGAAATGGGAATATATATACTCATGTCGTTTTTATTTCTATTCTTTCTATGTCGTGATGAGCGCTCCTGTTGCCTGATTGGACGCGTGACCAGAGCCGGAGCAGATGACTACGTTCCAGATGAGACGTCCCGAAGCCCAACCCTCGTACCAGATGAGACGCCCCCACGGACAAGACACAGAGGATCACTACCCAATCTGCGATTACCACAGCTCACCAAGTTATGTCCTCCTTATGTCATGTCTCCTGAAGAACAGAGTCTACATGTCAAGCCGTGTTTTCCTTTTTATGGACTGTAAGGACTGATTAGTTTCTAGGTGTAAGAAGACTATCAAGATTTGAAGGACAAGTGGGAGCAATATGACAAAAAGGGAGGACTGTGGTGGAAATTTGAAGATGTATTTATTATGTATTGTCATAATTGGCACCCAGTCTTGACACTTCCCCAACCAGCTCTAAATAGAGCTGACTGTGGCAGTCCTGAGGCTGGTTGACTCTTGTCTTGAGGTTGGAGTGTGATGGTTGCGGCATGGGCGTATGCCCACCAGCGAGGGGCCCCTCTGTGCATTTAGCACAGACGATCGTTGAGGGGGATGCGTTCATTTCGCAAGCACACTAGTGGCTATGGACAGATGTACGCTTTTATCTGGGTCATGTCTGATCAGCAGGATTTGGGATTCATAGGGTACATCTGTAAATAGCCTCAATAAGGGTATAATCTTTATATGCATTATTCTATGGAATGGCGCAGATTAAGGGTTCTATCAGCGTATATTTTGAGGGCTTGTGAGCATTTCTGGGGTCAGGGGGGGCACATGCACACCCTGACCGGACACACCCATAAGACATTGTTTGTATTTCTATTCATTGTATTCCTTGTATTATATTCTATTCATCTATTCAATTTGACTTCCTGTCAGAAGGAATGTTTTGTTCTGTGTATAGGAGACATCTGGTAATGTCGCCTCCCATGGGGGGAGGCGACTTACTGGTGATGACTTCCTGTTTTGTGTAAATAAAAGAGCCATGCTCAGCCCTGTGAGGGGAGATGATTGCAAGGATGGTAACATGAGAGCAGGCGGTTGTAATGTCTCTTGATTGGTATGGATGGGCATGGAATATATGGTGAGTAAATCTGTTAGCTTAAACATGGCATTATTTCATTTAAGATTGGGAATGTGCTTTACAGCACTAGGCAAGATGGGGGTGTGCCTTGCAAACCCCCAGATTTCCACGACAATACTGTATAAGTAAGGAAGAGTATTCTCACATAAAAAAAATACTCCACCATATAACAATTAGGAGGTAAATAATAGTAACACAGGGGAGCGCAATTTCACTCTATCTCTTAAGGAGGATTATAAACTGGGTCCATAATGTTCCACATAAGAAATGGGTATCACTGAAAGACAATATGAGTAAAATTGCCCTAGGCACGATTATC
Organism: Rana kukunoris; assembly: GCA_029574335.1. Lineage (NCBI taxonomy): Eukaryota > Metazoa > Chordata > Amphibia > Anura > Ranidae > Rana > Rana kukunoris. The sequence goes on along the minus strand of CM056059.1, from coordinate 268,171,377 downwards.
TGGATTCCAAGAGAATACAGAGGTCTCCCTAGAGAAATGGTCCCGATTACAATAGAAACATTAAGAGCATGGGATATGGTATTCAAGTGTACGACAGGGCAATACAATAGTCCCTTGATGCCCTTCACGGGAAATAATTATTTATCCCCAGTAAAAGATAATACATTGTATTTAAAATGGACCCACTTGGTTCGACTGAGATTAAGAGACGTCCTAAAAGCAAACCCCTTCTGTTCATTAGCAGAGTTACAAGAAAAATACAATACAGCACCATGGGATAGCTGGAGATACAGACAGCTCCAACATTTCATAGAATCTCTTCCAAAACCCCTTCGCTCAGCTAGTAGGTTAAATCCATGGGAAAGATTAGTTGACCAAGGGGGGACAAGCAGACAGGGGATCTCCAGAATGTGTCCCTTGGGAAGGTGGGAGATAGAACTGAACCAATCAGTACCGGAGATGCTGAAGGGAAAGGTTATGTCCACTCTACCTCAAGGGACACAAGGATAAAATAAATTAATCAAATAGAAATAGAATTAGACCCCTGGAAATGCTTGTTTCATTCAATTGGGGGGCTCTAGGAAGAAGTATAGAGCAGCACTTTCTCAATTCCTGCTGAATGCAGCGAAAGCACTAATCCCCGAAACACTGGAAAACAAAGGAAATACCAATGATACAGGATTGGTTTAGAGCAGGGATCCTGAAACTACGGCCCTCCAGCTGTTGCAGAACTACACATCCCATGAGGCATTGTAAAACAGTGAGGCCGTGTACACACGGCAGAGATCCTCGACGGGCAGAACACATCGTTCCGCCCGTCGAGGCTCTCTGCCGGCCGTCGAAATCGGCGACCCGCCCGTCGGGAATGGCAACCAGCCATTCTTCCAGGCGGGCCGTCGAGGAAATAGAGAGCGTGCTCTCTATTTCGGCTTGACGGGCTTCCCGACGGGAAGCTCGCTGAGACCGTACACACGGCCGAGGTCCTCGCTGGAATGTGCATTCCAGCGAGGTTCTCGCTGATTTTCAGCGAGAACCTCGGCCGTGTGTACGGCGCCTGACATTCACAGACATGACTAGGCATGATGGGAATTGTAGTTCCTGAACAACTGGAGGGCCGTAGTTTGAAGACCCCTGGTTTAGAGAAATAGAACTAGGACAATGCAAAAATGTATATGTTTCCAAAGGGACGCAGAAAAAAGATTTCAGGGTACTTGCAGGAAATGGCTAGAATTTAAACAGTCCCTGTTGTATCTGGGAATTATGGGGAACGGAGGGAGTACTTAGGGGCTTGTCCCCTGATGCCCTTCCCCTGCCCCCACCCCTCTCCTCATGAAGGAGAGGGGAATATGATTTACTTTCCCCAAATCTTTTTTTTTTTGCACAATCTGAAGGAGATGGTAATGGGGATAGAGAGATGAGAATCTCCTCCTCTCAAAAATAAAGATAAATAGAGAGTAGGGATGAGCCGAACACCCCGCACGTTCGGTTCGCACCAGAACCTTCGAACGGACCGAACGTTTGCACGAACATTTAGAACCCCATTGACGTCTATGGGACTCCTGAAAAAACGACCGTTTTTAAAACTTTTTTCCCATTGATACATGTTCCCTCGGGCAAGACCCGGGTTCTTAAAGACGTTTTCACAGGCAAATATAGACACCCAGCAGGTACAATATTTAAAGGAATTTTTCCTTTTTTTTTTTTTAAGCATCATTAAAATCACTGCTCCTGCATCAGGAGCAGTGATATTAATGATGCTTAAATAATAAACAAAAAATGTAAACATCTACTCCAGAATCCTCTAACTGAGGATTCTCCTGAGTTTCCATTCTCAGTCTTAGCAGGGGAAACACCAGTCCCTAGGGAGGAGTCTGCTACCTCAGAAGGGGAACAGCGGCCGATAGGGTTTGATGACCTCGAGGTGCACAAAGAAAATTTTATCACTGAGCAATCGAGGGACCACACATTGCTAAGAGCCCAGGAGAATGTAGTGAAGATAGATGGGGAGTTAGTTAACCCTGATGAGAGGGTTGCCCTCCCTGTTATGTCGAGTGTCACAGAGGATAGAGGACACCATTGAGCAACTGGTAGTGCCTAAACCGTATCGCAAGATGGTTTTGGAACTGGCCCATGGGCACATTATTGGGGGGCATTTGGGAGCAGAAAAAACCCGGGAGAGGATCACCCAGGTTTTATTGGCCTGGGATTACTTAGGAAGTGGAATTGTATTGCTCTTCCTGTCCAGTGTGTCATATTACTGCACCCATGCCAGATTTCCGCAGTCCGTTGGTACCCCTGCCCATTATTGAGGTCCCTTTTGAGAGGATCGCCATGGACTTGGTTGGCCCCTTACTAAAGTCCACTAGAGGGCACCAGCACATCTTGGTAATAATGGACTATGCCACCCGTTACCCAGAAGCGATTCCTCTCTGAAACACCTCTGCTAAAACCATTGCCAAAGAGTTATTTCTGGTTTTCAGCCATGTGGGTCTCCCTAAGGAAGTCCTAACTGACCAGGGCACCCTGTTTATGTCTAGGGTGACCAAAGAACTTTGTAAACTCCTGAAAGTGACCCAATTACGTAGATCAGTATATCACCCTCAAACAGACGGGTTAGTGGAAAGGTTTAATAAAACCTTAAAACAAATGTTGAGGAAGGTGGTGGATAAAGACGGAAAGAATTGGGATTATCTGCTCCCTTATCTGATGTTTGCCATAAGAGAGGTTCCCCAATTGTCCACAGGGTTCTCTCCGTTTGAGCTACTGTATGGGAGGCACCCCCTGGGGCCTACTGGACATTGCAAGGGAAACATGGGAGAGTGAGAGTTTCCCGCATCAAAGTGTGATTGAACATGTGGCCCAAATGCAAGATAGAATTGCCCAAGTAATGCCGATTGTGAAGGAACATTTAGCCCAAGCCTGATCAGCTCAACAAAGGATTTACAATCGTGGGGCCCAGGTCCGTTCCTTTGCACCTGGTGATAGGGTGTTAATGCTGGTCCCCACGGTCAAAAGTAAATTCCTAGCCAAATGGCAGGGTCCCTATGAAGTGTTGGAGAAAATGGGCGTAGTGAATTATAAAATTACCAAACCGGGAAGACAAAAACCTGAGCAGCTCTATCACGTGAACTTGTTGAAACCATGGAAGGATAGAGAGTCCTTGGTCGCTAAGACTACCCAATTTTCTGCTCCATTTAACCTGGCTGTCCTTGAAGTTGGGATAGCGGAGACTCTGTCCAAAACTCAGCAACAGGAGGTAAAGAATTTGTGCTCCGTAATAGGAAGACGTTTTTAGACCTGCCAGGTTGGGTCCCGGAGTTGAACATGACATTATTACCAAACCAGGGGATAAGGTCAAGTTAAAGCCTTATGGAATTCCAGAAGCCCGGCAGGAGGCAATTCGCCAGGAAGTAAAAAAAAATGCTTGAGCTGGGGGTGATAGAAGAGTCAAATAGTGATTGGTCCAGTCCCAAACCAGATGGAAGTTGGCGGTTTTGTAATGACTTTCGCCACCTAAATAAATTCACTACGTTTGACACCTATCCTATGCCCCGCATAGATGAACTGATTGACCGCCTAAGCACTGCCCGGTACATGACAACATTAGACCTGACCAAGGGTTATTGGCAAATTCCTCTCTCGGAGTCGGCCAGGGAAAAAACAGCATTTGTAACTCCAGACGGATCTTTCCAATATTGGAGGATGCCTTTTGGGTTACAGAATGCTCCCGTCACATTTCAACGCACCATGGATAAGACCCTTCGGCCTCATCGAGCCTATGCTGCTGCATACCTCGATGACGTTGTCATCCATAATGAGGACTGGGACTCACACTTACCAAATGTTCAGGCTGTGTTGGATTCCATCTGGAAAGCCGGGTTTACAGCCAATCCAAAAAAATGTACCCCTGGGCTAGAAGAGGCGAAGTATCTGAGGTATACCATTGGAAGAGGTCTAATCAAGCCCCAAATAAACAAAGTTGAGGCTATTCAGGATTGGCCACGTCCCACCAACAAGAAACAGTGCGTGCATTTTTGGGGATCGCGGGGTATTATCGCCGATTTATCCCCCATTTTGCCTCACAGGCTGCTCCCCTGACCAATTTGACCAAAGGGAAGGAGTCTGTCATGACCAAATGGACTCCTGAAGCAGAAACAGCTTTTCAGGCTTTAAAACAGGCCTTATGTAGTCAGACAGTTTTGCAGCCTGATTTTCCACGGGACTTTGTGGTTCAGACAGATGCGTCAAATGTGGGGTTAGGAGCTGTACTGTCCCAGATTATCAAGGGGGAGGAACACCCTGTTATGTACCTCAGCCAAAAGTTGAAGGCCCATGAGGAGAATTATGCCATCATTGAGAAAGAGTGTTTGGCGGTGAAATGGGCTTTGGATTCTCTCTGGTACTACCTCGTGGGTAGACAGTTTGAACTGGTGACGGATCATGCCCAGGGCCGGCGCTACCACTAGGCAGATTAGGCAGCCGCCTAGAGCGCACTGCCACCTAGAGCGCAAATGTGGCTGTTCTGTTTACACAGCTCTCTGTTGTGGAGATAACACAGCCGGGTGTCAGCAGGACAGACGAGTGCGAGGAAGGGGGGGGGAGTGCAGTGACGGCGCGGTTCAGTGACTTAGGAAAAGAGAAGAATTTTGGTGAAGCCGCTCTGCAGTACAAGTGCAAGGAGCGATCTGCGCTCCCCTCCTATTAACAGTATACAGAGCAGAGCAGCCTGAAAGTGTCTTCTGCCAGCTCCTAATCCTCGGCACACACACACTAAAGTCCTAGCTGGGGGGGGGGGGAGCCGCCCACAGATGCCGTGTATAAGTAAACACACAAGTGGAGGAACGAACCTTTACATTGCAGCACATCCACCCCACAGACTGCTCTATGCAAGTTCCTTTGCTTACTGCAACTTTTCAGGACAGGGTGATTTGATTGATATCAGCCCAGCGTTCAGTTCAGCTCTTCCTGATAACCCTTGAGCTCCCTGGAATGTCCCCCTCCCCTGATCACAGCCCGGCAGGTTGAAAGCAGAGGATGTGGGTGAGTGATCAGTGTCCAGCTACACAATGTTATTACTGTTATCAGTGCTGTGCAGGGCGGTCAGAGTGTCGGCTCTCTTTATGTTTCCTTTTTCTGCTGGTGACCAGGCTGCTGCTGCTCAATACTAGTCCATATGGATTCTCCTGGTTACTGTTGATACTAGTGCAGTATTTGCTACTGTAGAACTGGGCTGTATTTTCCTCCACTTGCAGCATCTGAAAACAGTATTTTTCTCCTCTCCCTTCTACCAGCAGTGCGCAGCTGCAGGAAGAAAATATAACCAATCAGTTCTAGTAAATCCTGCCCCCCTCCAGAGGTCTGTACACCCGCTGTGCCTATTATGAGGGGTTCCCACTATCCCTGTGCTGAGTTCCCGGGTCTGTACACCCGCTGTGTCCATTACAAGGGGTTCCCACCATCCCTGTGCTGAGTTCCCGGGTCTGTACACCCGCTGTGTCCATTATGAGGGGTTCCCACCATCCCTGTGCTGAGTTCCCGGGTCTGTACACCCGCTGTGACCATTATGAGGGGTTAATTTTGTTTATTGAAAAATCTTACAAACAACAACTTATATACAGTAAAACCATAATAAAACATATTTACAAAATAATTAAATATGACTATACAAAACAAAAAAACACAAGAACATAATAAACGGTGCAAACCAAATTGCGCAAACATAATCCCTACGGGAGAGCCGGACTAAAGGACATCACCATGCATGGAGCCTTTTATAGAACATGAGTGGGACCTGCTATTAGGGTAGTTGGGTGCGTTTCCTAGCCTGGCTACTCCCCCTCCCTGGAGAACCAGCACGCTTTGTTGCACCCTGGCACTCTTCATCCATAGAGGATGCTGAACTGAAAGAGTCCCATTCATCATCATCATCATCTTCTTCATCTTCAGACAGCACCTTAAATTTATTCGCCAAAGGCAAAACCTCAGGACTTAGGGCAACTGTACCTCCTTTTTTTCCCCTACTTTTGCCCCTCCTCCTTTTATCCTCCAACCACTCCATAGCATCTTTGGACAACCCGGAATCAACAGCCTCCCCACACCCTTCACCCCCCTCACCCCCACACTCCCTTCTCTTATCTACCACCAGGCCAGCCTCTTCACCATCCTCCCCACGATCCTTAACAGGAACCCTGCAGCGTCGAGGGAGGGGGACTGGCACCGCACCCGATGCACCAGCCTCAGCACCTCTCGCTGCCTCTGCAATTTTTGAAGACACAGAAGGATTGGACACATTCTCTGCAACTGAAACCTTACATACAGACTGGGGAGACACTGACACACTGGGTATTGGCATAGACTGGGGCACCTCAGACTGGGAAGATACGGGCACACTAGGTAAACGCATAGACTGGGGAGACACGGGCACATTGGGTGTTGGCACAGACTGGGGAGACACAGACACATTGGGTGTTGGCACAGACTCAGATGGACTCACAGGCCCTCCAGCTGCTGAGCTCTGAGCATCCTCCATGTCCAGGAGGAAGAACGCTCCCATGAGCTCAGGCTTGTTGTGCATTGCCTCAGGACACTGACTGTAAGGATGTCCCACCGCATTGCACAGATTGCACCTTATGATGTTACAATCCTTGGCCAGATGTTCTATACCCTGGCACAGAGAGCACTTCATCACTGGACAGGAGAATGCAAGGTGACCTTTGTCTCCACGCTTGTTGCACAGCTTTGGCTGGCCTGGATAGAAGATGGTCAGCATGTCCCTCCCCAGGAAAGCCGAGGATGGCAGATGCTGGACAACATTATCAATGATCTTTAGTTTTAGCTGCACAGACCATCCCCCCGTCCATATTCCCCGATCATCCAGGATCTTTTTTAGGGGGCTCAGGGCGTCTCCATACCTCCTCAGCCATACACATAAGTCCCCCTGGGGTATGGACTCATTACGGACAAGAATTGTCACCATTTTAATGAGGGGCTGACAGGAGACAAGCTTGGGCATGAGCCCCTTCCAGTCCGGCAGGCCCCTACACACACGCTCATACTTCTCCCAAAAAACGTCCAAAGACTCCGGACGGAGAAAGGACAAATCATATTCATAGGAACCCGCCGGACTGATCAGGGCGAAGATATCCGCAGGTGTAAACCCCATCTGTAAGATTTTATCCACTACCACGCTCCTATGTGGGGGGATCCCACCGCCTTCCCACCTCAGCTGCACAACATTCCTCCTTTGGAACATGGAGGGAGGCAAAACATTCCCATGCTCCTTCCCTGCTTGTTCCCCCTTCCCAGATCCTGCAGCAGCAACACCAGCATAGGATTTTTTAACACCCCCAGTATTTCCAGTCCTGTCCTTAGACACAGTCACACCCGCTGGCAAAAAGTCTGAATCAGCTGTGATATCAGAGGCAGGACCCGTCCCCTCCCCCGGCTTTGTACACACAGCTCCAGTCCCGTCCACTGCACACTCCTGGGGAGTTGTGGCACTACTGCCCCCAGCATCTCCTCCACCATTCACAGGTACAGCCGCTGCGCTTGGTCCAGGCAAAGTCCCTGTATTGTCCATGGACCTTTCTGCAGACTGAAGCTGACAGTCATTAGGTGTATGCTGTACATTGTCTATGGGCTGATTGTCAGCAGCACCACAACCTTCAGCAAGCCCATTGTTATTAATAAAGTTCACACCATCTTGCACACACACTTTACCTGCTTGCTGGGTTGTTGCCTTTACAATGTCATGGCTAACAATGGGATCGGACTTCCCTCCAGCTGCTGCAGACTTGGTGGATCTTGCTCTGGGCACAGGTTTGTTATCCACAAGGTCAGGAACGGTGTCCATCTTATCATCACCATCCAGGAAAGCCGCATCAGGAGGACACTCCAGCTTGGTGATGAACTCCATCATGGCAGGACCTTCACCCTCCTGAGATGTTCCACATTGCTGGGGTGGGAAGGGGACAGAGGCCTCCACCATTAAGGGCCCAGCAGATTCCTGTGGTGTTGAACTGATGGGCTCATCCTTCGGGCCCACCATCTCACTCACTGCTGAGTCTTCCTGCACCTGCATCTCCTCGCTGGTCTCCTCACCCTCCATGCATGAAGCAGCTCCTCTTCTCATGCGATTAAATCGCTCCTCATTTTTATATTTCTCTTTAAATATTCCGCTGTTTTCCTTCAGAGAATACAGCAAATCCTTCTGCCTCCTCACAGCTTGTTCCAGGTCCTTCAGCTCAGGCCTCAGAGCCGGTCTTTTCTTGCTGTACATTTTCGCACAGATCTGCTTTTTCTTTCTGAACTCCGCCATCAAGACCATCAACTTCTCCTCCTCCTTCTCAATCTGCCTCAACTTACTGACAGTCCTCTGTCTAAAGGCTGACAAGGACTCATCTCTCCTTTGGGTAGGCCCAGAATCTTCCACAGGCCTATCCAGGGGGGCCCCGCCCGGCTCCTCCCCAGGATCCAGCATCCCTCCTGGGGAAGAGAAGCAACTCCAGCCCCTGGTCTCTGGAGCACAGGAGCAAAGGAACTCGCAACCACACCCTTCACTGACAAGGAGTGGAATGGCAGTTTCCCACCATCCCTGTGCAGAGTTCCCAGGTCTGTACACCCGCTGTGCCCATTATGAGGGGTTCCCACCATCCCTGTGCTGAGTTCCTGGGTCTGTACACCTGCTGTGCCCATTATGAGGGGTTAATTTTGTTTATTGAAAAATCTTACAAACAACAACTTATATACAATAAAACCATAATAAATAAAACATATTTACAAAATAATTGAATAGGACTATACAGAAAAACAATAGAAACACACAAGAATAAACGGTGCAAAGCAAATTGTGCAAAACATAATCCCTACAGGAGAGTCAGACTAAAGACCATCACCATGCATGGGGCATTTTATAGAACATGAGTGGGAACTGCCATTAAGGTGGCTGAGGCCGTTTCCTAGCCTGGCCATTCCCTCTCCCTGGAGAACCAGCGCGCTTTGTTGCACCCCGGCACTCTTCATCCATAGAGGATGCAGAACTGAACGAGTCCCATTCATCTTCATCATCATCATTATCCTCATCAGACAGCACCTTAAATTTATTTGCCAAAGGCAAAACCCATGGGCTTAAGGTGACTGAACCTCCTTTTTTCCCCTTCCTTTTGCCTTTCCTCCTTTTATACTCCAACCACTCCATATCCTCCCTGTTCAACCCGGAGTCACCAGCCTCCCCACACCCTTCACCCCCCCCCCCACACTCCCTTCCCTTATCCACCACCAGGCCAGCCTCTTCACCATCCTCCCCACCTTCCTTAACAGGAACCCTGCAGCGTCGAGGAAGGGGGACTGGCACCGCACCCGATGCACCAGCCTCAGCACCTTTTGCTGCCTCTGCAATTTTAGAGGACACAGACTCTGCAGCTGACACCTTACCTATAGACTGGGGAGACATGGACACATTGGGAATTGGCACAGACTGGGGAGACACGGACACATTGGGAATTGGCACAGACTGGGGAGACACGGACACATTGGGTGCTGGCACAGACTGGGGAGACACAGACACATTGGGTGCTGGCACAGACTGGGGAGACACAGACACATTGGGTGCTGGCACAGACTCAGATTGACTCACAGGCCCTCCAGCTGTTGAGCTCTGGGCATCCTCCATGTCCAGGCGGAAGAACTCTCTCATGAGCTCAGGCTTGTTGTGCATTGCCTCAGGACACTGACTATAAGGATGTCCCACCACATTGCACAGATTGCACCTTATGAGGTTACAGTCCTTGGCCAGATGTCCTCTACCCTGGCACAGAGAGCACTTCATCACCGGACAGGAGGGCGCAAGGTGACCTTTGTCTCCACACTTGTTGCACAGCTTTGGCTGGCCTGGATAGAAGATGGTCAGCCTGTCCCTCCCCAGGAAAGCAGAGGATGGCAGATGCTGGACGACATTATCAATGATCTTTAGTTTTAGCTGCACAGACCATCCCCCCGTCCATATTCCCCGATCATCCAGGATCTTTTTTAGGGGGCTCAGGACATCTCCATACCTCCTCAGCCATATACATAAATCCCCCTGGGGTATGGACTCATTGCGGACCAGAATTGTCACCATTTTAATGAGTGGCTGGCGGGAGAGAAGCTTGGGCATGAGCCCCTTCCAGTCCGGCAGGCCCCTACACACATGTTCATATTTTTCCCAAAAAATGTCCAAAGACTCCGGACGGAGAAAGGACAAATCATATTCATAGGAGCCCGCCGGACTGATCAGGGCAAAGATATCCGAGGGTGTAAACCCCATCTGTAAGATTTTATCCACCACCACCCTCCTATGTGGGGGGATCCCACCGCCTTCCCACCTCAGCTGCACAACATTCCTCCTTTGGAACATGGAGGGAGGCAAAACATTCCCACGCTCCTTCCCTGCCTGTTCCCCCTTCCCAGATCCTGCAGCAGCAACACCAGCATAGGACTTAACACCCCCAGTATTCACAGTCCTGTCCTTAGACAAAGTCACATCTGCTGGTAGAGAGTCCGATTCAGCTGGGATTGTATTAGCAGAGGCAGGACCCGTCCCCTCCCCCTGCTCTGTAAACACAGCTCCAGTCCTGTCCACAGCACAATCCTGGGGAGTTGTGGCACTACTGCCCCCAGCATGCCCTCCATCATTCACAGGTACAGCCGCTGTGCCTGGTCCAGGCAAAGTCTCTGTATTGTCCATGGACCTCTCTGCAGACTCAAGCTGACAGTCATTAGGTGTACGTTGTACATTGTCCATAGGTCTGGGCTGATTGTCTGCAGCACTACAACCCCCAGCAAGCCCATTGCCATTAATAAAGTTCACACCATCATCTCGCACGCACACTGTACCTGCTTGCTGGGTTGTTGCCTTTGCGATGTCATGGCTGATGGTGGGATTGGACTTCCCTCCAGCTGCTGCAGACTTGGTGGATCTTGCTCTGGGCACAGGTTTATCCTCAACAGGGCCAGGAACGGCGTCCATCTTATCATCACCATCCGGGGAAGCCGCACCAGGAAGGGATTCCAGCTTGGTGATGAACTCCAGCATGGGAGAACCTTCACCCTCCTGAGATGTTTCACATTGCTGGGGTGGGAAGGGGACAGAGGCCTCCGCCATTGAGGGTTTAGCGGATGTCTGAGGTGTTGAACTGATGGGCTCATCCTCCGGGCCCACCGTCTCACTCACTGCTGACTCTGCCTGTACCTGCATCTCCTCGCCGGTCTCCTCACCCTCCACGCAGGAAGCGGCTCCCTTTCTCATGCGATTAAATCGCACATTTTTATATTTCTCTTTAAGTATTCCGCTGTTTTCCTTCAGAGAATACAGCAAATCCTTCTGCCTCCTCACAGCCTGCTCCAGGTCCTTCAGCTCAGGCCTCAGAGCCGCTCTTTTCTTGCTGTACGTTTTTGCACAAATCTGCTTTTTCTTTCTAAATTCAGCCATCATGACCATCAACTTCTCCTCCTCCTTCTCAATCTTCTTCAGCTTGCTGACAGTCCTCTGTCTAAAGTCACAAGTGAATATGCGCAAAAAATGAAAAACACACAGGTACCTCAGCAGTATAAATGATAGATTAAAAATTGATAATGATAACAATGTACAAGGGGCTTTTGTACAGTATAAATGAAAATTAATAAAAAAGTCCAAGGCTCAAGGGCATGTGGATAAAAAGGAGTCCGAGGATGGATGAAGAATTGCTAGTTATGGTGGGCACACATACATGCTCAGGGCTGCCATCATTGGGGAACAGAAACCGTGTTCCAGATACTGTCAGGAGAAAACAAGGGGAGAGGCGCCTCTAAGAGTAGATGTTTAAGTGAGTTAATTGGTTTAATACATACAGGCAACTCACGTTTAGTAGAGTAAAAACAAGCTTTGTATAAATTTCCTTGGGTAGAATAAGTCCTCAGGTCTGTCACTGTTGTTCTTGTGCGCTGCGCTGTCTGCAGTGATCCTTTTCCAAACACTGTAAGGTGTTGGGGCCGGCGGTGATGGTAAAGATGCAGGGTCAGGCTGGAATTTTGAATTCTGCGGCAATCCGAACGTAGTGACGTCACTGGCATGCGACGCGTTTCAGAGCTGGCGCACTGCGATGACACGGCAGTCGCGCTCCTTTGTCAAGCTGACTTGTACAGAGAATGGAGCTGAATTTAAGTAGGAAGAAGGGGCGGTGATGGGGAGTGTCTGTGGGCGTGAACGGGGGCAGAGCTGGAACGAGATTTAGTATGTGTTGAGGAACTGGGGACAGAGGGCGGTGGGCGTGGTGCACGAGGGGAGGGGAGGTTTTAGGCTAAGTGGGACGGCGAGGTTATGGAGTAACTGAGAGGGATATTGGGATGTGAAAGAGACAGAGCGGAGGGGGCGGGGGAATGAGAGAAATGGGAACAAAAGGCTGCGGGAGAGCCGCACAATGTCAGGGCTAAGGGGGAGGGTTTAGAAACTGGACAGTTAAATTAAAATAAATACAGAGTTAAGAAAAAAGAGGTTGTGAGTGGCATATATAATAATGGGACGCAGAGAACAGATAGCGGACGTTTAGTTAAAAGATATGTGCATTGATATGTGTCTGGCTGTGTATACACATATTATGACATGTTGTAGGAGGGGGGGGGGGGAGAAAGCAAAAGTAATTTACTCCATATGAGTATTGTACATATATATATATGTGTGTATGTAGCTGAAAAACTCACACATGGGCACATATACAGGGAATGCGCATGGCATATATGCACATATATGTACACATGTATACACATAGGTGAAGTGTGCACAAAACGGCGTATGTTGAGGGATGGGAGGGGATAGTAATGATGAATCGGGATTGTTAATGGATCTGGGGAGTAAATCTAGAATAAGATCCAGATATATAAATCAGAAATGGGAGGGGGAGGGGGGGACGAAGGAGGGAAGTGGATTATATGGTAATCTAAGCTAATTTTAAATATATATAGAGACAAAAGAACAATAGGGCAATAATGATAGCAATAATAGATGATTAAAATGATTAAAATTGATGATTAAAAATGAGTATCTAAAAGTAACACAATGACAAAAGAAGGGGGCAATAAACAGTAGCAATGAGACACAGCAAGTAGCAGCAAAAAACACACAAAAAAACACACAATTCACAAGAGAATATTATTTCAAAAAGAGCATACATGTGATGTATGGCAGTTGTTGAGCGGGGGGGGGGTGTAGCAAACCCGGGAGCGGGAAGGGGGGGGGGGTTTTTGGGGGGGGGGGGAGAAATGGAAAGGAGGGAGGGAGGTGGGGGGAGGAAAAAAGGGGGGAGAGGAAGGGGATAGGGGAGGGGAGAACAGGAGGGTAGGGGAAAGGACCAGGGGGTTGGGGGCTATACTTACTGGGGGACCCGCCACCCATGGGGACATGGAAAAAGGGATTACCTGTAGAGGTATGTATTAGAGAATTTGATTATTGGACAGGAAAAGAAAAATATATATATATGAACATACATATATATACATATATACACACACAGATATATATACATGTACACATACACATACACACATGCATTATTGGCATAAAAGATGATAAAATATTGATTTATAGATAAAATGATACATATATACATGTATGGGTTGGTGTTTAATATGGATCGTAGCAGAATAGTGTAGAGAGGCGAGGTTAATTTAGAGAATAGTTTGAATTTCGATACTTTCATTAATGCCTCCGGGTGAGAGTGCGTCTAAGGTGTATATCCAGAAAGTTTCTCTGGCACAGAGCTTTTTGAATCTTTCTGCTGGTTGCAGGGTTTTATCTATTTGTTGAATGACCCATACGTAAAGTCCTATGGTAGATTTTTTATGTACTGTAGTGAAGTGTCTCGGGACACTGTGTGGGTCTGTTCCTCCTTCAATGTATCTCCTGTGTTCGCCGAATCGTTGTCTTAGTGGGCGTATGGTGCGGCCCACATACATGAGGCCACAAGGGCAGATGAGGCCATAGACCACAAAATCCGATGAACAATTGAAAAATTCCTTGAGCTCATAGGTTTTTCCTTTTGTGGTGAAGTTTTTTTGGCCATGTTGGACGAATTTGCACGTTTTGCAGCGAGGTTTGCAGCATTGGAACATACCTATGATTGGTATGAGGATGGGTGCGGGGGATGATGTGGGAATGACTTTGAGTTTGCTTGGAGCAATTTTGTTTTTGAGGTTGGGAGCTCTCCTATAGGTAACTCTGGGGTGAAGTGGAAGTTCGGTCTTGAGGTGGGGGTCCTGTTGCAGTATATTCCAGTGTTTTGAGAGTATTTTTTCCATTTGTTTATGTTTACAATGAAACGTAGTAGTGAAGCGGGTGGAACAGTCGTGTGCAGGTTTGTCAGGTTTTGGTGGTTTCCCATGCAGATAGAATTCGTATGCTTCATTTATAAGGTTTTCTGGATAGTGTTTTTCCAAGAATTTGGTTTTTAGGTTGGCACTGAGTTCTATATAGTCACAATCACGGGTACAGTTCTGTCTTAAACGACAGAATTGGCCCTTGGGGATGTTTTTTATCCATTTTGGAAAGTGACAGCTTTGGAAATGTAGATATGAGTTTCCAGCTGTTGGTTTGATGTAATTTTTGGCAATGATGGTGTCCTTGTCGTATCCAAGCTCAAGGTCTAGAAAGGCCATATTGGAGGGGTGGGAAGCTGATGTAAACGATAACCCATACGTGTTGCTGTTGCAATGTTCAAGAAACTGAGGAATGATGTCAGGGGCACCGTCCCAGATGATAATAATGTCATTGATATATCTTCCGAAGAAGACAATATTTTTTGCAAATGGGTTGTTGGTGTGTATATGGTGGGTTTCCCAATACCCCATGGCCAGATTGGCGTATGAGGGGGCAAAATTGGCTCCCATAGCTGTTCCTTGGGACTGTTGATAGAAATCTCCATTAAAGGTGAAGTAGTTATGGGTCAGGCAAAAACTAGTAGCTTCTATGATGAATTCGGCTTGGCGGGGGTTGATTAGGAGGAAGGAGGAACAGACCCACACAGTGTCCCGAGACACTTCACTACAGTACATAAAAAATCTACCATAGGACTTTACGTATGGGTCATTGAACAAATAGATAAAACCCTGCAACCAGCAGAAAGATTCAAAAAGCTCTGTGCCAGAGAAACTTTCTGGATATACACCTTAGACGCACTCTCACCCGGAGGCATTAATGAAAGTATCGAAATTCAAACTATTCTCTAAATTAACCCCGCCTCTCTACACTATTCTGCTACGATCCATATTATCCATATTAAACACCAACCCATACATGTATATATGTATCATTTTATCTATAAATCAATATTTTATCATCTTTTATGCCAATAATGCATGTGTGTATGTGTATGTGTACATGTATATATATCTGTGTGTGTATTTATGTATATATATGTATGTTCATATATATATATTTTTCTTTTCCTGTCTGGATCTTATTCTAGATTTACTCCCCAGATCCATTAACAATCCCGATTCATCATTACTATCCCCTCCCATCCCTCAACATACGCCGTTTTGTGCACACTTCACCTATGTGTATACATGTGTACATATATGTGCATATATGCCATGCGCATTCCCTGTATATGTGCCCATGTGTGAGTTTTTCAGCTACATACACACATATATATATGTACAATACTCATATGGAGTAAATTACTTTTGCTTTCTCCCCCCCCCCCCCCTCCTACAACATGTCATAATATGTGTATACACAGCCAGACACATATCAATGCACATATCTTTTAACTAAACGTCCGCTATCTGTTCTCTGCGTCCCATTATTATATATGCCACTCACAACCTCTTTTTTCTTAACTCTATATTTATTTTAATTTAACTGTCCAGTTTCTAAACCCTCCCCCTTAGCCCTGACATTGTGCGGCTCTCCCGCAGCCTTTTGTTCCCATTTCTCTCATTCCCCCGCCCCCTCCGCTCTGTCTCTTTCACATCCCAATATCCCTCTCAGTTACTCCATAACCTCGCCGTCCCACTTAGCCTAAAACCTCCCCTCCCCTCGTGCACCACGCCCACCGCCCTCTGTCCCCAGTTCCTCAACACATACTAAATCTCGTTCCAGCTCTGCCCCCGTTCACGCCCACAGACACTCCCCATCACCGCCCCTTCTTCCTACTTAAATTCAGCTCCATTCTCTGTACAAGTCAGCTTGACAAAGGAGCGCGACTGCCGTGTCATCGCAGTGCGCCAGCTCTGAAACGCGTTGCATGCCAGTGACGTCACTACGTTCGGATTGCCGCAGAATTCAAAATTCCAGCCTGACCCTGCATCTTTACCATCACCGCCGGCCCCAACACCTTACAGTGTTTGGAAAAGGATCACTGCAGACAGCGCAGCGCACAAGAACAACAGTGACAGACCTGAGGACTTATTCTACCCAAGGAAATTTATACAAAGCTTGTTTTTACTCTACTAAACGTGAGTTGCCTGTATGTATTAAACCAATTAAATCACTTAAACATCTACTCTTAGAGGCGCCTCTCCCCTTGTTTTCTCTGTCTAAAGGCAGACAGGGACTCATCTCTCTTCTGACTAGGCCCAGAATCTTCCAGAGGCCTATCCAGGGGGGCCCCGCCCGGCTCCTCCCTAGGATCCAGCATCCCTCCTGGGGAAGAGAAGCAACTCCAGCCCCTGGTCTCTGGAGCACAGGAGCAAAGGAACTCGCAACCACACCCTTCACTGACAAGGAGTGGAATGGCAGTTTCCCACCATCCCTGTGCAGAGTTCCCAGGTCTGTACACCCTCTGTGCCCATTATGAGGGGTTCCCACCATCCCTGTGCTGAGTTCCTGGGTCTGTACACCTGCTGTGCCCATTATGAGGGGTTCCCACCATCCCTGTGCTGAGTTCCCGGGTCTGTACACCCGCTGTGCCCATTATGAGGGGTCCCACCATCTCTGTGCTGAGTTCCTGGGTCTGTACACCAGCTGTGCCCATTATGAGGGGTTCCCACCATCCCTGTGCTGAGTTCCTGGGTCTGTACACCCGCTGTGCCTGTTATGAGGGGTCCCATCATCTCTGTACTGAGTTCCTGGGTCTGTACACCTCCTGTTACCATTATGAGGGGTTCCCACTGATAGGCTGCACTGATGAAGGTGGCACTCAATATAGGTGTCACTCAGTGCCCATGGGCACTTATAGGTGGCACTGATGGACCTGCACTGATCATCAGTGCCTTAAATTATGTGTACATATCCCTTGTACAGGGCCAGTGCTACCTATAGACAAGGTAGGCGCTGGCTTAGAGCGCACATCAGTCCGGGGGGGCAGCAAAATGAGGTTTCGCCTAGGGTGTCAAAAATTCTTGCACCAGCCCTGATCATGCCCCATTGAAGTGGATTTCACAGAACAATGAGACCAATAGGAGAATAAATAGGTGTTTCATGGCCCTCCAGGAATTTAGTTTTGTGGTAACGCATCGCAACGGTGTTAAAATGGGGAATGCAAATGGGTTGTCCCTAGTGCATGCGTGCCTGGCAACCTGTGTCCTAACCTAGGGTTGAAACAAGAGGGGGGGTATGTGACAGGAAGTCAGGTAAATCTGTGGGTGTTGTCACAGATGGGAGATACATTTCTGCCTAGTTTAGACAATTCACCAATTACTATCAGGTGTCGGCTACAGAGGTAGCCAGAAAGGTTTAGGGCGTTGGAAAGCTTCAGCTGTTCAGTATGAGGCAATTAATGCCTCTATAAGTTATCCAGAGGATGACTGCTGATTGCTGCATCCTAGAGCTTTTTGAGTTAAGGAGAGCAGTGAGCTGAGAAAGACTTCTGAAGAGGTGAGGTGGTGTTGATTTTTCTGTGTGGTAAAAATCAAAAAGACTATTGTTTTACTGCTGTATGACCAGCAGTGTTTGCCCAGCAGTAGGCTGTGCCAGACTCCAAAGATAGGTTCCTGTGTGGTGAAGGTAGATGCCCCAAGTGGCCAGGGTTTATTTTATGTTTTGTTTATGCTGTTTGGATGCTTGCACTTGTTTCCAGCAATATGGAAGAATAAACAATAATCTTTGTTTTCAACCGTCCTCGGCTGCCTCTCTGTATAGATCAGTGTGTAGTTAACCCACCCAGGGGGTCACAAACACCCGCTACCGAGCTAACTCCTTACAATATATATATATATATATATATATATATATGTGTGTCAGCCTTGTGTTTATATATAAATAAATATATTATATATATATATATATATTGTAAGGGGTTAGCTCGGTAGCGGGGGTGTGTGACCCCCTGGATGGGTTCACTACACACTGAACAATACAGAGAGGCAGCCGAAGACGGTTGAAAACAAAGGGCCAGATTCAGGTACATCTGCGCATTATTGAACCGGCGTAGCGCACCGCCTTTACGTTAGACTGGCGCAATGTAGCAACGCAATCACCCTATTCTTGTCGCTTTTACGCAGAAATTTGCGCCTGCGCAACATTATTTCAGAGGCGCAAGGCAGAGTAATACAAATTGGGAAGGACGTGGAAGTGTTACATTGAAATGAGCCGTGACCCCATGCAAATGAAGGGCCAGCCGGCTTGCGCATGCGCGCTTAAAGCAGACCATGGTCAGCACCTCTGTGCGCATGCTCACAACTCGGGAACGGCGCAATCAGTGAAATTGGAAGTGGACTAGGGCAAATTAGTGAATTACGCAAACAGCATAAATAGACAGAGACAAACGCACTTCCTTTGCAAAAGTACATCCCTTTGTATCCCTTCCTATACAGCAAAATGCTTTTGTTCTGTTGTTTATTAGCGTTTGTATGTTTGTTTGTGACGTGTCTTTGAGAGTGATTTTTGTCTTTTATGTGTTTTCTTTGTTGTTATTTTGTTTAAATTATATTTTTGCTGGTCATTTTTTTTTTTTTGGTTCTGTTTGTGTATGATTTGGGAATGTGGGGGTGACATTCCTGCGGGAAAAGGGGTGTCACCCTCAATTTTGGTGGAGAAGGGTTCCCCAGGACCAGGGAGAAGTGATCCCCAGGTCCGTGTGAATGGTGTATGAATGTACAGTGACATAATTGGAGCATTGGCGTGGCGTTGCTGCTCACAAGTCCTGCATGGTGGACTGGTGCCAATCCAATGTGAGGAGGATGTGGGGTGTGTGTGCTAGGGACCACAGTGGTGTGCATGCATGCATTCTCATTGTGCCATGATTAATGTGTGTGTTTAACGTGCAAAGATGCATAATGTGAGCTGACATGAGATGGGGTCATGAGATGGGGTCCCAGTGCATATGCAGAGTCACCTTGAAGGGAAAAGACAGGAGGATGTTAGTAGTGCATGTGCCCCTTGTGATGTGTGCATCATGGGGGGGCCAGTCATGCCTGCCACCCATGTCACTCACCAACCAGCCAGCTGTCCCCATACGTGTTCTGTTCCCAATCTGTGGGGATGGGGCTCTGATTGTATATGTAGCTGTCATGGGTGTCATGGGTAGTGTAATGTGTTGGGCTGTTGATGTCCTCCTGCAGGGTTGTGGTTAATTCCATGATGACATGAGGGGTGAATCTGAAGATGCGAGGCCCTCAGAATCACTCATGCCATAGATGTCTAGGCTTGTGTGATATATCCTCTCCCGTGAAGAGTGAAGAGTGAAGATTGAGGGGCTTGTATCAGCTAAGAATATTGTATTCGATTAGATTAAATTGAAAAGTTTATATAAGCCAAAAAAATAATTTAGAGAAAAAAAATCCTGCGCCCTCCTCAGTGCTCTCCTCAGTGCCCTCCACCTTCTTTGCTCATCTAAAGTCAGTAGTATAGCTATGAGCATGGATGACACTGGCATGTTGGCATACAGTTTGTTGGGCAACACGTGTGACTGCTGAGCTCCTCACTAACATGTAGACGATTTTTCACTTTTTAGACCAGCTTTTATATGGTCTAATTTTAGACAGGACATTTTGCTGTTGCGCACACCGCGTAGCCTGCGCTGCCCCAACGTTCTTTTGTGGATCCCCGTAAGTCCCTCATTAGCATATTTGACTAGCAAATCAATGGTTTGTCTAGCACAGTTTTGCGCGGACAGATGCACCTGTCTAACGAAATTACGCTGGACAAAAAAAATTAGATTTCTTGCGTATCTCGTTTTGGGGA
The DNA here is from genome assembly GCA_029574335.1 of Rana kukunoris. Taxonomy (NCBI): domain Eukaryota; kingdom Metazoa; phylum Chordata; class Amphibia; order Anura; family Ranidae; genus Rana; species Rana kukunoris. The sequence goes on along the minus strand of CM056059.1, from coordinate 268,151,243 downwards.
TGCCGTGCACAATTAGACTTACGCCGCGCATCTCCTGTTACGCCGGCGTAATCGCTCTGTGAATCTGGCCCAAAGAGTTTGGTTTATTCTTCCATATTGCTGAAAACAAGTGCAAGCATCCAAACAGCATAACCAAAACAAAGCATAAAATAAACCCTGGCCACTTGGGGCATCTACCTTCACCACACAGGAACTTATCTATGGAGTCTGGCAAAGCCTACTGCTGGGCAGACACTGCTGGTCATACAGCAGAGAAACAGTAGTCTTTTTGATTTTTATTGCACAGAAAAATCAACAACCACCTCACCTCTTCAGAAGTCTTTCTGGCTGCTCTCCTTAACTCAAAAAGCCTCAGGATGCAGCAATCAGTAGTCATCCTTTGGATAACTTATAGAGGCTTTAATTACCTCATTCTGAACAGCTGAAGTTTTCCAATGCCCTAAACCTTTCTGGCTATTTCTTCAGCCGACACCTGATAGTAATTGGTGTATTGTCTAAACAAGGCAGAAATGTATCTCCCGTCTGTGACAACACCCACAGATTTACCTGACTTCCTGTCACATACCCCCCTCTTGTTTCAACCCTAGGGTTGGGACACAGGTTGCCAGGCACACATGCACTCGGGACAACCCATCTGCTTTTCCCATTTTAACACTGGGGCGATGCGTTACTACAAAACTAAATTCTTGAAGGGCCAGGAACCATCTATTTATTCTTCTATTGGTCTCCTTGTTCTGTGCCATCCACGTCAATGGGGCATGATCCGTCACCAGTTCAAACTGTCTACCCATGAGGTAGTACCGGAGAGAATCCAAAGCCCATTTAACCACCAAACACTCTTTCTCAATAGTGGCATGATTCTCCTCATGAGTATTCAACTTTCGGCTGAGGTACATAACAGGGTGTTCCTCCCCCTTGATAATCTGGGACAGTACAGCTCCTAACCCCACATTTGACACATCTGTCTGAACCACAAAGTCCCGTAAAAAATCTGGCGAATTTAAAACTGGCTGACTACATAAGGCCTGTTTTAAAGCCTGAAAAGCTGTTTCTGCTTCGGGAGTCCATTTGGTCATGACAGACTCCTTCCCTTTGGTCAAATTGGTCAGGGGAGCAGCCTGTGATGCAAAATGGGGGATAAAGCAGTGATAATACCCTGTGATCCCCAAAAATGCACGAACCTGTTTCTTGTTGGTGGGACGTGGCCAATCCTGAATAGCCTCAACTTTGTTTATTTGGGGCTTGATTAGACCTCTTTCAATGGTATACCCCAGATACTTTGCCTCTTCTAGCCCAAGGGTAAATTTTTTTAGATTGGCTGTAAACCCGGCTTTCCAGATGGAATCCAACACAGCCTGAACTTTTGGTAAGTGAGTCCCAATCCTCACTGTGGATGACAACGTCATCGAGGTATGCAGCAGCATAGGCTCGATGAGGCCGAAGGGTCTTATCCATTGTGCGTTGAAATGTGGCGGGAGAATTCTGTAACCCAAAAGGCATCCTCCGATATTGGACAGATCCGTCTGGAGTTACAAATGCTGTTTTTCCTTGGCCAACTCCGAGAGAGGAATTTGCCAACAACCCTTGGTCAGGTCTAACGTCGTCATGTACCGGGCAGTGCCTAGGCGATCAATCAGTTCATCTATGCGGGGCATAGGATAGGTGTCAAACTTAGTGATTTTATTTGGGCGGCGAAAGTCATTACAAAACCGCCAACTTCCATCTGGTTTGGGCACCAAGACAATGGGACTGGACCAATCACTATTTGACTCTTCTATCACCCCCAGCTCAAGTATTTTTTTTTACTTCCTGCCAAATTGCCTCTCGCTGGGCTTCTGGAATTCTATAAGGCCTTGTACACACGACGGGAAATATCCGCTGTAAACGGTCCCCGGACCGTTTACAGCGTATATTTGCGCCGGGATGTTTTGATCCGATGGCTGTACACACCATCGGATCAAATTCCCCGCCGGCGGACAGCGCGGTGACGCGGCGGTGACGTTGACGCCGCCACGTGACCGCCACGTCACCGCACCAGGAAGTAAACACTTCCGCGCGCATGCGTCGGATCCATTCACAGGATACGACGCATGTGCGGCAAGATATGTCCGCTGGTTTGCCGTACTAACCAGCGGACATATCTGCCAGCCAGCTATCCGGCGGAAATATTTCAAAGCATGCTTTGGAATTTTTCCGCCGGATGAATCCGGCAAAAAGCGTCCGTTTGCCCCTACACACGAGGGGATTTTTCCGCTGAAATGGTCCGTCGGACCATCTTCAGCGGATTTATTCCCTCGTGTGTACAAGGCCTCAGGCTTCAACTTGACCTTATCCCCTGGTGTGGTGATAATGTCATGTTCAACTCCAGAGACACAACCTGGGAGGTCTGAAAACTTCTCCCTATTACGGAGTACAAATTCTTTAACCTCCTGTTACTGAGTTTTGGACAGAGTCTCCGCTATCCCAACTTCAGGGACAGCCAGGTAAAATGGAGCAGAAAATCGGGTAGTCTTAGCGACCAAGGACTCTCTATTCTTCCATGGTTTCAACAAGTTCACATGATATAGCTGCTCAGGTTTTTGTCTTCCCGGTTGGCTAATTTTATAATTCACCACCCCCATTTTCGCCAACACTTCATAGGGGCCCTGCCATTTGGCTAGGAATTTACTTTCAACCGTGGGGACCAGCACCAACACCCTATCACCAGGTGCAAAGGAACGGACCTGGGCCCCACAATTGTAAATCCTTTGTTGAGCCAACAGGGCTTGGGCTAAATGTTCCTTCACAATCGGCATCACTTGGGCAATTCTATCTTGCATTTGGGCCACATGTTCAATCACACTTCGATGCGGGGAACTCTCACTCTCCCATGTTTCCCTGGCAATGTCCAGTAGGCCCCGGGGGTGCCTCCCATAAAGTAGCTTAAACAGAGAGAACCCTGTGGACGATTGGGGAACCTCTCTTATGGCAAACATCAGATAAGGGAGCAGATTATCCCAATTCTTTCCGTCTTTATCCACCACCTTCCTCCAACATTTGTTTTAAGGTTTTATCAAACCTTTCCTCTAACACGTCTGTTTGAGGGTGATATACTGATGTACGTAATTGGGTCACTTTCAGGAGTTTACAAAGTTCTTTGGTCACCCTAGACATAAACGGGGTGAGCTGGTCAGTTTGGACTTCCTTAGGAAGACCCACATGGCTGAAAACCTGAAATAACTCTTTGGCAATGGTTTTAACAGAGGTGTTTCAGAGAGGAATCGCTTTTGTGTAACAGGTGGCATAGTCCATTATTACCAAGATGTGCTGGTGCACTCTAGTGGACTTCAGTAAGGGGCCAATCAAGTCCATGGCGATCCGCTTAAAGGGGACCTTGATAATGGGCAGGGGTACCAACGGACTGCGGAAATGTGGCATGGGTGCAGTAATCTGACACACTGGACAGGAAGAGCAATACAATTCCACTTCCTTAGTGATCCCAGGCCAATAAAACTGGGTGATCCTCTCCCGGGTTTTTTCTGCTCCCAAATGTCCCCCAATAATGTGCCCATGGGCCAGTTTCAAAACCATCTTGCGGTATGGTTTAGGCACTACCAGTTGCTCAATGGTGTCCTCTATCCTCTGTGACACTCGATATAACAGGTCCCTTTCAATAATGAAGTAAGTGAGGGCAACCCTCTCATCAGGGTTAACTAATTCCCCATCTATCTTTACTACATTCTCCCAGGCTCTTAGCAATGTGGGGTCCCTCAATTGCTCAGTGATAACATTTTCTTTGTGCACCTCGAGGTCATCAAACCCTATCGGCCGCTGTTCCTCTTCTGAGGTAGCAGGCTCCTCCCTAGGGACTAGTGTTTCCCCTGCTAAGACTGAGAATGGAAACTCAGGAGAATCCTCACAGTTAGAGGACTCTGGAGTAGATGTTTTAGGCTCAGAAGAACCACCTACTGGGGAATCTGAGCAATCCCAGAGTTCCCAGAACTTTGGGAAATCCCTTCCCACAATGGCGTCATGTGGCAGTCTGGGAACTAAACCCACCTGGTCAGGGCCGGTGCTAGACTATTTTGCGCCCTAGGCGAGATCAGCTATTTGAGCCCGCCCCCCCATAAAAAGTAAAACTTCTGTACCGCTAAAATATCATTTCTAAAACTCTATACGGTATATAAAGGGTGCAAAACAGTCCAGCACGTCCCTATCTATACCCCCCTGCACATTCTTTTTTTTTAGAGAGAGAACTGGGCGACAGCAGGGGACTGGGCAACAGCAGGGGACTGGGCAACAGCAGAGGGCTGGGCAATAACAGAGGGCTGGGTGACAGCAGGGCAGAGGACTGGGCGACAGCAGAGGGCTGGGGGACAGCAGAGGGCTGAGTTATAGCAAGGCAGAGGACTGGGTGACAAAAGGGGACTGGGCTACAGAAGAGGGCTGGGCGACAGCAGGGGGCTGTCCGACAGTTGAGGGCTGGGTGACAGCAGAGGGCTGAGTTATAGCAAGGCAGAGGACTGGGGGACAAAAGGGGACTGGACGACAGCAAAAGGCTGGGCAACAGCAAAGGCCTGGCTGACAGCAGGGCAGAGGACTGGGTGACAGTAGGGCAGAGGACTGGGCGACAGAAGAGGGCTGGGTGACAGCAGGGGGCTGGCCAAAAGCAGAGGGCTGGGTGACCACCGAGAGCTGGGTGACCACCGAGAGCTGGGTGACAACAGAGAGCTAGGTGACAATAGAGGGCTGGGTGACATTAGGTTGAAAACTTCTCTGCCCAATAACTCACACTCAGGACAGTGCTACAGGAGATACCAGATACCATCTTGATCTTTGTCAGCTAACAGCACTTTTTACTTCTATGTAAAAGTCTAAATATAGAAGTAATAAAGTTGACGAAGATCAAAATGGTATTTGTTTTTTCCTGTAGCACTGTCCTGAGTGTGAGTTACTGGTCAGAGCAAGTTTTGAACCCAATTTCTCCCAGTCTAGTGGCTGCATTAAAGACAAAACAATATTTTTAGAGCCCTTTTTATTTACCTCCATGTTGTTCTGCCATGAAGGACCACACGATATTCCCTGACACCAGCTGCTCCACCCCCCACACCCCATTGACATATGGCATTAGCCCTTGCCTGGCCACACCCCCTCATGAGTCCCGACCAGTGACCATGAAGGAGGTGGCCAGCTCTTCTGCGTCAGAGCCCTGAACTGCCGAACAGCTCTGCAGCTGGGGGAGCCGGGGGAGGGATCTGTCAGTGTACTGCATGCGATAGTTCCCTCCCCGCAACCCTGCATGATCCCCGGCAGCTGCAGACATTCCCTTTCCTCCTCCAGACCTCAAGTACCCACTTGAAGAGACATGCCACACAGGGACATCGGCTCCAGAGGTTTCATCCAGGAGGTGACAAGTTACCGAGGGAGTTTTCAAAGGAAGCCGTAGTCACTGGATATTCTCGAGTGTCCCCATGAACACAAACTACAGCCATTTTCCTAGGATGTAAGGTTTTTCCCACCACTAGATCACTTTTCACTAAGGTGACCAGGCTTCCCCGCAACGGTAACAAATCAATCTTCTGGTCCTCTCCTGTGGGATGGGTCTTCCAGTACGCTCTTGCCAAACATTAACAGTAGTCCTGATAATACCTCTAGTTGCTCTTTGGTCCCTCTCTCCACCCCCATCCCTTGATGCAGTCTTACCTATAGGTGGGGAGGGTCTGGTCTTGGGGTGGAAAGTCTGTGCGTCTCTGGTGGAAGAGGACAAATTCTCTGTTAGGTACCTTTCGACCAGGTCTACAAGTTTGTCTGCGGTTTCTGGACCACCATGGTTCACCCATTTCTGCAGGGTGTTAGGAAGAGACCTAAGAAATTTGTCCATGACTACTCACTCCAAAATTTTTGGACCGGACAGAGTTTCTGGCTGCAGCCATTTCTTAGCCAGATGGATGAGGTCATACATCTGCGACCGAGGTGGCTTCCTCAGCTGATAACTCCAATTGTGGACCCGCTGAGCATGGACATCCAGGGTTACACCAAAATGTGCCAATATTTCCTCTTTTAACCAATCATAGTTTTTTGCATCTGCAAGCTCCAAATCAAAATATGCCTTTTAGGCTTCTCCAGATAATAGGGGGGCCACTAGTCCAGCCCACTGTTCTTTAGGCCAACTCTCTTTTTCCGCTGTTCTCTCAAACGTGGTCAGAAACATCTCAGGGTCATCATCTGTAGTCATCTTTGGCAATAAGTGTCTTACCCGAAAAGTCGGTATGTTACTGGCATGACTCCCAGCCTCGGTCTGCTGTCTCTATAGCTGTTCCACACAGGAACCTACCTATGGAGTCTGGCACAGCCTACTGCTGAGCAGACAGTGCTGGTCATACAGCAGAGAAACAATAGTCTTTTTGATTTTTATCACACAGAAAAATCAACAACCACCTCACCTTTTCAGAAGTCTTTCTTACTGCTCTCCTTAACTCAAAAAGCCTCAGGATGCAGCAATCAGTAGTCATCCTTTGGATAACTTATAGAGGCCTTAATTACCTCATTCTGAACAGCTGACGTTTTCCAACGCCCTAAACCTTTCTGGCTATTTCTGCAGCCGACACCTGATAGTAATTGGTGTAATGTCTAAACAAGGCAGAAATGTATCTCCCATCTGTGACAGTACCCACGGATTTACCTGACTTCCTATCACAATATATATATATATATATATATATACACACTGCATCCAGTGTAGCCTATATCTGACTGCAGGCCATTCCTGATGTACTAATATACTTCAGCCGGTGTATTTAACAACTTCAATACAGTGCATTTTCACCCCCTTCCTGCCCAGACCACTTTTTAGTTTTGAATGACAATTGCGTGGTCATGCAAAACTGTACCCAAATGATTTTTGCGCTATAAACAAAAGAGCGACAAGTTATAAAAAAACACAATATTTTTTACCTTTTGCTATAATAAATATCACAATATAAAAAAAAAATGTTTTCCTCAGTTTTGGCTGATATATATTCTACATATTTTGGTAAAAAAAAAAATAATAATAATAAGCGTAGATTGATTGATCTGCACAAAGGATATAGCGTCTACAAAATAGGGGATAGATTTATGTCATTTTTATTTATTTCTTTAGTAGCAGCGGCGAGCTGGGATTTTTATTGTGACTGTGACATTGTGACGGACATATCGGACACTTTTATACAGTGATCAGTGCTATAAAAATGCATTGATTACTGTGTAAATGTGACTGGCAGGGAAGAGGTTAACACTAGGGTGCGATCAATGGGTTAAGTGTGTGTCCTAGGAAGTGATTCTAACTGTGAGGGGAGGGGACTGACTGGGGGAGGTGACCGATCAGTGTCCATATGTACAAGGAACACACCATCGGCCTCCTCTCCCTGACAGGACGTGGATCTGTGTTTTTACACACACAGATCCACATCCTTGGCTGTGTAACTGCTGATCGCGGGTGCCTGGAGGACATCGCGGCCACCAGGCATGCACATTGGCACCCGAGAGGGCCCAAGAACTTTATATGACGGCCGTCCAGGATGGCAGAGCCACATTGCGACCGTCATTTTAATATAAGCGGGAAGGGAAATGGTATATATATATATATATATATATATATATATATATATATATTTATGTAAGATTAGGGTGATCAGACTCCAGTAGTAGGTGCGTTTTTTTAATTGACTACGCCAGTCCAGAACTGAATTTTTAAGGGCCTCGTAGCCCACTTTAATTTAAAAGCACAAAAAGTTCACAAATACATCAGTAGCCCTCGCAGGGGGTTCCACCAATACTGTATTTTGCATACTCAACACTTTAGCCTCCTAGGGCCAGATTCAGGTAGATGGGAGCATCTTTGTTCTGGAGTAACGATTCTCATTTACGTTACTCTGACGACCCTTTCAGCGCAAGTACTGTTATTCACATAGCAGTTGCGCGTAAACTTGCGCCAGAGTAACGATAATGCGCTGGCGTAACCCGACGCAAGTGGAAGTGGGTGTGATCATATGTAAATGATGGGCGGAGCCCAGCGGAGAGGCTTACGTTCAGCGCATCATCCACGGAGCATGCGCAGTGAGTGCGGCTCCACTCGCCCCCTTGTGCGCATGCTCACAACTTCCGTCTGCACCACTTCCCGGGAAACGTCAGCGCAATGCCTTCCGTTGGGCGCTTAAAAGTGCAGGCGGAAACGCCATTCCGGCGCAAAAGTATATCCGTTTCCCCCCACCCCAGGGAAGATACTTTTGGGCTGTGATGGCTGCTCCCGCTACCCCCAGAGAGAGGAGGAACCTCAACTTTAATTCACAGGAGGTGTCTGTGATCATATCCGCGATGGAGACTTTTAATCATTTTCTCCATGGGAAAAAGAGCCGTAAGACCAGCCGGGAGAGGAAGCAGGGCATCCTGGACACCATTGCTGGCCGGGTCAATATTTTGGGGTACTCCACCCGGACTGCTTCTGACATTCAAAAAAAAAAAAATGATCTGCGGCGCAAGGTCAGGGGCAAGGTGGCCACCATCAGGAGGCATGAGAGTGGCACAGGTGGTGGTCCCCCATGTCCGGTCACCCTGACCGCGGAGGAGGAGGTGGTCTCTCGCTGCCTGGAGAGGGAGCAGGTGGAGGGGGTCCCTGGCTATGACTCCATGGAGGAAGGCTCCAGGACAGGTAAGTGTTTTTTATCCCCTATTTGATGTGTTGCATTTGGGGGGGGAGGGTACATGTGCCAAGTGTGTGGGACCACCAACATGTGTCTGCTTTGTGTCATCCACAGATGACGGAGCTGGGCCATCATCTGTCAGCGTCCATTCCACCCCATCCCCCCAACGCCATCGTGTGCCCGACCCCTGGGTGGTGAAGAGGTGGAGGAGGAGAGTGGCCAAACCACACCTGCCGAGGTGGTTGTGGAGGATCCTGCTGTGGCAGAGCATGACTTTTCTTTAGTTTTGGAGGTCTCTTCCCCTTCTCCTGGGCCATCTGTCATCCCCTCCCCCATCCTTGGAAGCCCCTCAAGGGCGACTCCATCCCCCCGGGAACAACCATCTTCTGGCCCCAGGAAGGCGACCCAGAAGACCAGGGGGGGGGGGAGCTGTGGTGGCTCAACGTGAGTGGCACTGCGCTGACAAGCCATTCACCTCTGCAGCCAAGGGTTCGGATCCCGGTCTCGGCTACATGTGAATTGAGTTTGGTGGTCTCAGCCCGGCTCCCGGTGGGTGTGCTATGCAAGGTACGCCTGTGCTTAGTATGCCCACCCCCCCCCCACAAAAACCACCACACTTGCACGCACACGAAATTGGTTTAAAACACATGCACTTTGGCCATGCGGTCTCTTAAAATAAAGAGAGGCGAAGGACCTACGGGGCTGGCTGGGTGGGCTAGGCCCCCTCACTCCCTCATAGGGGGAGTCCCTCTGCCCCATTGGGGTCCCGTTGGGCCCCAGTTGGGCTCCCAAGAGGAGCAGGTAGGGCGGGGTGAGTGGGAGGCCCCCCTTCACACCCGCCATTGCCACCAGGGGCATGGAGAAGGATGGCGATTGCCTCCGGGGGGGGGGTCTGCCTACTCCCAACTCCTGCAGTCCGGCTCCTCTCTCTCGAGTTCACGCACAAAAAATACACTTTAAAAAAAAAAAGAAGACCAGGTGTCCAGGGCCAGTTGGCGAGGGATCACGCCAGACAGACTCAACAAATGGGGGAACTAGTTGGGCACTTAGAGAAAGTGGCTGACAGCCTGGGCTCCGTTGGCCAGATAAGCAACGCAGTCCAGGATGTCAGCTGCAACTGCGCTGCAGTGGTGACCAGTTTGGGGGAGGTGCAGGGGGATATTAGGCACCTCACTGCAGCCGTCCAGGCCAACACTGCTGCCATCCATGGGAACAGTGCTGCCATCCGGGACCAGGGGAGGCTGAGTCGGCGGGCCCAGCACTACCAAGTGACCCGGCAGCTCAGGATGCAGGCCCAGACAAACAATTTCCTCGGCCGGATAGCCATGGCCTTGGAGGGCATGCAGGCCACACCTGCCAGGAGTGGCCCACCCGGGGATCAGCCACCTCCAGATGCCCCCCCACCCCCACCCACTCCATCCAGGCAGCTGAGGAGCCAGAGAGGTTCAGCAAGAAGGAGCCCCCGGCATCCCCGATGATTTTTTTATTTTGGATTTCTGATTTATACTCAGGTTATGAGATTTTTATTTTGGATTTCTGATTTATACTCAGGTTATGAGATTTTTATTTTGGATTTCTGATTTATACTCAGGTTATGAGATTTTTATTTTGGATTTCTGATTTATACTCAGGTTATGAGATTTTTATTTTGGATTTCTGATTTATACTCAGGTTATAAGATTTTTATTTTTGATACTGCACACGTTGCAGTGTGAATGGTGTGTGAATGTGAGGGGGTGGCACTCCTGACAGTAAGGGGTGTCACCCTCGGCCGTGGTGGTGAAGTTAACCCCACGGCTGTATGAATGACGTGTGAAAGTTGTATGAATGGACAGTGACATCATTGGGGCCTTGACGCTGGCGTTGCTGCTCACAAGTCCTACATGCTACATTGGCTAATCCAATGCGATGTGCATGTGGTGTGTGTGATCTAGGGACATCAGTGGTGTACACGCGTGCATTGTCTGTGTGATTAATGTTTTGGTTTATTGTCCAAAGATGCCTACGGCGAGGACCCTCCTGACTGCTCTTCCATCAGCAGACTGGTTCTCCTCTGGCAGATGGGGACTGTGTGGGTCGGGGGTCAGGTCATCACGCATGTCAATCTGCAGGCCTTTTCTCATAGCAAAGTTATGCAGAATGCAACATGCACCGATGATCTGACACACAAAGGTAGGGGAATACAATAGGGTCCCCCCGGACTTATCCAGGCAGCGGAAACGGGACTTTAGGAGCCCAAATGTTTGCTCCACCACTGCACGGGTTTTGATGTGTGCTTCATTGTATTTTCTCTCTCCTCTGGTTTGGGGGTTCCGGAAAGGAGTCATTAAATGGGGTCCCAGTGCATATGCAGAGTCACCTGGAAGGAAAAGACAGGAGGATGTTAGTCATGCATGTGCCACTTCTGTTGTGCATCACTGGAGGGGATAGTCATGCCTGCCACCCATGTCACTCACCAACCAGCCAGCTGTCCCCATACATGTTCTGTTCGAATTCTGCTGGGATGGGGCTCTGATTGTATATGAAGCTGTCATGGCTGGACCCGGGGAGTTTGGCACGGACGTGCCATATGAGGCGTTGGGCATCGGCTATCACCTGTACGTTGATGGAATGCCAATGCTTCCGATTGCGGTATATGTGCTCTGTGGCACTGGGGGGCTGTAGGGCCACATGTGTGCAATCAATGGCCCCCACAGTGCGTGGGAATCTGGCAATGTTGTAGAAATCTGTCATTGCCTTCATCCGCAGGTCCTCAGTGGTTGGTCTGATGAACTGGTTGGACATGCGTCTGAGGATTGCAGGGACAACCTGGTGCACACATCTGCTTATGGAGGACTGTGACATCCCAGCCACCACTCCACTTGTACGCTGGAATGATCCACTTGCAAGAAAATGGAGTGTTGCCAGGACCTTCACCAGTGGCTGCACTGCTTGTGAGCGGTGTGTCTTGCTGGTGATGTCATCCTGCAGGGTTGTGGTTAGTTCAAGTATTGCAACAGGGCTGAATCTGAAGAGGCGATACACCTCCTCATCCCCCATGCCAAAGAGGCTCATACGTGTGCGGTATATCCTCTCACGTGCCCGCCTCCTTCGTTCCGGGGGACCCATCAGTAGTTCTAGGACCACGATTGCCCCTGGCATGTTGCCACACAGAGGTGTTGTCCTTGCAAGTGTAGGTGCTCAGCTTGCTAGTTTCGTCGGTAACGATGCTGTAGCTGCTCTCCTGCTGACCTGTGACCATCTGGAGTAAAGATAAAGCAGCCTTTTGTAGAAATAACTTTGCGCCAGACGGACCAGATACGCGCGGCGCATGTAGCCAGCGTATGGTGCTAATCCGTTCGCGAATTGGGAAATCTCCCTCATTTGCATATTTGCAGGGGAAATCAATAGGCGGGACTGATGCGCCAAACGAAATTATGCGCTGAAGGGACTCTGGCGCCGGAAAGTTAAGCCGATCGAAAATGGCCCGTTTTCTGTCGCATCTAGTTTGGTGGGTACGGCCACATAGAAACGACGGCGCATCTTCACAGTTACGTGGCGCATATCGAAATACTCCAGCGCAAGTCTTGCTGAATCTGGCCCCTAGCCTTTATTTTTGCCATCCAGCTGTTTTAGGCCTTTAGCCGAGGCCTTAGGTCTGCTCATCATAACAAACAGAGTTTCCTGCCCTAGCTTACTCCTGATCAGCAACTTGCTGCTCAATCACCAATGACATCTGCCTCCTGCAGACATGCATACAGCCTCTGACTCCTCTCAGAGGGATGAGAGTCCACCTGACTCCCAGGAACAGACTTCCTGTCTGTTGGGTGGGGCCCTGAGCCATAGACAGGTCAGAACTTAATAGCTGAACACACAGCTGTGCAATTAGTGCGTCTTTCTCTCCAAAATCTGGCGTAAATCAGCAACCTTTCAAGTAGCACAGACTCCCACCACCACAATATATAAATATATATTGTAGCAGAGCTTCCCAGAGAGAGCCTGGGAAAGTCCAGTTTGGGGTTTATACCTCTCCCAGGCTCCTCTCTTACACGTTCAGGGATCTCTGATCCCTGATCCAGGTCAGGTGTTGGCCCTCTCCCCCAGGCCAATTTAAAGCGTGGTTCCACCCAAAAATGGAACTTCGGCTTAATCCACTCCCCTCCCCCTTACATGCCACATTTGGCATGTAATTTTTTTGAGGGGGGAGTGGGGGCTTCAGGAGGAGTGGGACTTCCTGTCCCACTTCCTGCTTCTGCCGAGGGGCTGGTAAGGCGATTAGGCTTAATCGCCTTACTGCAGCCCCTCCCGTAGGCGATCATCTAGGACACTGACAGGCCCTAGACCAAGGGTCTCCAAACTACGGCCCTCCAGCTGTTTCGGAACTACATTTCCCATGAGGCATTGTAAAATTCTGACATTCACAGACATGACTAAGCATGATGGGAATTGTAGTTCCTGAACAACTGGAGGGCCATAGTTTGGAGATCCCTGCCCTAGACGATCACCTGTCCAATCAGCGGCGAGCCGCGCCACACGCGCATGCGCAGTGGGTGCCCGGCCGTGAAGCCGAAGGCTGTCACGGCCGGGTGCCCACAGTAGAAATGAAGATGCAGGACGGGGAGGGGGGGAGAGGAGCGGAGCCCCCCCGCCCCCGGCGCGTAGCTGGAACGCTGGAGCAGGTAAGTGATTGTTTATTAAAAGCCAGCAGCTACACTTTTTGTAGCTGCTGACTTTTAATAAACAAAACTTTTGGCTGGAACACCCCTTTAAGCTCACCTGAGCAGACAGCCATTGCTCTGTCCTGGGAAACAGATAATGTGGATCTGTGAGAGCAAGGAGGCTGCTGAAAAACTGGTGAGACGTTGGTGTTTGAGCTAACAAGCGGTAGGCTTGTTTAGCTTGGTAGTTAGGGCCTGCATATATCGTATAGTTAGAGCCGAGACACGGCTAGGTGTTTGTTTAACTATTTTTGTTCGTTTTGATTTCTGCACACTGTACAGCACCTGTAAATAGACTTTGTATAGCACCAATAAACATCCCACTGTTGTTCACTTATCTTATGGACTTGGTATTGTGATGGAATTATTTCAAAATTATATTTGATAAGTTGAAGCTAATTTTTATTAGAAACCACTAATGTGTTTCTCCATTATATTTTTTTTTTTTTATATTCTTTTATATAATCTTTTTTATATACCTTTTTATGTGTACATTTATGCATGTATGAGATTATGAACCACAATAGTGTCTTATCTTCCTTGATGATTACATAAGATGTGTTAATGAGGATTATGAACGAGCATTGGAAATTAAGTATAAAGTTTCTGTGTGCACATGAGAAGGAGAGCTGTTTGTTCAAAAGCCATCCCCCCCCCCCACTGTCAAGGACTTTGAAAGTCCGTGCTTTGAAGAGCCTTCAAGACATTTTCTCTCCCCTCCCCCACTTCCTGCAATCGAGAGAAAAAGCAAAGAGAAGCCAAAATCCAACCCCCACTTCCTGTTTTAATGGATTGCAGACCTTGTATCAGGAAGAAACCAACTGAAGGACTGATTTAAAGCAAGGACATTTTTTCTAAGCATGAAACTCCCATTGCATTTTGAACTGTCCTATGTTATACTCAGGACCCCCTGGAAATGGAATAAGGTTTTTGTATGGGAGACCCCTTAGAATAAATTGAAACAAAGCCATTCTACATGTGCTCTTAGGAGAGGTGTGAATGAGGGAGGGAACTGGGTGTGTTTTTATCATGTGAGGGTGTGTATCTGTATCATGTCAACCAATGAAGAAAACTCTGTGTTGTTTAATAAAACTGAAGCTGCCTGTGCTGCAGCATTCATTCATTTTCTTTTTCCTCTACTGAGAAGCATCCTGCCTTTTTCTTTATTGCAGTAAGATAATGCCAGCTTCCCTGAGACTGTAAGGAGAGTAATTGATTAATTAATCAGGGTCTCGAGTAGTTCTACTACAATTGGTGCCCAACGTAGATTTTTTGAATTCGAAGCAGGACAGCGCTGCCCACACAAAACTGTTTGAGAGCTGCGGGGAGTCTGAGACGGAGGAGAGCGTCATGAACTCTAAGCACCAGGTAAGTCGGTTTTTTCTTGACTAACTTGCCTGTGCGGCTTCTGCCTCTGAGCCCCCTCTCTTCTCATTCGGTTTGTATGCGCATTCCTAGCTTCGCTAAGGCGGTTCCTTGTTCAAAAACGTCGAACCGTCGGGCTGGGTTGTCATACTGCAATCTATTGTCTTGTGTGTTATCGTGTTTTGTGTTGCCTGAATGTGGCCATGTTACTCGGTGGTCGTCTGTAGGAGTGTAATAACCCCCTTTTCGGATTCCTGAGCTGGAGGCGCACAGGCTAGGCGTGTCTCGGGATTCCATATATGTATGTCTGTATGTATGTTCTGCAACATACACGTGTACATATGTTTGAGCTGAAGAGTGGGGTCTAGGGGACATTGGGGGTTGACTCAGATTGGAGGGCTGAGGGTCTCTTGTTGAGAGGCAAATAGGCTGATTGTTAAGACAGGGCGTTATGGGAAAAGTCCAGTGAACGCAGTAATATCTTGGTCAGTTTATCGGATCTGTTGTGTGTATGCGTGTGGTATACATAACAGTTTTTTTTTTTTTCGTTTTTTGTTTTTATAATTCGTTGCGGGGTTTTGAGGTTTTTCCTTGTCTGAGTGGAGTACAAGGCGGTGGGTTAGGGTTAGTTCGGGGTTAGGGTTTTCTCGGGGTTAGGGTTTTTGATATTACCGCCCTGCAGACGGGGTTGCTGAGAATGGCCATATTCTGTTTGTAATCTTGTATCAACTGTGTGTTCCTTTCGTGTGCTTGAACTTTTTTTTTTCTTACACTTTTGTCCTTGCCTGCAGCTTGTTTTTCATTTGAAAGACAGACTGCTGTATTGCTACTTGTTACACGTTTATGGCAACTATCGATGTTATATAAGAAGGAGTTTTGGTGGATCACACTGATTTAGATATTTTTCGCATACATTGTGTGATCTGTGGGGACCTGTCTCTCTGGGTTGCCTCTATACACACCCTGACGATGGTATGCATTGCATGACCTGATACATAGAGGGCTTTTTGCCAGTTTATCTGTTGTCATGTGATGCCCAGGCCTGTTACTCTTGTCCCTTCCTTCCCCTCATGTTCTGTCCAAATGTTTGAACGATGCCCGGCTCCGAATGCTCGAGGCCTTGCCCCATCTTGCCCTGTCCTGCCCCTATCCCTGGATGCAGTTGGTGTCACCTGCTACCTGCCTGGAGGTGCATGGGCCTGCCCCGGATGCTCCTACTGGCTTCTGTGCTCTGCGGCCCACCGGCCCTTTTTCTCTCCTTGTGTTTGTACAAGGGGGGAGTAGGACACTGCAATTCTATTGTACAAACATGGAAAAAAGAGAATTGACAGGGCCACAGGCCTCGCCTGGTGGATGGCTGAGGTGGTAGAGAGTGAATAAGTCCTTGCGTTCATTGCTACAGTCCTTGCGCTCACAGTCACAAATGAAGGATGAAGGCCTCTGGGTATCACATCAGAACGGTTTTACATATAACGTTTAAACGGTTTTATTCCACATGCCATGACATGCCACCTTCAGGGTTAGTGGGTAAGTGGCCCCAAGGGGGGAGTATTTATTATCCCCTTTTGAAGTCTTGTTTGAAGACAGTCTCTAAAATAGGTTGCTATGGGCGATGACAGTTGCAATTACAGTCTAGTACTTTGAAAATTATGTGACCGCTTTTGAAAAGTAATTAACTAATATCTGTGTACGAGTTTTTTGCATTTATGTAGGTACCGATAATTATCGATATCCCCTGGGTGACGATCAAAATGTTCCTTCACAAAAACATTCTCTGGAGATATGATGGACTGTACCACCCACGTCTGAATGAAACTATATATCTTTTTTCAAATACATGTCATTGCGACCACTGGGAATTTGTGGGTTGGAATATAGCTGATATAAGTGTGATATATGCCCTGATGTATAGAGGGGCCCCAGACAAGTTTAAATCAAGAGATGAAGTAACTACAGGTTTTGAGTCCCATAATCACTGTGATATATCTCATAGGATAATTAGTTAATTAATGTTAGAGTGTAAATAAGTTCTTTAATGAGATAATTGAGTTTAATATGGTCTGTAGATGTTTATGATATGTCAAAGCATAAACATGGGATCAGAACAAAGGTTTAAGAGAGAATTATTGATTAAGGTTGTGTAAAGAATTGTATAAAAAAACTCAAATGATGGTAAACAGCATGGTATTTGGTATTTAAACAGAAAATCCTACATATCTGGTTGCAAGCAATGTTTACAACCGATTCTAAAAAAATACATATAAAAATAGTAAAAATATTAAAATATGAAGTTATGTTCAATCAAAAAATGATATAAAAATAGTAAACATAAAATAATAATAAAAAAAGAGTAAACATAAAGAATTACATAAAAATAGTAAATAATAATAATAAAAAAGTTAGATAAAAATAGAATAAAAATAAACAAATGTTAAAAAGGTTTATAAGGTGATGTTACTGACAGAGTGGAGATTCTGATTGAAAGGAGGAGTTTTTCGTGAAAATGGCCAATTCACAGTTCATTAGGCTGGAACTAATCTGTGAGTTTCGTGAGATTTCTCTTCTAAACAATCTTTTGTCGCTGCTTTAGTGAAAAAAATGTCATATGGTAATATAATATACATAATTTTTAACATATATACAAACTAAATATGTTTAAAAAATGTGAAAAAGCGTTAAAAATGAGAAAAATGGTGCAATTCGATTGTACTATATATGGTGTGTATCTTCCGTATAGATTGTCTACAATCTCTCCAAGTAGTGGCGAACAGATGTTTAAGCAAAAGTTTCCCCTTGAAGGTCTTTTAGCTGCCAGAGATCAGGTTACACCGTCCCACATGCTGTGTTATCCTGCTGTGTGTTTGCAGAAGGTGTGACTTTCTAGGAATGGGTTTTAAATGACTCTGAGAGTTCATTGTAACTTTGGAAGGAAAAAAAATGTCTGAGTTTATGTTAAGTAGACTTTTAAAGTTTTTATAAGTATATGGTAAATCTTTCTTTTAATAAAGGTAATTAGTACACAATCGCTTGGAGATCTGAAAGAAAACCCTTATTTTAAAAACTAGTTTTTGCCAGAGATAGAATTTTTTTTCTCTCTCTCTCTTTCCATTTCTCTTTCTTTCTCTCTCTCTTCCTCTCTTTCTTTTCTTTCTCTTTCTTTCTCTTCCTCTCTCTTTCTCTCACACTCACACTTTCTCTCTGTCTTTTCTCTCTCTCTCTCACACACACTCACGCACATACACACACACACTCTCTCTCTCTCTCTCTCTCTCTCTCTCTCTCTCATATTCTACTAAACTGTGGGGTTTTTGCACCATTTGTTTTTTAAAGAATATCTTACTTTAAAGGTGTCATTTTCACAGAGAATGAAATATGGTGTTAATCTGCATAGCTTAAGAAAGGTCAGATAAAATAGTGAAAATTAAAGATACGATATGAACAGATGATACAGCCATATTTATGGATTAAAACGTCACTTTCCAGGCTTCAGATTGACGAATGTATTAATGAAGGGAATATTGGCCCCTATATTTGGATCCATGTAGGGGAACAATGAAACTTCTGAATGTTCGTTTATGCTGAAGGCTGCTATGTTTGTTTAAACAGTCATGTGACAAGACCATTCATACTGTATGATCAGTTCTGAAAACTAGTGTAATGTAATGAATAAGTTCCTTTAGGGAGTAAAATATTTAGGAAAGAGCCCAATATAAAATTAATGTTCTTCTGGAAAATTAAAATGTTTATGATTGGAAATATAGTAAGAAGACAAATACAGGAATTTGGTGAAACTGATGTTTCTATGAAATTTAATCTAGTAATGGGAATGTAGATTGGATTAGTTATGTTTGCTATAGTCAACAGAGGTTCGTTTACGGCAAAACACAGAGACCTCTTCACAGATGACTTTATGAAAACATATGGTCCCAAAGGGGGGTGCATTTGGAATGTTCCCTGGGGACAGTATTTTGGGTGATAACACATTTGTAACACAATTTTGTTTCTGCTTATATTGGTTACGATAATGTTAAAGAAAACATACATACCACATTTAAAAATATTAATTTAGGGGGGCCGTTTCTTTTCAAATATACATTTTAGGGGGGATTGTGATGGAATTATTTCAAAATTATATTTGATAAGTTGAAGCTAATTTTTATTAGAAACCACTAATGTGTTTCTCCATTATATTTCTTTAAGTTTTTATATTCTTTTATATAATCTTTTTTATATACCTTTTTATGTGTACATTTATGCATGTATGAGATTATGAACCACAATAGCGTCTTATCTTCCTTGATGATTACATAAGATGTGTTAATGAGGATTATGAACGAGCATTGGAAATTAAGTATAACGTTTCTGTGTGCACATGAGAAGGAGAGCTGTTTGTTCAAAAGCCATTCCCCCCCCCACTGTCAAGGACTTTGAAAGTCTGTGCTTTGAAGAGCCTTCAAGACATTTTCTCTCCCCTCCCCCACTTCCTGCAATCAAGAGAAAAAGCAAAGAGAAGCCAAAATCCAACCCCCACTTCCTGTTTTAATGGATTGCAGACCTTGTATCAGGAAGAAACCAACTGAAGGACTGATTTAAAGCAAGGACATTTTTTCTAAGCATGAAACTCCAATTGCATTTTGAACTGTCCCATGTTAGGCCTCGTACACACGAGGGGATATGTCCGCTGAAAACGGTCCGATGGACCGTTTCAGCAGACATCTCCGCTCGTGTGTATGGGCTAGCGGACAGATTTCTCCACCCGACAGATTTCAAAGCATGCTTTGAAATCCATCCGGTGGAATCTGTCCGCCCGACATGTCTGCTGGTTAGTACACTTACCAGCAGACATGTCATCCCCCACCGCCGCCGCCGAATGGATTCGGCGCATGCGCGGAAGTGTTTAACTTCCTGGTGCGGTGACGTGGCGGTGACGTGGCGGCGTCAACGTCACCGCCGCGTCACCGCGCCGTCCGGCGGCGGGGAATTTGATCCGATGGTGTGTACACGCCATCGGATCAAACTCCCGATCGGACATATCCGATGGAAATGGTCCGCGGACCGTTTTCATCGGATATGTCCGATCGTGTGTATGGGGCCTTATACTCAGGACCCCCTGGAAATGGAATAAGGTTTTTGTATGGGAGACCCCTTAGAATAAATTGAAACAAAGCCATTCTACATGTGCTCTTAGGAGAGGCGTGAATGAGGGAGGGAACTGGGTGTGTTTTTATCATGTGAGGGTGTGTATCTGTATCATGTCAACCAATGAAGAAAACTCTGTGTTGTTTAATAAAACTGAAGCTGCCTGTGCTGCAGCATTCATTCATTTTCTTTTTCCTCTACTGAGAAGCATCCTGCCCTTTTCTTTATTGCAGTAAGATAATGCCAGCTTCCCTGAGACTGTAAGGACAGTAATTGATTAATTGATCAAGGTCTCGAGTAGTTCTACTACAGTATCTTGGTATCTGTGCCTGCTCATCCCAGGGAGCTTTTGTACCCGCTACCTATCCCCAGCTTACATATGGATGAGGCTGCGACCAGCAGTAGTAAGTTTCTATTTAAAAGGCCAGTACCTAAAGTGACAACATGGAGGAAATCCTCAAACAAATGGTGTTATTCAATGCAGCACAACAGCAAGCAAACGCTGCACAATAGCAAACTAACGCTGCGCTGCAGCAAGCCAACGCTATCGCACAAGAGCAATCGCAGGGGCAGATTAGTGCTGTACAGGAGCAATCACAGAGGCTGTTTGAACAGCTTGCCACTGCTGCAGAAGCGGATAGGAAAACCCTGACTAAGGTTGCAGAAACGCTAGCACAGTGGGCACCTGCGGAAATCAAGGATATTAGAGACAAGCCTTCAGCCATCCATGTGGCTCGCTTTCTGTCTAAAATGACTACAGATGATGATCCAGAGGCCTTCCTGCTAACGTTTGAACGGACCGCTGAGAGGGAAGGGTGGCCTAAAACCAAGTGGGCAGGACTGATTGCCCCCTTACTTTCTGGTGAATCGCAGAAGGCCTACTATGATCTGGAGCGGGTCCACAGCTGGTTCTTCCAAATCGAGAGGCCCCCAAGATCGCAGAGTCCCTGTCTGCACCACAAATAGTGGAGCTTGTGGTCATGGACCAATTCCTGAGGTCACTGCCAATTCCCCTGCAGAAGTGAGTGAGTCAAGGGGACCCCAAGTCGGCAGATAACCTGGTGGAACTCGTCGAAAGGTACTTTGCTGCAGAGAACCTGGTCACCACCCCAAAAGCCGCGCGGACTTTCCACCCAAAGCCACAGTCTCCCCAGGCAACCGGTAAGACTGTTCCAGGGGAAGTGGGTGGAAAGCATGGCAAGGAAATAGGGGGAGGATTTTTGGTGCCAGGACTAAAGTGTGGTGTCCCAAGCAAGGGAAACCACTGACTGTCAGCAAACCAACTTGGGGAAACATCAGGTGTTTTCGTTGCCGAGAGCTGGGACATGTTGCAGCAAACTGTCCATTGACTGATGAACCAATGCAGTGTGATCTGTCTATTAGAAGGCAGTCTATGTTTGCTGCTGTTTCACGCGCTGCAGCGCCAAATGTGGGGAAACACATGTGTCACATGACTGTTAATGATAAGCCTATTATGGCCTTGCTGGACTCTGGAAGTCTGGTTACTTTGGTTACAGCTGAGATAGTTGAAACTGTAAATTTTCATGCTAAAAAAGTTGCTGTGATCTGTGTACACGGGGATACCCGGGAGTATCCTATCGCCAGACGTTCAGTTTAAAACGGGCTTAGGTACGGTGTCCCATGCGGTCGGACTTGTGCCCCACTTGGTGCACGAGGCCATCATTGGTAGAGACTTCCCTAAGTTTTAGGAACTGTGGGATCGTCCCGACCCATTTGCAGTACCTGACTCAGTCGCAGAGCCAGAGCTCCTGGCTACTTCC
Organism: Rana kukunoris; assembly: GCA_029574335.1. Lineage (NCBI taxonomy): Eukaryota > Metazoa > Chordata > Amphibia > Anura > Ranidae > Rana > Rana kukunoris. The sequence goes on along the minus strand of CM056059.1, from coordinate 268,129,601 downwards.
GATATTGTGGGTTCAGGGGACTCATCTCAGGGCTCTCCGAGTTTTCCTTTTTCGGTTATGGCAGGAGAGCTGGAGGAGCCTGAGGAAGTCCCCACAACCAGTAGAGCCGGACAGCCGTCTGCCGACTCGGAGCCTACGTTGGAGTTTACTGACATTAATGTGCACAAGGAAAATTTTGGTACTGAGCAGAGAAAAGACCCTACCCTTGCCAGGGCCTGGGAAAATGTAATGGGGATTAATGATGTACCTGTCGAACCAGGGGATAGGCCCTGTTTTCCTTATTTCAGCAGCAATGATGATTTACTGTATAGTGTATGTAAAAAGAATGATGAAGTTATTGAACAGTTGGTGGTCCCTAAGCCTTACAAAAGGGTGGTGTTGGAACTTGCCCATGGGCACTTGCTAGGATGCCATTTAGGGGTTGAGAAAACCACTGAAAGAGTGTTGCGCAGGTTTTACTGGCCTGGGAAAAAGAAAAATATTGAGAATTATTGTCAATCCTGTCCTGTGTGTCAGATGTCAGCCCCCCAGCCCCACTTCCGAAGTCCTTTAGTGCCCTTGCCCATTATTGAAGTGCCCTTCGAGAGGATTGCCATGGACCTTGTGGGTCCGCTCCCCAAATTCGCCCGTGGTCATCAGCATATCCTTGTGATTATGGATTACTCTACCTGTTACCCTGAGGCCGTTCCCTTACGCGTCGTGTCTGCTAAGAATATTGCCAAAGAGTTGTTTATGGTGTTCAGTCGGGTTGGCATCCCTAAAGAAATCCTTACAGACCAGGGAACCCCATTTATGTCACGAATAACTAGGGAGCTGTGCAAGTTATTTAAGGTGACGCAGTTGCGAACCTCTGTGTATCATCCGCAAACGGATGGCTTGGTGGAATGTTTCAATAAGACGTTAAAGCGCATGTTAAAAAAGGTTGTTGACAAAGATGGGAAAGACTGGGACTTCCTGATACCGTACCTGATTTTTGCTATCAGGGAGGTTCCCCAGTCCTCTACAGGGTACTCTCCATTTGAGTTGCTTTATGGGAGACACCCTCGGGAACTCTTGGACATAGCCAAGGAAACTTGGGAGGGGGAACAGACACCCCACAAAAGTGTAATTGAGCATATCGCTCAAATGCAGGACAGGATTGCAGCAGTAGTACCGGTGGTGAACGAACATTTACTACAGGCTCAACCAACCCAACAGAGAATATACAACCGGGGGGCCCAACTCTGTGTTTTCTTACCGGGTGACAGGGTCCTCGTTTTAGTTCCCACTGTTGAGAGCAAGTTCCTGGCTAAGTGGCAGGGCCCCTTTGAAGTAATTGAAAGAGTTGGGGAAGTCAACCAGGTAAAAGGAAGCCCAAACAGATTTACCACATGAACCTGTTAAAGCCCTGGAAGGATAGACTGGCATTAACTGTGAGGTCCCTCCCGGTAACGCCTAAGGGTACTGAATCCCCTCTGATCCCTGAGGTCACGATTCCAGACACCCTGTCATATTCCCAAAAACAGGAAGCTAGAGAGTTCCTAATAAGGAATAGAGAGACATTTTCAGAGTTGCCTGGCACGACTTCGGCGGTTCAGCATGATATTGTTACTGAACCTGGGGTTCGTGTCAAGCTCAAACCGTACCAAATTCCTGAAGCGAGGAGAAAGGACATCAGTGATGAAGTTAGAAGGATGTTGGAGCTAAATGTCATTGAGGAATCCAAAAATGACTGGTCTAGCCCCATCGTGTTAGTCCCAAAACCGAATGGCACTTGGAGGTTTTGTAATGACTTCAGAAAGCTCAATGCAGTAACAAAGTTTGACACGTACCCAATGCCCAGGGTAGATTAACTTATAGACGTCTTGGCAAGGCCCATTATCTGACCACTTTGGACCTGATCAAAGGATATTGGCAAATACCCCTGACTAATAGTGCCAAAGAAAAGACTGCGTTTGTGACCCCGGAGGGATCATTCCAGTATAAGAAAATGTCTTTTGGGTTGCAAAATGCCCCTGCAACCTTTCAGAGGGCCATGGACAGGACCCTAAGACCGCACCAGCAGTATGCTGCAGCTTATTTAGATGACATAGTGGTGCATAGCACTGACTGGGAGTCTCACTTGCCCTGTGTCCAAGCTGTCCTTGATTCCCTCTTCAAGGAAGGTTTTACGGCAAATCCCAAAAAATGTGCCATTGGTTTGGAGGAAGCCAAGTATTTGGGCTACACTATTGGCCGTGGAGTTATTAAACCCCAAGTGAATAAAATAGAAGCCATCCAGGAGTGGCCACGTCCTGCAAACAAGAAGCAGGTCAGGGCCTTTCTTGGCATTGCGGGATATTATAGAAGGTTTATTCCAAATTTTGCCACTATAGCTGCCCCACTGACAGACCTGACGAAAGGGAAAGACTCTGTAATGATAAAATGGTCCCCAGTAGCCGAAGAATCTTTCCAAGTCCTGAAGAAGGCTCTTTGTGCACAGCCAGTGCTATACTCCCCCGATTTCTCCAAAGATTTTTTGGTTCAGACAAACGCCACTGATGTAGGTATCGGGGCAGTACTATCACAGGTACACAATGGGGAAGAACACCCTGTGGTCTACCTAAGCAGAAAGCTTAATGATCATGAAAAAAAATATGCAGTCATTGAAAAGGAATTTTTAGCCATAAAGTGGGCCGTGGATGCGCTCAGGTACTACCTGTTAGGGCGCCAGTTTGAGTTAATAACTGACCATGATCCCCTGAAATGGATGGCCCAAAAGAAGGAGACTAAGTGAACCGTTGGTTTTTGGCTCTACAGGACTACTCCTTTTCGGTAAAACACAGGCCAGGTGTTGAGATGGGGAATGTAGATGCCCTGTCCCGTGTTCACTCCTGTTGGGCTACAGGTGTTCCAACCCTGGGGTTGAAACAAGGGGGGAGGGTGTGTAGCAGAGCTTCCCAGAGAGAGCCTGGGAAAGTCCAGTTCAGGGTTTATACCTCTCCCAGGCTCCTCTCTTACACGTTCAGGGATCTCTGATCCCTGATCCAGGTCAGGTGTTGGCCCTCTCCCCCAGGCCAACTTAAGCTCACCTGAGCAGACAACCATTGCTCTGTCCTGGGGAACAGATAATGTGGATCTGTGAGGCGGCGTACACAGATTCTCGGCAGAAACCAGCGAGAAGCTCGCTGGGATCCTCATTCTGCCGAGACCCTCGGCCGTGTGTACGGTTTCGGCGAGCATCCCGTCGGGAAAGCCGTCGAGATAAAATAGAGAGCACGTTCTCTATTTTCTTGACGGCCCGTCAGGATTAATGGCTCGTCGCCTTTCCCGACGGGCTGGTCGCCGAATCTGACGGCCGGGCAAAAACCTCGACGGGCGGAACGATGTGTTACGCCCGTCGAGGTTCTCGTACGTGTGTACGCGGCCTGAGAGCAAGGAGGCTGCTGAAAAACTGGTGAGAAGTTTGTGTTTGAGCTAACAAGCGGTAGGCTTGTTTAGCTTGGTAGTTAGGGCCTGCATATATCGTATAGTTAGAGCTGAGACACGGCTAGGTGTTTGTTTAACTATTTTTGTTTGTTTTGTTTTCTGCACACTGTACAGCACCTGTAAATAGACTTTGTATAGCACCAATACACATCCCACTGTGTTCACTTATCTTATGGACTTGGTATCTGTGCCTGCTCATCCCAGAGAGCTTTTGTACCCGCTACCTATCCCCAGCTTACATATATATATATATATATATATATATATATATATATATATATATATATTACAGACCAAAGGTTTGGACACACCTTCTCATTCCAAGAGTTTTCTTTATTTTCATGACTATGAAAATTGTAGATTCACACTGAAGGCATCAAAACTATGAATTAACACATGTGGAATTATATACATAACAAAAAAAGTGTGAAACAACTGAAAGTGTGTCATATTCTAGGTTCTTCAAAGTAGCCACCTTTTGCTTTGATTACTGCTTTGCACACTCTTGGCATTCTCTTGATGAGCTTCAAGAGCTAGTCACCTGAAATGGTCTTCCAAAAGTCTTGAAGGAGTTCCCAGAGATGCTTGGCACTTGTTGGCCCTTTTGCCTTTACTCTGTGGTCCAGCTCACCCCAAACCATCTTGATTGGGTTCAGGTCCGGTGACTGTGGAGGCCAGGTCATTTGGCACAGCACTCCATTACTCTCCTTCTTGGTCAAATAGCCCTTACACAGCCTGGAGGTGTGTTTGGGGTCAATGTCCTGTTGAAAAATTAATGATGGTCCAACTAAACGCAAACCAGATGGAATAGCATGCCGCTGCAAGATGCTGTGGTAGCAATGCTGGTTCAGTATGCCTCCAATTTTGAATACATCCCCAACAGTGTCACCAGCAAAGCACCCCCACACCATCACACCTCCTCCTCCATTCTTCACGGTGGAAACCAGGCATGCAGAGTCCATCCATTCACCTTTTCTGTGTTGCACAAAGACATGGTGGTTGGAACCAAAGATCTCAAATTTGGACTCATCAGACCAAAGCACAAATTTTCACTGGTCTAATGTCCATTCCTTGTGTTCTTTAGCCCAAGTCTCTTCTGCTTGTTGCCTTTCTTTAGCAGTGGTTTCCTAGCAGATATTCTACCATGAAGGCCTGATTCACACAGTCTTCTCTTAACAGTTGTTCTAGAGATGTGTCTGCTGCAAAAGGTGGCTACTTTGAAGAACCTAGAATATGACAAATATTTTCAGTTGTTTTACACTTTTTTGTTATGTATATATTTCCACATGTGTTAATTCATAGTTTTGATGCCTTCAGTGTGACTCTACAATATTCATAGTCATGAAAATAAAGAAAACTCTTGGAATGAGAAGGTGTGTCCAAACTTTTGGTCTGTACTGTTTATACACAAAGACACACACACACGCACACACACTGCATCCAATGTAGCCTATAGCTGACCAGATGTGTAATAGCAGCCGTAGTTGCTATAAGACTTATGGTGGGGTACACAATACAGTGCACCCCTAGTGCAGTTGCTACTACATTTCTGGTGGTGTACACAATACAGTGCAACCCTAGTGCAGTTGCTACTACGTTTTTGGTGGTGTACACAGTACAAAATACAGTGTAGTGTGGTGTTGCAAAACAAAATTTACAGCATGTCCCGAAGGCCACCAAGGAGAGGCAGATGCTAACAGGCCACTAAAAGAGGGCAAGCAGGCTCTGTGTCTGCAGTCAACAGTGCTGGTCGTGGACACAGTGCATCCAGTAGTGTATTTAGGTTTTATGCTACCCTAAGCCTGACTAAACACGTGCCCCCCTAGTTTAAATATGACACACCCAAAACATTGGATGTTAATTCAACATGCTCTTAACAAGTTTTGGGGTGAGCCCTATTTCTTTTCTGGGGTAAATTTTATTATACCCTTAATAACCTTAATAATATAAGAGCAAAAGAACGGATTAGTAAAATCAGAGAAGAAATTGAGATTCAACTGAGTCTTGATAATACGAGAGCTGATAATATCTGTACTCATAAACATCTCCCCCTTTCCTACTGCACGATCAGGATACGGACATAATACTCAATATCTAAACCCAAAACCCTCAGCAGAAGGATAAACTACTAAATTGAGTTTATCAATTACCTGACGCACAGAAGCTTCTAGCACAAAGTAGATCGGACTGATTCATATTACATATAAAATCCATATAAAATCTGTCACGGACAACGGTTTAGTTCTACGTTTATAGAGCGGGGAATAAATAATTGAGCAAACTGCAATCTGAATAATCGCCGTACCGGCATTCAAAAGGGAAAACTGCAGAAAAGAAAAAGGCTGAATAAGAATGAGGGGAAGGTCGTTAAGAGGGGCTACAGCAAATCCACCAAAAATAAGCGCTAGCCCGAGTACAATTAAAAAATATATGATAAAAAAAAACAGCTAAAGATAGCCCGAACAAAATGGCGTTAACGAAGAAAAAAGGTGCAGAAAATCTGCAGAAAACTGGACTCAGAAGACAATTAGAAGCTTTAGAAAGGGCAAGGCCCTCTACAATAGCAGATGAAGAAGACAAGGACTTTGAAGAGAATAGAATGGTAGAAGACCAACTCCCCACTAAAGGAGAAATAGCAAAAATGTTTGCCAGAATGGAAACGGTCATGCACAAAATGGAATCTTCTCTCAAAGGAGAAATTAAATTAATACACAAAGACATGAACCATGTCCTGAGGAGAGTAGTAGAAACAGAAGAAAAAAATATATTCCCAGGCAGCAGAAGTCAAGGAACTAAAAGACCAGATGAAAGAGATACAAAAAGGTATTTGAAATATAGGCTGGAAGATCAGGAAAACCGTAACAGAATGAAAAACCTGAATATTAGGGGACTGCCGGATGAACAAGTAGAAGATCTGCTGGAAAAAAACGATAAAATATTCAGGCAGATGTTAGGCAAAACGGTAGCAGAAAAAATAAAATTAGAAAGAATTCACAGGATAAAAAAACCCGCAGGAGTAGTGGAGGAATTGCCAAGAGACGTAATTGTGCGATTCCACAATTTTCAAGACAAAGAGCAGATCTGATTATATTTGAAATCCAAGGGCCTTGCTAAATTTGAAAAGTCCACATTGCAGATTTTTCCCGATCTGGCAGCCAAGACACTAGCCAGGAAAAGACTACTAAAACCACTATTGGAGCAATTAAAGCGGCAAGATATCCAATACTTTTGGGGCTTTCCAGCCTGTTTAGTTGGAAGAAAAGAAGGATGCTCTGCTACTCTAAGATTCCCCGAAGATACTATGAACTTTTGTAAAAAGTTGAATATCCCAGAGATAGACATCCCAGGCTGTTGGGAAAGAGTTCAGAGGGGGCCCGACGTAGAACAGCAGTCATGGCAACGGATTCCAAGAAAAAACAAATAATAACTAATCTCACAAGTAGAAGTGGGGAACGAAGAAGACAAGAAACATAGAGAGCACGGGAGAGGGAAGACATAATGATATATATAGGGGTTATGCGGGAGGGAGACATGGGCAATGGGTTAAGGGTACAGTCACTTTAGAAATTTGAAGAAGGGGATGATGGGGGCACAGGAAACCTCCAAAAAGGGAGGACAACTGCTCCCAAACAAGCCCATCCAGAGTCCAACCTCGAGGGGGGAGAACCGTAGGGCCAGATGGAGGAGGGCCACGGATCTATAGGCCTACGGGAGGTCAATAGCCCCCAATACAGGGGAAGGGGGAGGGAGGGTAGGGTGGCAGTGGGTGGGTGGGGTGGGAAAGGACAGTGAGCGGGACAGGAAGGGGCGGCCTCTATGAGAATCTTTATGAAAGTTTTAGCTGTAAAAAGCTTCCTCATGATATATAATGTCAAAAATGTATTTAGTATCTTACAACGTTCATGGCATAAATGCCCCCATCAAAACTGCAAATATAATAAGGGAGTTTGTTTTCTTAAAAGCTGATGTGATATTCTTACAGGAAACTCACTTGACTTTGAGTACAAGTCGCAGAATTGTCTCAGATTAATTCCCCCTATGGTTTTATGCGGACTCCCCTATTTCTCGCACCAAAGGGGTGGCCATAGGGTTCGCCAGGAGTACTCGGTTCATTTTGGAGGAAAGGAGGACCCGGATGGTCGCTTTCTATTTCTCAACGGGAAATTAAATGGGATCGAAATCTCACTGGCGAACATCTATGGACCGAATAAAAAGTCTGCCCAATACCTGGCAGGATTAGTGGAAGCAAAAAATGTGAAGTTGCGCTGTAAAGAAAATAACAAATAAATAAAATAAAAATATATAAAGGTGAAATGAATGAGAAAAAATTATTAATAAGATACCAAGTCTGTTAGGAACTCAGTATATGAGTGAAAACAAACAGTGTCCACAAAAATATATTCAATATAAACGGTGAAAATGTTCATCAGTTCCACAAAACAGATCAAATAAAGTCCTTAGTTGAATGGTGATTAAATGCAAATTATTCAATGAAGTCCAATAAGAAGAAAAAACCATCACCAAGAATACACCAATAATGGATGGAGGCTTACCAGAAGGCAAGCTCAACAGGCTTGCGGCTAAAAACCCTAGCCCGGGCCTTTAAGGAATCCTCAGCAAGTGGTGAACAGTTGCAGGAAACTCCAAAAATGACAATCAGAAACAAAAGATAACTCACATGGTGAAGTATGTCTGCACAGCTATAAATAGTGACACTGTTAATACCACCACCATAACACCCACATAGATTGGAGGCTTACCAGAAGCCAGAAAAAGGTCTTCCTATGGCTAAAATACCCTTAGCCTGGGCCTTGAGTGATGCCCCTGATAGCTGGATATCTATAGATCCTCTCAATAACTCGTCGGCGACGATAAATAATAAAGGATAAAAAAGGGAGCCCACATAGTGAAGTATGTACTAAAAGGCTAGAAAATTTAATAAAGGTTGCACTTACAGAAACATCTTGAAATACAGGCAAGAAAAGAAAACAAAGCCGGCCGGCTTAGTTGAACGCCCGTTCCTCTTGGATCGCCGCGTATTGCGTCAGCACGTCACCTTCCCGAAGGTGAACATTTTCACCGTTTATATTGAATATATTTTTGTGGACACTATGGGCCAGATTCAGGAACAGTTAGGCTGGCGGATCCAGTGATCCGCCAGCCTAACTGTGACTTTGAGCCGGCGTTTCTGTTTTCTGTAACCAGAAAACAAGAAACGCCGGGTTGAAGCTCCGATGCGAGCAGCGTAACTGAGTTTCGCCATCGCATCGTTACTTCAACTTAAAAATGGCGCCGATTTACGCTCAAAAAATATGTTAATGAGCGGAAATCGGCAATTAACGATCGAATTCCGGCGCGACGCAATAACGATACGACGTTTCCGGACGGGATACGCGGCGCATAGTTATACCTACATGGGGTTGGAATATCCTATGTTAGGTATAGGCGTCGTCATCGCGTCGGAAAAAAAAAAAAAACGCTTGCGTAAAACGTTCATGAATGGGAATGTGACGTCATTGACGTTCATTCACAGAATTTGGAGCATGCGCACGGGGATGTTTTGACACTCGACGCATGCGCAGTACGTTGGCGGCGGGATCGCGCTTAGTTAGAATACTACACGCCCTGTACCCGCCCAATTTGAATTCCGCCGGCTCATTTGCGATGCGCTGCCGCAACTTTAGGAGCAAGTGCTTCGTGAATGACAGCACTTGCTCCTAAAATTTCTGCAGCGTAACGCAAATGAGAAGCGTTACTCTGGAGCAAAGATGCTCCCATCTACCTGAATCTGGCCCTATTTGTTTTCACTCATATACTGAGTTCCTAACGGACTTGGTATCTTATTAATATTTTTTTCTCATTCATTTCACCTTTATATATTTTTTATTTTATTTATTTGTTATTTTCTTTACAGCGCAACTTCACATTTTTTGCTTTTACTATTGTGTGTATATAACACTCAGTTGTTGCAGCTTTTTTGTCACTATAGGTATTTAGCGCGGTAATTTTCCTTTTCCCAGGATTAGTGGAAGAGTTCATGAGCTTTAAAACAGGAGGGGTAATCCTGGGAGGGGATTTTAACTTATGTTTAAATCCTAAACTAGATAGCATGTCGCATGCATAGGGGAGCAAAATGGGCCAACACCAACTGGTCGATGCATGGAGAGCACAACATATGAGACAAAGAGATTATACATTCCGCTCACAGGTGCATGGGACGTGCACTAGGATTGACTCATTTTTGGTAGAGCACAGGCTATTAGAATTGGTGGAAGACACAAAGATAGGAATCTCAACATTCTCTGATCACGCACCAATCGTACAAAAACTGAAAATAGGCGAGAGAGAAAACAAGAAAGGGAACTGGAGGTTAAATGAAGAACTTCTATTAGATAAGGAATTAGAGAAGAGAATAAAGAAGGAGTTAGACCAGTTTTTTTAAGAGAACAGTACAGAGGGAATAAAAAAGAAAAAAAGTGCAGCGCTAAATAATATCTGGAGTGAAACCAAATATGTGATCAAGGTATTCAAATCAGGAGCCCCAATTATGGAGCAAGTATGTGAATCTATAAAATTGCACTAGACCAATACATGTAAATATCAAATATGCACAAACATTTTTATAAATGCTAAAAAAATAGAAATCAAAATAGGTGAGATACCAAATGGTCCCACCAGGGTACTTCACACTGAAGTGAAAATGAATTGTATCACAAATAAATGTCCCGGAAAGATACGTCAAAAGATAAAAGATCAAATGCTAATATATGTTGTAAATAGCGATGTAAAAAAGCAAGAAATGGAAACTCTGGTGATGAGTGACAGAATCACATTATGGCAAACGGAATTGCAAAAACGTGTAGAATAAGTCTATCAACACAGGAATTGGATATTTCAGTGATCTAAACAGGTAGTAAAAAACCCCATCAGCGGTCAATCTCATAGGATCCACAACAACATCCAATCGATACAGATAAAAGTTGGATACTCTTACCGGATGGCGTGGACACACACGTCAGCGACGGTGTGTCAATCAAGCGTGTACGAACTCCTGGAAAGCGATGATGTCAATGGGAGCCCGTTGAGCCAATAGACAATCGATCATCAGAAGCCGAGTGGATCCAAATGTGAGAGAAAATCCTTCAGAGGAAACTTATGGATAATGGCATTGTGGCAGGTAGACCCATCATAGAATCATGTAGGGAAGAAAACACACACAACTACGCATAGTGTGGTTATTTCCAGTAAAAAAGGCCTTTATTAGGCATAAAATGGTGTACAGAAAAATAGGCAAAAAATAAATAAAAAATAAGCCAAAAAGTACAAGACTGCGGGAAGACCAGTACAGGTGATCACATGGGTAAGTAGCGTGGTAGGCAAATAGCGTATGGGCTTATGTACCCGACATGTTTCGAGCCATGAGCTCTTCAACTGGGGCAGTACAGAGGGAATGTCCGAGGCAATAATCTAGGAAACCCATAAGGTCTATATTAGGGAAATCCTAATAAAAGAGGGAGCGGAAAAAATGAAAAGAAATATAGAAAAAAAAATGTAACTAAAAAAATTCTCGAACTAGAATAACTACAGAAAGATACCGACCAAAAAGACCTAATACTGACTCTTAGTATTAAAAGAGAGGAAATGAGAGATTTATATTTACAGGAATCCCGAATTGCCTTAAGTATGGTTAAGAAAGAACGATATTGGGGGCGTGGCCGACCGCCGAGCAAGATGGACGTGTGATCACACAGCTCCCGCACCGACCGGAACGATCATAGACATCCCCGCTATTCCAGCAGCCCACAGCACTCGCTCGACTTACCAGACCTTCGCTCCTGCCACTCAGAATGTCCGGGCTGAGCCGCAAACGGAAAGATTTTCGTCAGCCTAGGAAACTGACAGACTTCTTCTCCATGACGAATACCCAAGATGGCGCCCGCAGCGCTGCACACGATACCTCCGCGGCTTACACAGACCTCCCAGACGCTGGCGAAATGGGGCTCTCCCATCATCCAAACTCCCCTGATGTTGCCTCACCATCCTCTCTTAACTCCTCAGCTGGAAACAGTCCTGCTAAAGCGCGGATGAGACTGGACACTGATTCGGCGGCAGATGAGGTGAGCACCGTGTTGAATCTCATCCCTGCTCCCCCCTCCCCTATTGCGGCCTTCCCCACTTCAAACCAGCCTGTGCTGGATTCTACTTTGAAGGACATGCTCATTTCCCTACAGAGCTCCCTTCATAGTGACATCTCCTGCATGTTTAACAAATTTTCCTCGCAAATGCATTGTATGGGGCAGAGGATACAGCATGTTGAGCAACAAATGGGGCAGGTGACTGAAACGGTCAATAACCTTGTTGATGCTCATGATCACACACTGGATGAACAGCAGTGGATGAAAGCCAAAATGGCGGACCTTGAAGACAGGGCCCGCCGCAACAATGTGAAAATCAGGGGGATCCCTGAAACGGTCCAGTCGCAGGACCTTAATGCATTTGCCAGAAAAATGATGTCCACTATCTTACCTGAGCTCACCCCCATGGAAACTATCATTGATCGTATCCATCGTCTCCCAAAACCCCCGCATCTCCCAAACTGAAGTCCCACGAGACGTCCTTATGAGGGTGCACTTTTTTCATGCCAAGGACCAGCTCCTGTCCAGGTCAAGGCAACTTGGGAAACTGCCAGCTCCCTACGCTAATCTTCAGCTATATGCTGACCTCTCCCAACATACTCGCCAGATGAGGAGGCAGCTTAACCACTTAAGACCCGGACCAATACGCTGGTAAATGACCCAAGGTGTTTTTGCGATTCGGCACTGCGTCACTTTAACAGACAATTGCGCGGTCGTGCGACGTGGCTCCCAAACAAAATTTGCGTCCTTTTCTTCCCACAAATAGAGCTTTCTTTTGGTGGTATTTGATCACCTCTGCGATTTTTATTTTTTGCGCTATATACAAAAATAGAGCGACATTTTTGAAAAAAAAACACTATTTTTTACTTTTTGTTAAAAAAAAATCAAATAAACTAAATTTTAGTCAAACATTTAGGCCAAAATTTATTTAGCCACATGTCTTTAGTAAAAAAAAAAATCGCAATAAAAAAAAAATAGCTACCTAGCGGGAACAGCGACACTAATACAGCGATCAGAAAAATGATCGCTTAGTGACGCTGGCAATAGGGAGTGAAAGGGTTAACTAGGGCGGTGATCAGGGGGTTAAAACTTTATTAGGGGGGGTGGGGGGGCTATCCTGAACCTAACACTAACTGTTTTTTACAGTGCCTGTCACACTGACACTAAATGCAGTGATTAAATCACTGCATTCAGTAACACTGTGACAGGGGGGTGGGGGGGGCGATCACAAGGGGTTAATATGCCTATGTGAGTGTGTGTCAGTGTTGTGTTGGTGCACACTTACTTGTGATGTCTTCTCTCATCAGCAGCGCTGGGAAACAGCGCTGCGATGAGAGAATACATCATTTCCTCCTTCCTGTGTAAACACAGGAGGAGGAAGTGACAGGCTGGGAGCGCGCTCCCATTGGCTGGGAGCGATCGCGGGGGGGGCGGGTATTCGCCGACATCCGCCCCCAGATCCCGGATCGCTCCCGGAGCCAGGGGGACCCCCGCACGCCGCGGAGGGGGTCCTGATGGGACCCCCGAACCGCACTCAGGCGGGGACGTAAATTTACGCCCTTGTGCCTGTACGAGCCATGTTGTGGCCGTATATGTGCGTGCGGGGGTCTTTAAGTGGTTAATACCATCACGAAACCACTTAACAACCACAAGATTCCCTACCAATGGGGGTTTCCCACAAAGCTCATTATTACTCAGAATGGCACTAAACACGTCATCTTCACGATCGATGAAGGCCTTCAATTACTCAACAAGTGGGGTATTATACCAGACCCTCCTCAACTGCCTCAGCCTAACCGCAAAGGGAATACCCACTCTATGGAGAATAATCGTCTTGATGGCGTACACTGATCCCCACTTGAATAGCGGGTCCTCATTCTCATTTTTGTGAATCTGCAAAAGTCCGGCCGGATGCTTTGCTCGGTGCTCATTGTTTCACGAACTTACACCCCACTACTTCACAGCAGTCGCAGTTCCATTTGACTGCTGTCAGTGTGTTGCATTTTTGTTTACTTCCTATCTTCTCAGCCTACTTATTTCTCCTTTTAGTTTTTCCTACCCAGTATTACCTATCCTCTGAGAACACGCCGAAGAAGCAATCACGTGAACTTCCTCCTCTGACTCGAGCAACCCAACCTGCATATACGTGAGTAACACTTGCTCTTTATTTTCTTCCGTCTCTAACTCCAGAATGCCAAAATTCCTATCGCTTAATGCCAAGGGCCTGAATCACCCTGCAAAGAGAAAGTCCCTGTGGCGTACGGCTTTACAATCTAGCTGTGACGTGCTGTGCGTCCAAGAAACGCATTTTAAGAAATCAGAAGAACCGTCCTGCACCAACAAGCATTTCAGCCACGTATACAATGCTCCTGGCCCCACCAAGAAGAATGGTATTATGATAGCCATTAAAAATACAGTCCACTTCCGGTTCCGGCGCCGCATGGAGTAGCTGCTCCTCTCCTCGGCTCCCGCAGCACGACCTGAAATCTGCCTAAAAAAACGGCCTGAGGCTCCCAGCAGACCCCCCACCACCTGCGGGCCACCCCCTGCCATGCGATGGACCGGTTTGTGGAAAAATCGGGCGCTCGCACCCAAACGGCCCAGACGGCGCCGCCGGCTCTCCCGCAAATCGAGGCCCCGGTCTCGGCCTACTCAGATCCACATGCGGTGGCGCCGCAAACGGCGCAAACGGCGATGGAGGTAAGCAGCATCTCACCTCCCCCTCCTTCCACTCACTCCTCGGGGACACCACCAATGGGAGATGACGCTACAGACCGCATAGCCCAGGCTGTAGCAGCCCTCCTGACCCCCATGATTGCTGCCTCCGTTGAGAAGGCAGTAAATGCTGGGATGGCACAGATAAAATCGCAGCTCAATGAGCATGGCACTAGACTCAATGAGTTGGAGCACCGCTTATCTAATGCAGAGGATGAACTATACCAGGCCCAAGCCAACGAGCACGCACAGGACAAAACAAATCAATACATCCTACAAAAACTGGATGATTTGGAAAATAGATCCAGACGCAGTAATCTACGTTTTGTGGGGGTCCCGGAAACACTTCAATCGGCCGCACTCGCAGAATTCTGCGCCCAGCGCATTCCAGAGGCCTTGGGCCTCCCAGGCCCCTGCACAGTGGAAAGAGCACACCGCATGGGGGCCTTTAACTCTGACCGCAAGACACCCCGGCCTATTATTGCTAAATACTTGAACTACTCCGATAAGTCCCTTATACTACAGAAATTCAGACAGGCCCGGCAGGTCCAGATTGACGGTCTAAGGATCCTGATATTCGCCGACTATTCGATTGAGGTATCTAAAAAGAGGAAAGCTTTCCAACAGATATGCACAGAACTTTTTAAGCAGCAAATCAAATTCACACTGGCCTTCCCGGCCATTCTCCGCCTCAAGGCCCCGAATGGCGACCAACTAGCCTTCCACGATCCCTCTGAAGCTGAGGCCTTCCTACGCTCCCACCAATCCGGACGTCAACATCAGACCCCCTCGAAAACCCCTCCGCTCAACCGCTCCCTGGATCAGAGAAGCCCTCGGAAAGACTCTCCTAAACACTTCAAGGGCACGGCTACGGATCCCTCCCGACCCAACCCGAACCACACCTGATCTGGCCTCCATGCCATGAACTCTAGCCTCCGCTCCGTCTTCCATCGGATCTCATCTGAGGTTCTGCTACTGCTGTTCGCTACCTTTCATGGCTCCTTTGCTCCCCCAGCGGGGACACGTTGATTCCCCCCCCTCCCTACCTGCAACAAAGCGCCCCTAAGCATCTTCCCTGGGATACCACCCTTGCCATTTTCTCTGCCTGACCTGTCACTCGCCCAGTCGCTATGGTCACAGTTTATCCCTAGCTCTGCTCATTTACCGTGAGTAATATCTTGCACTAGCTATACGGTGACCTTGTTTTGTTAGTTCATAAGTGTCATTGTAATGTCTCTTTTGTGCTGGCGCCCCCCTGGCCTCGCTGCTTTCAGCCATGACTCCAGTCCTCCCTTCTTACGAACCCCCCAGTCGCATGACAGCTTTTGCCCTACACCAGGGCCTCAGGTCTCATGCTGATGTGGTCGTGACATGGGAACCGGCTCTCGCAGCGATCCCATGCGGAAAAAAGCGAAGTTCTCACATTTACTGTTATATTTGATGTTATTTTTGATGTTTTTGTTCCAGGCTCTCCCTTGGCTCCTTCCCCCTCCCTCCCCTGTTATCTCCCATCTCCCCAGCACTTACATACGCTCATGCCCGCTGACTCCAACCCCCCGCGAGACACCACCGACGGCTCCCCCCGTCGCTTTAACCACCCCCCCACGAACGGAACAATGCGGTGGATACTCATGTGTAATACCTTCTCAGACCCCCCCTCCCGCTAATTTTATAACATGAAAATAGTCTCCTGGAACGTGAAGGGCCTTAGATCCCCTAATAAAAGGATGAAAGTCCTACGTCACCTCAAACGACTCAAAGCGGACATAGCACTATTGCAGGAAACCCATTTGGCCACTCCCGATTTTCACCGCATGGAGAAATTATGGGTAGGCACAGTTCTGGGCTCAGACGCCGTTGGCCGCAAGGCCGGAGTCCTACTACTGATCCATAAAAATATCCCATGCACGGTCCTCGCGGTCCAATCCGATGCCCAAGGGCGTCTTCTGTCGGCTCACGTAAAACTAGGAACCAAGGAACTAGTAATATCTAATGTGTATGCCCCTAATAGCCCCGGCAGGACCTTCTACAGCGAACTATCCGCCTGGCTTCTACGAAACGCGCACCTTCCACACTTAGTCGGAGGCGACTTCAATGACATTATGCATCATTTGGACGACAGATCCTCCCCTAAACGCCACAAGTCAGGGACCGACCCACTCACCCCAACACTTTTCGCATCAACTATGGACTCCCTCCTCCTCCGAGACCTCTGGCGCTTACAACACCCCGCAGACAGGGAATTCACCTTTTACTCCAATCCCCACACTGTTTTCACTAGGATCGACTACTTTTTTGGTTCTGACGACTTAATCCCTATGCTATCCGCTACCGACATCTCTGACATTGCCATCTCGGACCACGCCCCAGTTCTAGTACACCTCGATAACCTTGACTTACCCCCCAATCCCCGGATATGGCGCTTCCCCTCCTATCTTAATAACCTGGCCGACTTCCAACAATTTATGGAAGGGGCTTGGTTGGAATACTCAGCAGCTAATGCCCCCCACTCGGACAATCCCAACCTCTTCTGGGACGCCGGAAAGGCGTTCCTCAGGGGTCAGATTATCTCCTATGCCTCTTCCTTTAGACGAAACACCTTATCCAAATACAAATTAGCTAGTGTCCGTTTACACCAGGCCCAAAGGGCTCTATACTTCTCTGACTCCCCAGATGACAGAAGGGAGTGGCTGGCGGCCAAGAGTTCTTTCGACTCGTGGGCCAACACTCTCGAACTGATTAAGAAGGCGAACCTAGACGCTACCCTCCACAGGTTTGGTAACAAATCGGGCAAACTGCTTGCTAGGCTCTGTAAGGGCTCTTTCCGTCCCACCCATATTACGTCCCTGAGGGATTCCAAAGGTGTCATACATAGCGCACCTCACCAGATAAATGAGACGATGCTCAAATTTTACTCCTCTCTTTATGCCCCGGACCCTATTGATAAACAGGTGGCCGACGCATTCCTAGAAAAACTGGTAGTTCCCAGAATCTCCCCTACCCAGCTAGAAGCCCTCAACGCTCCCATAACCCTTCCTGAAATATCGAACGTTATTCGCAACCTTACCCCCTCCAAGGCACCTGGCCCTGACGGATTCACGGGTGAATTCTACAAGACCCTTCAAAAAATAGTGGAACCCACCCTCCACAAGGTTTATGTTGGCATGTGGTCCGGCGGCCCTTATCTACCATCGGGATCGCAGGCCATCATTAAACTACTAGCTAAAAAAGGCAAGGACCCCCTAGAACCAGGATCTTATAGACCCATCTCCCTACTAAACCTAGATGTCAAAATCCTCTCCAAAATCATAGCGAACCGTCTATCTGACATCATCCCCTCCCTGATCCATCCAGCACAATCGGGCTTTGTGAAAGGCAGAACAGCCACTCTGAATATACGCAAAGTTATGCTAGCCCTAGAGCACGCAGCCCATCACCCAAAAGGAGACTTCGCCATCATTACACTAGACGCTGAGAAAGCCTTCGACAACGTCAGCTTCGATTGGCTTGCCTTGACTATGTCGAAGATGGGCTTCTCGGGGCCATTCTCCCACCTCATTGACACTATGTACTCGAACCCTTCAGCCAAACTAGTGGCCGCGGGCTTACTCTCTGACAGCTTCCGTTTACATAAAGGCACCCGCCAGGGATGCCCTCTATCCCCACTCCTGTTCAACATTGCCCTAGAACCCCTGTCCAGACACCTCTCCCAGATAGCACCCCTTCATGGCATTCAAATCGGAAACCACGATCTGCGCACCTCTTTGTTCGCGGACGACGTACTTATTTTCTCAGCCGACCCCTCCTCCGACATGCCCACCATAAAAAAGGTGTTCGATATATTCCGATCCTGCTCGGGCCTTCGAATTAATTACGCCAAAAGTGAAATCCTTCCTTTGGGAATCAAGCCCGCCCCCTCCTGGTCCCTTAACTCCATCTTCTCTGTGGCCAGGTCCCATATCACCTACCTCGGTATTAAAATCGGGAAAACGCCCTCCTCCCTATATTGTCTGAATTATCCCCCTCTGATAACAAAAATATCTCAGGAACTGGTGAACTGGATGGATCTGCCCCTTTCGCTCCTGGGAAGATGTCACCTCGTTAAAATGGTTAGTTTTGCTAGGTTGCTGTACCCAATGCAAACCATTCCACTGCTCCTCCGCCATAAGGATATTAAACAAATTGAATCGGCCGTTTCCAAATTTATCTGGCAGGGCAGAAGACCTCGTATTGCTATGAAAAAACTCTTTCTTCCCAGGGGCGAAGGGGGTGTCAGCCTCCCAAATGTAAGGACATATAATTTAGCATGTTTGCTCAGAATCGGCCTGGATTGGATCTCTCAATCTTCACGTTACTCCAACTATTCTCTGGAATCTGCAATGGCTCACCCAATTTCCCTCACAGCCCTCCTCCACTGCAAATGGAAATCTGTCCCCCCTCTGTACCAACATAATCTCCTGCTAAGAGACACTGTTATTGCTTGGAGAGAAGTCAGGAAGTGCCTTCGGCTGCCCCCTTTTATGTCCCGACACCTACCAATTCAGGGAAACCCGAGCTTCCCCCCAGGACTGGACAGCAGACCCTTCCAAATCTGGCAGGACAAAGGCCTCACTAAGTTTTCATCCCTATGTGATGCTTCCTCTGGTTGCCCTCTGCCCTTTGAGACGATTGCCGCAACCTTCTCACTACCTCCATCCCACGTGTTCCATTTCTGGCAATGTACCAGCTTTGTAAAAGCCACTTGTGCAGATGCTGCAAAACGTTTCTCCCCCAACTTTGCTGACAAGCTTCTTGCTGAGGGCTCCTACAAAATCTCTGC
Source organism: Rana kukunoris (assembly GCA_029574335.1). Taxonomy (NCBI): domain Eukaryota; kingdom Metazoa; phylum Chordata; class Amphibia; order Anura; family Ranidae; genus Rana; species Rana kukunoris. The sequence continues at coordinate 268,110,485 of CM056059.1, read as the reverse complement.
CATCTACAGACCACTACTCCTGCAAACTACCCCCTCTTTGCTCTCATCATCTGCGGCCAATTGGGGAAAGGACTTCCCAGATGACGACCTGTTGAACAAACTGCTGCAGGGGCTCAATAAAGTCCACCGCCTGACTCCTAATGAAATCTGGAGGGAAACTCAGCTAAAGATCCTCCACCGGGCATTTATTCCTTTTCTACACTCGGCAACTGACCAAAGCTCCGCCACTTGCCCCCTGTGCCACCAACAGAGGCCCTCCCTAACCCACCGCTTCTGGTCTTGCTCGTTTATATCCTCTTTCTGGGATAAAGTGCTGGCCTACATCTTCAAAATCACTTTGCTAAACTTACCCAAGGACCCTCTGCTCCTCATTTTTGGCTACTGGGACCCCTTGCTACTGCAACGATCACTGCTGAAAGGACCCTCTACATCAGACTTCTCGCCCCCTGCTGCTGTCAACAAAGACTGGCCTCTGATTTGCCTCCTTGTCGCACGCAGGGCTATTCTGAAGAACTGGACCTCCTCAAACTGCCCTTCTGAATCTCAGCTACAGCGAGAGCTCCTCCTTCTTCTCTATAGAGAACGTTCCACCATAGACTTCAACCACGAGGCCGCCAAATCTCGGTTTCTGTCTACATGGGGCCCCTTCATGCACTCTACTCTCTCCCCAGAGGAATGCTCCACCTTTGAGCATTTCACGTTCTCCTTTTTCAAATCTCCCCCGCCATCTATACCTAGAAGGAATGACCTCCCATAATACCTTGGAGACCCCACCGCCCTGCCACGATATTGAAATGCAGGTTACTGCTCCACCTTGTATCCTCCCTCGTACCTCCCCTCTGGTTCTCGCAAACCCACAGTGCCCCCCCTCCCCCTCCCCCCCTAGAGGGTACCTTCTACGAAGCGCTACAGATAACGTGTTTTCTGCTCATATAGTTCCTTAGGTCCATACCTGTGTCTAAGATCTACCTAGTTCACCAGAATGTTGTCTGCTACTAATTGTTGAATATTGTTTGATTGTATCCTTTCTACGCCTGCCTGGAAGGTACTAGGGTATGTCTTCACGCTGATATCCCCTATTCACACACCTTTCACCACTACAAAGTATGCACTTCACTTGTACCTTGATTGCTACATCTGCCAATGTGACTATGTTACTGTTTTATTGTGTTTCCCTTTACTCCCCCCCCCCCTGTATGACCATTTTAAAACTCAATAAAAATTCTTTGAAAAAAAAAAAAAAAAAATACAGTCAGCTTCACTTTGCATAACAGCCTAATAGACACGGATGGTAGATACTTAGCCCTAGATTGCACCGTAAATAATACCAGATTTACTATTGTCAATGTCTATGTACCTAATACCAGGCAAATCAGATTCCTTTCCAAACTGCTGCCCAAGCTTACCAAATTCCGCAGAGGCAATTTTGTTATGTGTGGTGATTTCAACATAGTTCCGGATAATTCTCTGGACGCTTCCTCTCGCACCACTAGACTTCTGTCACCAATGGGCCGTTTCCTCAGATCCAACGACCTGTATGATGTGTGGCGCTGTCACCACACCACAGAACGAGACTACTCCATTTTCTCCCACAGACACAACTTCTATACAAGGATTGATTATTTTCTAGTAGACAAATGGACTTTGCCAAAAATATCTGCATCCTCTATTGACACTATAACATGGTCAGACCATGCTCCAGTATCGATTGTGATTGACACCCAACCAACCTCCTCACGCACGAAACTATGGAGAGCTAACGCCTCGATCCTCCGATCACCTGAACATTCAGCTTACATTCGTAAGCACTTGGAAGAATTTTTTGAGTTAAACCCACGTTCTACATCCACTTGCACCCTTCTCTGGAATGCCCATAAGGCATTTGTTAGAGGTCTTCTCATCCAACTAGGCGCAAGAGAGAAGAGGAGGAGATCACAGCGTCTTGATAATCTCACAGCCCAAATTAAATCTGTAGAGGAACTCAATCAGTCATGCCCCACCTCCACACTTAAAGAACAATTGACACTTCTTAGGCAAGAACTTAGAAACCTGTTGTTAGAATCCTATGAAAAAGCTCAGAAATACTTTAAAGCTACGTACTATTCCACAGGGAATAAAGCAGGAAGGGCCATGGCACTCAGAATACAGGGGCACCGCCTGAAAACCAAAATCTCTTACCTCTACCATCCCTCCTCTAAACAGAAACTAATAGACCCCCAAGCTATAGCAGACGCTTTTAGCCTTTACTACGATAAATTATATAATCTGAAAGATGACCCTTCTACTTATCAACCGTCTGTAGGAGACATAAACAGTTTCCTAAAAGATATCAATCTTCCGGCAGTATCCCCTGATCAAATATCATCCCTAAACGCACCTTTCACGCCACTTGAAATTTTAGAGGTGATCGCCAAACTCCCAACCAACAAATCTCCTGGTCCTGATGGCCTTAATGGGGAGTATTATAAACAATTTAGCACTATTCTTGCCCCTTTCTTGTCCCAAGTATGCAATGACGCTGCCTCCTCCTCCTCTCTCCCACCAGAAATGTTGAATGCCTTGATAATAACCTTGCCGAAGCCAGGGAAGGAACCCACTTCCCCACAAAATTTCAGACCTATATCCCTACTCAATATTGATACCAAGATCTTTGCTAAAGTTATAGCGACAAGACTGATAGACATCATGCCATCCCTTATCCACCCGGACCAATCCGGGTTCACTAAGGGTAGACAAACGTGTGACGCCACACGCCGAATTATTAATGTTATCCATCACGCTAATTCCACCAGAACGCCTTCTCTGCTTCTATCTCTGGATGCAGAGAAGGCGTTCGACCGAGTTAATTGGGCATATATCCGGGCCACACTCCAAAAGTTTGGTCTCCAAGGCCACATACTGTCAGCAATAATGGCCCTTTACTCGAGTCCCTCAGCACAGGTGTACACTTCTGAAATGCTGTCCAAACATTTTTTTTATCTCCAATGGCACCCGTCAGGGATGTCCCCTTTCTCCCCTCATCTGTAATTTAGTTATGGAACCCCTTGCTGAACATATTAGGTCGAACCCCTCTATCTCTGGCTTCAAAATTGGATCGATAGAACATAAAGTAAATTTATTCGCCGATGATGTGATACTAATGGTTACCAACCCCATATCTTCCCTGGCTTCGATTCAATCTGTACTACTAAAATTCAGCAATGTTTCATTTTTACAAGGTAAATGACTCCAAATCTCAAATTTTAGAACTGGGTTTGGATGCTGTATCCAGCAACATCCTACAGAATTTATATTCATACCCATGGGCAGATACGGGAATTACCTATCTAGGAATCACACTTACTAAACACTCCAAGGCCCTCTTTAGTAGTAATTATGTTGAGGTTAAACAAATGTTGATCAAAGACACGGCCAAGCTCTCCAAATTTGAATTCTCCTGGTCGGGTAGGTTGGCAGCCTTCAAAATGCTTATTCTTCCTAAAGTATTATATACATTTCGCACACTTCCTATACCGCTCACTTCTTCGTACCTTAACTCCCTCCAGTCCATTATTCAGCATTTCATTTGGCAGGGCAAACGTCCCAGGTGTAGTCATAACAAAACCATCAAATATAAAATGGCCGGAGGTCTGGGATATGTAGACATCAAAGACTACTACCGAGCTACTATACTAGCTCAAATGTCAGATTGGGTTACGGATCATCCGACCACACTTTGGGGGAACATTGAGAATGTTATGACCCCTGGACATAACTTAAGAGACTGGTTGTTCAGCTCTACAACCACTCGTCATTGCCCCCGCTTACACTCGCCGACTGTCCGTGCGTCTGTTAGTGCTTGGAGATTATTGCTCCACACAAAATGGTCCCATACCCCCACCAAAAGGCTACACATACCTGTACAAGTTCTCCAACTACTGTCACCTGATCTAGTTATACCCAAATGGTTGTTGACCTACTCGTCAGACATAGCGGACCTTAGGTCCAAAATACAACATAAAACATTTGACCAGATCCAAACATCAACCCATGCACCTTCCTCGGACTTTCTTACTTTCTATAGGATTCAACATTCCCTCTTGACACAGACGCGTCTAGAAGGGGAACTCCCACTTAAAATATGGAACTATTTCTTCTCCACTTCCCACCCTACCAAAGGTACCTCACTTATCTACTCCACCCTACAGGAAAAGTCTACCTTCCACAAATCCAAACCCTACGTTGATTGGGAAACAGATTTAAACTTACAATTTTCTGACTGTCAATGGCAAACAGCTTTACGGTCAATCTATAAATCCACTAGTTGCACCTCTCTATGGGAATTGTCCCACAAAATCCATTTACGATGGTTACCTACGTGCTGGAGGAACTGCAACCAAGTAGGTACACTACTCCACATATTTTGGTCCTGCCCTGAATTAACTAAACTATGGAACGACATAGGGAATCTCATACAAGACATATGCCACATCCCATTTACTCTAACTCCACAACTGGCGATTTTGAATATAACTATTGACACACTCCCCCCACCTTTTAGATTGATTGCAACCCACATACTCCTAGCAACCAGGCTTCTCATCGCCAGACGCTGGAAAACAAGTCTCGCTCCCACGGTAGACGACGTCATCACATTAGTCCACTCTCATTATGCCCATGAAATGATAATGTCCGCAGGAAAGCCATCACACCCCAAAATGTACAATCAATGGCTCCCCTGGAATCAATGGTACGCTAACAAACTTTCCTGATACACGATGGCCACGCACCTGATACACTTCTGACTTGATACAACCACCGTGCTGTTCTCTCCCCTTCCCTCCACCCCCACCCTCCCTTCTCTACTCTTTCTTTCCCCTTCCATTTTCTTTACAACCTCTTTTCTTTATCTCTTTTTACTTTCTTACCTCTTCTAAAAGTTACACCTCTCTTTAAGGGTTACATGTGCTTCATTCTTTGCATCCGAGATGGTTTGTTTGCTCTAAACATGTATCTCCTGTTAAACATATTCATACTTGAATGTTCCGCCTTATGTAAGGATATCGCCATTGGTTAAACTGTTAGTCTTTACTTAATAACCTACCAAAGAACCTACCAAGGTGGTGAATCTCCTGACCTTCCCCTAGACACAGGTTGATCCCATTAGGGGTGTCTAGGGATACTGAATTTTCATATTGTCGTAGCATTTACTGCCTGTTTCGAATAAGTACTTTTGCTTTCTTAAATAGATTGAAGTGATATGCCTGTAAGTTTCGATCTGTAACTGGCGTGATACACGTCGCTAAATGTATTCATGTTTGGTGTATTTCAATAAAAATGATTGAAAAAAAAAAAAAAAAGAAAGAACGATATCAATGGGGTAAAATATTTAGCGAAGATACTAAAAAAAAAAAAAAAACAGCCAACTACATCGAGAGAATACAGACAAATACTGGAGAAACAAGATTTAAGACTTCAGATATCATTAAAAAATGTCAGTAATTTTATGGGAAACTATACGCAATTAATAAGAAAAGTACTAAAGAAGAAGTAAAACTAAAAGAGGAGAAAATGTGATTATATGTAGGGATTTAGATTTAAATAAAATTCCAGAAAATAAACTCAACAACATTGAAACCCCTATAACAGAAGAAGAAATACTTAAAATCATTCAAGAACTGCCTAGCGGTAAAAGCCCCGGCCCCGACGGACTGACAATTTTGTACTATAACATTTTCTCTGACATATTAACCCCAAAATTATGTTCCTACTTCAATGGGATTGGGGAGGAGTGGGGGATGAGGAAAGAAGCCTTAGAAGCTCTAATAACTGTAATTCCTAAAGAGGGCAAAGACAACTCCCTATGCTCCAGTTCTAGACCAATTTTGCTCCTTAACATCGACTTAAAGATATTTTCAAAAATCCTCGCTAATAGCCTAAAAAAAATAATGAAAGATGTGGTCCACATAGACCAAGTAGGTTTTACTACAGGGAGAGAAGGAAGAGATAATGGAATTAGATCCCTCCTGATTATCGAGGAAATCAGGAAAAGTGGAGCCCCGGGACTACTCCTGTCAATTGATGCCGAAAAGGCTTTTGACAGGGTAGACTGGGGCTCCATGCAGAACACATTAGAGGCGATTGAAATGGGGCCTAGAACTAGAAGGTGGATAATATCATTATACAACAGACCTACAGCAAGAATCAAAGTTAACAGAACCATCTCAGAACCCTTAGAAATGGAAAATGGCACCCGTCAGGGGTGCCCATTGTCACCGTTGTTGTTCACCCTCTCATTAGAACCTCTGTTAAGAGGGATAAGGTGAAACATGGACATTAAAAGGGATAACAATAGGAGGAGAGGAGCATAAACTGGCCGCATATGCGGATGATATATTGTTCTACATAACAAACCCCAGGATAACCTTGCCCAAACTAATGAAAATGATTCAAGAATTTGGTATGATATCCAATTTTAAGATAAACCCCGCCAAATCAGAAATCTTGAGCATAAACATTCCTAAAAAATAAAGATGCGCTCTGAAGGAAGACTTTCCATTTAGCTGGAAAAAAGAACAAAAATATCTGGGAATTAGATTAACAACTTCAATAGAGACCTTATACAAGATTAATTATATCCCATTGTTAAACGAGGTCAAAGAGGATTTATATAGAATTACACCAGGGCAACTATCATGGACTGGGAGAATAAATATCTTCAAAATGACAATACTACCAAAAATAGTGTATAAAATGCAGATGCTCCCAATACCATTACCACACGTTTATTTAAAACAACTAAAGTCTATGGCCCAGATTCACAGAGCGATTACGCCTGCGCAACTGGTGTTGCGCGTGCGTAAGTCTAAATGTGCGCGTGCGTTTAGATGCGCGCGATTCAGAAAACGATTTACGCCAGAAATCAACTTTTTTTTGTCCGGCGTAATTTCGTTAGACAGACGCATCCGTCCGCGCAAAAATGCGCTAGACACACCATTGATTTGCTAGTCAAATATGCTAATGAGGGAGTTGCGGGGATCCACAAAAAAACGCAGTTGCTGCGCAGGCTACGCGATGTGCGCAACAGCAAAATGTCCTGTCTAAAGTTAGAGCACCTAAAAGCTGGTCTAAATTTTGAAAAAACGTCTACATCTCACAGAAAGCAACACCGTTACTGAGGAGCAGACCACACACACGTGTTGCACTACAATTTGACTGCCAACATGCCAGGGGCATCGTCGCTCATAGCTGCACTAGTGAATTTAGATGACCAAAAAAGGAGGAGGGCACGGAGGATGGCACGGGAGAGGGCACGGGAGAGGATATACCGCACACGCATAGACCTGTTTGGCATGAGTGATTCTGAGGTGTATCGCATCTTCAGATTCCCCCCTCATGCCATCCTGGAATTAACCACAACCTTGCAGGAGGACATCACCAGCCCAACACAACGCTCACAAGCAGTGCAGCCACTGGTCAAGGTCCTGGCAACACTCCATGTCCTTGCCAGTGGCTCTTTTCAGCGTACAAGTGGAGTGGTGGCTGGGATGTCACAATCCTCCATGAGCAGATGTGTGCACCAGGTTGTCCCTGCAATCCTCACACGCTTGGCCAACCAAATCATCAAACCCACCACTGAGGACCTGCGGCTGAAGGCAATGACAGATTTCTACAGAATTGCCAGATTCCCACGCACCATCGGGGCCATTGATTGCACACATGTGGCACTCCAGCCCCCCCTGGAGACAGAGCACATGTACCGCAATCGGAAGAATTGGCACTCCATCAACGTACAGGTGATAGTTGATGCCCAAGGCCTCATATGGCACGTCCGTGCCAAACACCCCGGATCCACCCATGACAGCTACATCTACAATCAATGCCACATCCGAATGGAATTCGATCAGAACGTGTATGGGAACACCTGGCTGGTTGGTGAGTGACATGGGAGTCAGGCATGACTATCCCCTCCCGTGATGCACACCTCACAAGTGGCACATGCATGACTAACATTCTCCTGTCTTTTCCCTTCCAGGTGACTCTGCATATGCACTGGGACCCCATCTCATGACTCCTATCCGGAACCCCCAAACCCCAGGGGAGGAAAGATACAATCAAGCACACATCAAAACCCGAGCAGTGGTGGAGCGCACCTTTGGCCTCCTGAAGTCACGTTTCCGATGCCTGGATAAGTCTGGGGGTACACTGTTGTATTCCCCAAACTTCGTGTGCCATATCATCGTTGCATGTTGCATGCTGCACAATCTCGCAGTGAGGAAGGGCCTGCAGGTTGAGCTACGTGATGACCTGACCCCCCAACCAGACAATCAACCCCTAACCGAGGATACCCCGTCTTCTGAGGGAAGAGCAGTCAGGAGACAGCTCACATTGGGCATCTTTGCACGTTAAACACACACATTAATCATGGCACAATGAGAATGCATGCATGCACACCACTATGGTCCCTAGCACACACACCCCACATCCTCATCAAATTGGATTGGCACCAGTCCACCATGCAGGACTGGTGAGCAGTAACGCCACGTCAAGGCTCCAATTATGTCACTGTACATTCATACACCATTCACACGGACCTGGGAATCACTTCTCCCTGGTCCTGGGGAACCCTTCTCCACCAAAATTGAGGATGACACCCCTTTTCCAGCAGGAATGTCACCCCCACATTCAAACACCATGCACAACCCAAAATTAAAAAAAAATGTCAGCAAAAAAAAAAAATGCAAAAAATGTCAGCAAAAAAAAAAAAATGGGGGAAAAAAAAATTATTGCCCTCTGCGTGAGCCACGCCTGGGGCGCCCCCGGCCACGGCCCCGGCCCCTCAGGGGAGACTCATGGGGGAGGGGCAAACCCAGGGAAGGAGGAGCAGCCCCTGATATCTGCCCACCTGGCGGCCTGCCCTCCAAGGCCACGGCAATTCTGTCCAGGGAAGCACCAATTGTTGCCGTGTTGGCCTGGATAGCCCTCACATCCTGCCCAACGCCTGCTGCTGTAGTCTGCAGTTCATTTAGGCAGGTTGTGAAAGCCCCGGGAGTGGGAGTCAAGGTTACCCAGCGTATCCTTCATGGAGGACAGGCTCTCCTCCACCCGCCCAAAAGTCTGGCAGAGCTGTCCCAGATGGCGGGTCTGGAGGGCCTGGTCCCTTCGCAGACTGGCGGGCAGGAGATTGGGCGCCCCCTGGTGCTCTGGGATGACATCCTGCCTCCAGCTGATGGTTGTGGGCGGGGAGAAGGGGAGGCCCTTGTGAGGGGAGCCATGTTGGGGGAGGAGGGGGGGGGCTCCCCCTTAGGGAGGGCAGGCTTCTGCCAGCCAGAGGGGAAGAGTCCACACAAACCACTCGTCCAGTGCCTGACTCCTCCTCCTCCTGATCGTCCTCCTCCTCATGATTCCCCTCCTCCTCATGATCGTCCTCCTCCTCATGGTCGTCCTCCTCCTCTCGAACCTCCTCCGTGGACTGTGGCCTTGTTGGGGGGGCCTCATTAGGCTGCTGTCCTGGTGTTGGAGCGGTCAGTCCAGATGGCCCTGCACCCTCCTGCACATCTGTGGATGACACAAACCATTCACAGGTTGGAGGATCCACACACTTGCCACATATTCCCTTTCACCCCCTCCCCCACACATGCTACACACCTGATAGAAAAAAAAACCTTACCTGGCACCGCGGGGACCGGACTTGTATCAAAGCCTGGCAGGCCCTCCACTTCATGCCGGTGAAAGGTCAGGGCCACCACATGCTCCGTCGCTGTAAGCCTAATACGGCATGGTGGGCCCCCTCCTGTGCCCCTGGCATGGGCATGCATTGCGGCCAGTTTCTTTTTCACCTGACGCCGGAGATCATTTATTTTTTTGTCGATCCCAGACCGGGTCCGTGTCTCCCCCTCCCCCGAAGAATTCACCTGCTCCGTGATCCTATCCAATATCTCCCTCCTCCTGGCCGGGGTGGTGGTGGCACTCTGCGGGCCGTGGAGAAAACGCCCATACTCGCTAATGGCCCGGGCAAGGATTCTTTTTTCCCCCACAGTAAAATTGAGCTTTCTTTTTCTCTCAGTCATACTTCCAAACAAACTCACTACCAGTCTCCGAAAATCAGTCACAAATACAAGCACAACCAATCAGGCAAGAACACACACAAAGAGAAAAAGAACACCCAAAAATCACACTAGCACTCAGCAAGAAACAGTCACCAAAAAAAATAAAGCAAGAAAACAAACGAACAAAAATATATCAATCAAACAATCAGTCTCTCAAACACTTATCAAATACACTTTCACAAATATACCAACAAGCACTTGATCACACAGAACACTAATCTGACAACTACAAGACACACTGCAACGAACAACAGGAACAAAAGCACTTGGTTAAATGGGAAGGGACACAAAGGGATGTACTTTTGCAATGCAAGTGCGTTTGTGTGTGTCTATTTATGCTGTCTGCGTAGTTCACAACATTGCCCTAGTTTCCAATTTCACTAATTGCGCCGCTCCCTAGTTGTGAGCATGCGCACAGCGGAGCTGACATGGTCTCGTTCAAGCGCGCATGCGCGAGCCGGCCGGCCCTTCATTTGCATGGGGTCACGGCTCATTTCAATGTAACACGCCCACGTCCCTCCCAATTTGTATTACTCCTCCTTACGCCTCTGGAAAAAACCTTACGCTTGCGCAATTTCCTGCGCAAAAGCTACGTGAATCGGGGGATTACACGGCTAGATGGTGCAAGTCTAACGTAATGGCGGTGCGCTACGCCGGACCGATAATGCGCCGATGTACGTGAATCTGGGCCAATGTTTCTTAAATTTATTTGGCGAGGGAAAAAAAACACGTATTAAGTTAACACTATTGACCAAAGATAAGACACAAGGGGGGTTAGGGGCACCAGATATAAGAAAAGAAAGTACCACCACACGATTGTCCTTTCACGAATAGTGGATTGGGCCAAAAACAATACAGAAATAAGATGGGTAAATATGGAAAATAAAGTAAAATAGCACTGGGGAAACTGATTTGGGTTCCGGCACAATTTAGGGGATTAAGTTCTGAAGCTCACTATATCACAAAGCATGCACTAAAACTATGGTATCAGACGCACAAGAAAGAAAAATGGGACTATAACTCACCTTTTATACCTTTTAAAGGACACAAAATTCTTCCCACCAGGAGAGGAAAAAAGGTTTGGTAAATGGATATTTAAAGATAATACCCAATTAAAAAATGTTATGGAGCAAAACAAGCTATTAACTATACAGGAATTGGAAAAGAGAAAGGAAATAATTTTGATCGATGAGTGGCGGTAAGCGCAATTGAAACCCTTTTTCGTAAGTCTGCCACAGCCTATTAGATCTCAAGGAAACCTCCGGCCCTTTGAAAAATTATGTGGAGTTAAGATCGAAAAAGGGAAAATCTCAAAGATCTATACAATTCTGAACGTCTCTAAATTGCAGAGCGTACCGCCGTTCATCAAGAAATGGGAAGAGGAGATAGGCTAATCGGTAAATGAACATGAGATCAATCAGTTAATAAAGAGATTACACGTGACGTCGGTAAACAATAATATAATGGAACAGAACTACAAATGTTTGGTACGATGGTACCTTAGACCCGATAAGGTACATACATTCTCAGGAACCACAACACAGCTATGCTGGAGAGGTTGTAATGAAATAGGTACGATGACCCACATTTGGTGGACCTGTCCCAAAATTTGAATTTACTGGATGGAGATTAGGCAAAAAATTTTAAGAAATATCAAATTTAGTTATCCCAGATGACCCGTGGGTGTGTATTTTACACGGGGCCCGAATGTTAACTAAAGAATACCTGAAGATATTAATCCCACAGTTCGTGAAGAACAAAATAGCCTGTAACTGGCAACAGCCGGAGAGTCCAACATTAAGAAGGTGGTCCAAAAAAATTTATGAAATTTACAATTTGGAATATCTAAGATTTAGAGACGCAGGAAACTGGGCGGAATTTGAAGAGAAATGGAAAGATTGGAACGGGTTTAAGTTCACGATGGAATATGCAGAGATGATGGATGTTTAATATAATATAAGAACAACACTTTAGGACAGGGGGTAGTGCCCGCGAGGGATAGAGAAGGAATAAACGAAAATTACGAGGAAGAGAGAAAGGCCGGGAGGGGAAGAGAGGGGCAGGGTTAGAAGAGGGGGGAAGGGAATAAAATCTCCATTGAGACAAGAGCTTACAGAAACTGCAGGAGGATAAGAGTAAGGGCCCTTTTTACACTAGCGGACGAACGGTCCGCTCATTACAAGTCCGTTTACGGACTTGTAATGCTTCCCTATGGGAGCGGATCCGTTAGCGGATGATGCATCCGCTAACGTCTGCTAGATCCGCATTCGTTTTTGCGGACGGAAGAATGTCCTATTTTTCTTCCGTCTGGCCAAACGGATCGGATGCAAACAGACAGACGGTCCATTTCCATCCGAATCCCCACAGGGGAGAGTGGAGGAGAGACGGGGCTGTCCCTGCACAATGTGCGGGGACCGCCCCGTCCGCCGACAGCTGAGCGGAGACCCCCCGCTGAGCTGACGGGCACACGGAGCGGACCGAAAAACGGTCCGCTCCGTGTGAAAGGACCCTAATGGAATTAGAATATAGAAATGATTAACGATGGTAACGATTATCTAAGCTGATACTAAAAATTTTACTTAACCACTTAAGGACCGCCGCATGTACATTTACGTCGGCAGAATGGCACCGACAGGCACATCAACGTATATATACGTTGGTGCCTTGAGGGGGTTCGGGGGTCCGATCGGATTCGTTTTCAGCCACCCCCTCGCGATCTCTCCCAGCCAATGTGCGCGCCCCCCCGCCTCTTCCTGTGCTAAGTGTAAACACAGGAAGAGGGAAGTGCTGTGTTCCTCCTCGTGTCGGTCTTTTCGTCCGACGCCAAGGAGAGAACACATCACACAGTAAGTTGCACCTAACAGTACACTGACACAGGTACACATAGGCACACTTAACCCCTTCCTGTCACCGCCGATCACCCCCCCCCAGTCCTCTGTAACATTGTGTCACTAAATGCAGTAATCATTTATTTCTGATAACTGCATTTAGTGTCAGTGTTACAGTAAAAAGTGTCAGGGCAGTTAGTCTTAGCCCCCTTTAGGTCTAGGGTAGCCCCCTACCCCCCCTAATAAAGGTTTAACCCCTTGATCACTTCCCTAGTTAACCCTTTCACCCCCTATTGCTAGTGTCACTAAGCGATCGATTTTCTGATCGCTGTATTAGTGACACTGTTGCCGCTAGGTAGTTAGATTTTTTTGAGGTTCGCCGCCAGGTTCTATAGCGCTAGGTACCCCCATAAATAAAGTTTTTAACCCCTGATTGCCCCTAGAGTTAACCCTTTCACCAGTGATCACCATATACGTGTCAGTGGTGACGCAGGTTAGCCAGTTAGTTATTTAGGTTATTTCGGTTATTTCGGTTTTTAGAAAGCGTTAGGTACCCCCATATATTACCTAATAAAGGTTTTAACCCCCTGATTGCCCCCTAGTTAACCCTTTCACCAGTGATCACCGTAACACTTATACTTAAGTGTTACGGTTGATGCTGGTTAGTTAGTTTGCTGTTTATAGCATCAGGGCACCCGCCGTATATAACCCAATAAAGGTTTAACCCCCTGATCGCCCGGCGGTGATATAAATTAAATTTTTGCGTCAGTCAGGGTCTGCGTCGCCCCAGGCAGCGTTAGGTTAGTGCCAGTAACGCTTACACCCCCCTTAGTGGTATAGTATCTGAACGGATCGATACCTGATCTGATCAGATCTATACGAGCGTACCCAGCAGTTTAGGGTACCCAAAAATGCATTGTTAGTGGAATCAGCCCAGATACCCGCTAGCACTTGCGTTTTGCCCCTCCGCCCAGCCCAACCCACCCAAGTGCAGTATCGATCGATCACTGTCACTTCAAAAACACATCACACACAACTGCAGCATTCGCAGAGACAGGCCTGTTCCCTGAGATCGCTAACAGTTTTTTTGAAGCGTTTTCTACATTTGCCTTTCTATAGCCAGGTGCTTTTTTACCCGTGAATCATCACCAGTCTACGACTAAATTTAGAGCCCAAAATGTCAAAGCGAATGTACACTTGTGAAGAGGCTGTTAGGATCCTGAGCATGTTGTCAGATAGTGTTAAGGAGGTCACGCATCTGACAGATTCGGGCTCAGAATACGATCCTGTTTACGACAGCGGCTCCATGTCAGATAGCTCTGACGATGGAGTGAGGGTCCCTGCTAAGGCCAGGCGTACCCGATCCCGTTCTGAGGTTGTTGAGGAGCAATAACCGCAGGACCCTTGTATGGAGCAGAGAGCCAGTACTAGCGCCGCTATTCCTTCTGGTGGATTGGCAAGCACCAGCAGCCTAGTACACCCTGGTCGTTCATCCAGCACTTCAGTATCACATGGTGACGTGGCGAGTCCCATAAGTGCAGTTCAAGCTGGCGAGGTGGCAAGCACAAGTAGTGTCCCACTGCCACCAAGAAGAAGAAAAAGACAGGCCCGTCGTGCCCATAGTGCCCTTCCTGCAGAATTCACCTATCCTGATTGGGTCCCCACCACTTCTGCAGAACCCGTACTTCCCCCATTCACTGGCCAACCCAGAATTCAGGTGGATACAGCGAATTTTACGCCACTTGATTTTTATTCGCTGTATTTCACGGAAGATCTCTATAGATCTATTGTGGACCAGAGTAATTTGTATGCTGGTACCTACATCGCCGCTAATCCCCAGACCCTCCTTGCCAAAGAACGGTTTCCGAATTTAAGACCTTTCTGGCCCTCACCCTCAATATGGGCATACATCCATTTCCTCAATTGCGCATGTATTGGTCCAATTGACCAAATGCCCATATTCTCTGCTCACATGGCCAGGAAACGATACGAGATGATCCTGCGGTTCCTGCATTTCAGTGACAATGCACTTTGTCGTCCACGTGGAGACCCTGAATTTGACCGGCTCTACAAAATTCGGCCCCTCATAAACCATTTCAATGAACGTTATGCAGCCTTGTTTAATCCCCAGCAAGTTGTCTGCGTTGACGAGTCCCTGATTAAATTTGCTGGCCGCTTGTCTTTCAAGCAGTTCCTTCCCAGCAAGCGTGACAGATACGGGGTCAAGCTCTATAAGCTCTGTGACAGGGCAACAGGCTACACATGGAGCTTTAGGCTTTATGAGGGCAAAGATAGTGAGGTAGAGCCAGAAGGATGCCCAGATTACATGGGGAGCGCTGGCAAGATTGTTCGGGACTTGGTGTCACCCTTATTCGGAAAGGGGTACCACTTGTATGTGGACAATTATTACAGCAGCGTGCCCCTTTTAATCACTTGTTTGATCATCAGATTGGAGCATGTGGCACCGTGCAACCTAATCGCCGGGGCTTTCCCCAGCGGCTTGTAGATGCCCGTCTTAGGCTGGGGGCGAGAGCCTGCTGCAGATGTAATAATTTGCTCGCTGTGAAGTGGCGGGACAATAAGAATGTTTTCATTCTTACCACACTTCACGCAGACACGACAGTACAAATTCGTACGGCGACTGGTGTTGTGGAGAAACCCCTCTGTGTCCACAAATATAACCAAAATATGGGAGGGGTGGACCTCAACGACCAGTTGATGGCGCCGTATCATATTACCCGTAAATCGAGACGCTGGTACAAAAAAGTGTCTCTACATTTATTTCAATTGACTCTACTGAATGCTTTTGTCTTATACAAAGCTTCAGGACAGAACGGACCCTTCCTCCAATTCCAGAAGGATATCGTCACAGAACTCCTGTATCCAGGC
Organism: Rana kukunoris; assembly: GCA_029574335.1. Lineage (NCBI taxonomy): Eukaryota > Metazoa > Chordata > Amphibia > Anura > Ranidae > Rana > Rana kukunoris. The sequence continues at coordinate 268,094,680 of CM056059.1, read as the reverse complement.
GGTTCTGCACCTCAGCATCCCCTACCAAATGCAGTAAGCCGACTGCATTAGAGGCATTTTATATATGCCCTCGAGAGTACCCCTACCCAAAAAGCCCCCCAAAGAAGATGTCGTGTCTGTAGCAAGCGCGGATTTAGGTGTGACACCCGTTATTTTTGTCCCCGATGTCCTGCCGATCCTGGTCTTGTATTGGCAAATGTTTTGAACGCTTCCACACACTAGTGAAATATTAGTGTAGGGTAAAACATTTTACAGGCTAGGCACACATACACAGGGTCTCCCAAGATGCCGTCGCATTTTGAGAGATCCAAACCTGGAACCGAAAAGTTGAACAGTTACAAAAAAAAAGTGTAAAAAAAAAAAAGTAAATAGTAAAAAAACACAGAAAAAATATAAAAAGCAAAAATAGTTGTCGTTTTATTGTTCTCTCCCTCTCTATTCACTCTCTATTGTTCTGCTCTTTTTTACTCTATTTTATTCTGCAAAGTTTTATTGTTGTTTTTTCATGCTTGCTTTTCAGGTATGTAATTTACTTTACTGTTTTCAGGTACGCCATTCAGCTGTTGCGCGGACTTATTTATCTTGACAGCAACAGCGTTTGCTCCCACGATATATAAAGCCGTGACTCCAGTGCTGTAGGAGGTAATTTCACCGCCACAGTTAAAAAAAGAGCATATATGCCGAAGCATGGGGGCATTAGGGGCGGAGGAGCGATTTTGCTCCTAATGCCGCGTACATACGGTTGACATTCCTACGGAGGCTTTCCCGTGGAAATGTCTGACCATGTATACACGGCATAGAAAAGTCTGACCATGTGTACACGGCATAGAAAAGTCCAACTGTGTGTACGCGGCATAACTTTTTTGTGGGAGGATGCCCCCATGCTTCGGCATATATATATTAGGCACAGGTTGCGTTAAAAAATGTTTTATTTTTTACTATGTTTTTTTATTGGTATTTGCTTTGCAGGTATGGTATGATCTTACTGTTATACTGTAATGTTACTTTGTTTTAATGTTAGCCATCATTTGCTTAGCAGGTACGCCATTCAGTTGCAGCGCAGATTTATTTAGCGTGACAGCAACAGCGTTTGCTCCCACGATATATATAAAGCTGCGACTCCAACGCTGTAGGAGGTGATTTCACCACCACAGTCCAAAAAAGAGCATATATGCCGAAGCATGGGGGCATTAGGGGTGGAGGCCTTACCCGTAGAAAAGTCTGACCATGTGTACACGGCTTAGAAAAGTCTGACCGCGTGTACGCGGCATAACTTTTTTTGCGGGAGGATGCCCCCATGCTTCGCATATATAAATGGTGCATGTATGCCCATCATTAGAAGTGGGTGGATGAAGGGAGGTATTCTAATGGTGGGCATACCCACCGATCAATCCATATGTGGAATTACACCCCAAAATACATTCTGCTGCTTCTCCTGAGAACGGAGATACCACATGTGTGAGACTTTTTGGGAACCTAGCCACGTACGGGACCCCAAAAACCAATCACCGCCTTCACTCTTTCTAATGGTGTAAATTTTTGATTTCACTCCTCACTACCTATCACAGTTTCGAAGGCCATAAAATGTCAAAATAGCACAAAAAAAACAAATGACCCCATTTTGGAAAGTAGACACCCCAAGGAAACTGCTGAGAGGCATGTTGAGTCCATAGATTTTTTATTTTTTTTGTCCAAAGTGATTGAATAATGACAAAAAAAGAAAAAATCAAAAAGTTGTCACTAAATGATATATTGCTCACACATGTCATGGTTATATGTGGAGTTGCACCCTAAAATACATTCTGCTGCTTCTCCTGAGTACGGGGATCACCACATTTTGGGAGCCTAGCCGCGTACGGGACCCCGAAAACCAAGCACTGCCTTCAGCATTTCTAAGGGCGCAAATGTTTGATTTCACTCCTCACTACCTATCACAGTTTTGAAGGCCATAAAATGCCAAAATGGCACAAAACCCCCCCAAATGACCCAATTTTGGAAAGTAGACATCCCAAGCTATTTGCTGAGAGGCATATTGAGTCCATGGAATATTACATTTTTTTGCCGCAAGTGATTGAATAATGACCAAAAAAAAAATTATGTACAAAACATTGTCACTAAATGATATATTTCTCACACATACCATGGTTATATGTGGAATTGCACCCCAAAATACATTCTGCTGCTTCTCCTGAGTACGGGGATACCACATGTGTGGGACTTTTTGTGAGCATGAGACCCCGAAATCCAAGCACCGCCTTCAAGATTTCTAAGGACATACATTTTTGATTTCACTCACACAAATCTTGAAGGCGGTGATTGGTTTTCAGGGCCCCGTACGCGGCTAGGCTCCCAAAAAGTCCCACACATGTGGTATCGCCGTACTCAGGAGAAGCAGCAGAATGTATTTTGGTGTGCAATTCCACATATGCCCATGGCATGTGTGAGAAATATATCATTTAGTGACAAAGTTTTGTAATTTTTTTTTAGGTCATCATTCAATGACTTGGGGCAAAAAAATTAAATATTCCATGGACTCAACATGCCTCTCAGCAAATAGCTTGGGGTGTCTTCTTTCCAAAATGGGGTAATTTGGGGGGATTTTGTGCTATTTTGGCATTTTATGGCCTTCGAAACTGTGATAGGTAGTGAGGAGTGAAATCAAAAATTAGCGCCCTTAGAAATGCTGAAGGCGGTGCTTGGATTTTGGGGCCCGTACGCAGCTAGGCTCCCAAAAAGTCCCAAACATGTGTTATCCCCGTACTCAGGAGAAGCAGCAGAATGTATTTTGGGGTGCAATTCTACATATAACCATGGCATGTGTGAGCAATATATCGTTTAGTGACAACTTTTTGTAAACTTTTTTTTTTTTTTTGTCATTATTCAATCACTTGGGACCAAAAAAAAAAATATTCAATGGACTCAACATGCCTCTCAGCAGTTTCCTTGGGTTGTCTACTTTCTAAAATGGGGTCATTTGGGGGGGGGGGTTGTACTGCCCTGCCATTTTAGCACCTCAAGAAATGAGATAGGCAGTCATAAAATAAAAGCTGTGTAAATTCCAGAAAATGTACCCTAGTTTGTAGACGCTATAACTTTTACGAAAACCAATAAATATACGCTTATTGCGATTTTTTTACTAAAGACATGTGGCTGAATACATTTTGGCCTAAATGTTTGACTAAAATTTAGTTTATTCTATATTGTTATAAGAAAAATAATTTTTTTTTAAAATTTTCGGTCTTTTTCCCTTTATATCGCAAAAAATAAAAATCGGAGAGGCAATCAAATACCATCAAAAGAAAGCTCTATTTGTGGGAAGAAATGGATGCAAATTTTGTTTCGGTACAACATTGCATGACCGTGCAATTACCAGTTAAAGCGACGCAGTGCCAAATTGTAAAAACACCTTGGGTCTTTAGCCTGCATATTGGTCCGGGTCTTAAGTGGTTAAATAAAAAAAATAAAATAAAAAGGTACAAACTAATACTCTGAACTCCACATATGATGCGAAACCGATGTTGAGACAGAAATATTGAATAAAACCATGAGTTGGTCTCGTGCTGTGGTTGAGCCTGAAGTGGAGAAAAAATATATGTGACACACCCCTTCCTGTCAAGGCCACACCTTCTGTTTAAGACCCACCCTGAAATTTTAGAATGGGGACACTAGTTCTGAGGGCTTGGAGGGGGGGCAATGGATCCCCTTCATTTGCATAGATTTCCTCTCACTTCCTGTTTGGCTATGGGGCAGAAGTGAAGGGAAATCTCTGCAATGGGACAGGGATGGTAAAAAATAAACCGACAGGGGCTATAACCCTCCCTTACTCTATTAAAAATAAAAAAAAGTGTTGCCTATAGTTCTTCTTTAAGCACAAATTTCTGATAATTTTATGACAGAGAAAATTGAGTACTGTCCGTGATACTTTTTTTATTTGCACTAACATACCATTTTTTAGGACAAGCTTTCGGGGTGTTTCCCCTTTTTCAAGGTCCAAGCAGTACTGATTCACAAATGTTGTGTCAGAATGTTAAAAAAAAAACAAGAAAAAAACTTTTTAGGCTCCATTCACATCTAGGCGTTTTGTCGCCTGAAGCCCGACGCTGCAGCAGCCTGTGATACGCTGGAGGGGCAAATTAACATTGTCGGCTATGGAGATGGTTCACATCTCCACGCCGAACGCCCAAACGCCCATACGCCTGAAGCTCAAACAAGTCCCGGACCCTTTTTTTCAGGCTTATCGGGCGTACGGGCATAGCCGGCAATGTTAATTCACCTCTTCTGCAAAAAATCAATAGGCGTTTTGTCGCCGCAAATCGCGGGGACAAAACGCCTATTGATTTGTCGCCGCAATACGCCGCTACAGTGTACGCCTAGGTCTGAATGGAGCCTAACACAGTTAAATCATACTTGTTTAATAATAAAAAATAAGGTAAACAGAGTAAGCGTAGTCAAAATATAGCCAGAGTTCAGTAACTGGATCGGGTTGTTGGCCAAGTCAATGTCATAGAGCTAGCGAACGTAGTAGTACAGCAAGCAGGATCTGTAGCCAAAATAACTGTAAGCCCAGCAAGTCTTCCAGAAGCCTTTAAGTAGGCAGAGCTGATGAGCAAGATCATTAACAGGTGGATCACTGTGGAGAGATGTGAGCTGGCTCAGCTGCCAGCACAGAGATGGATAGGCTGAGCCAGGGGCGTTGCTAGGAGTGAAAAAGACCAGGGGCTTCAACCCGAAGTCCAAGCCCGGTGACGGCGCACGGGGGGGGGGGGGGTTAGGCTCACTTGTTGGATGCTGCCTGGGTCACCAGTGCCCATCCATGCTGACCTACCAGACCCCTATACTGATCCCCCCTGGTGACACTTATATACACTGATCCCCCTGGTGACACTTATATACACTGATCCCTCCTGGTGACACTTATATACACTGATCCCCCCCCCTGGTGACACATATATACACTGATCCCCCCCCTGGTGACACATATATACACTGATCCCCCCTGGTGACACATATATACACTGATTCCCCCCCATGGTGACACATATATACACTGATCCCCCCATGGTGATACATATATACACTGATCCCCCCTGGTGACACATATATACACTGATTCCCCCCCCCCCCACGGTGACACTTATATACACGGATTCCCCCCCATGGTGACACAAATATACACTGATTCCCCCCCATGGTGACACATATATACACTAATTCCCCCCCATGGTGACACATATATACACTGATGCCTCCTGGTGACACATATATACACTAATTCCCCCCCATGGTGACACATATATGCACTGATCCCCCCTGGTGACACATATATACACTGATCCCCCCATGGTGACACAGATATACACTGATCCCCCCATGATGACACATATATACACTGATACCCCCATGGTGACACATATATACACTGATTCCCCCCCTGGTGACACATATATACACTGATCCCCCCATGGTGACACATATATACACTGATCCTCCCATGGTGACACATATATACACTGATCCTCCCATGGTGACACATATATACACTGATCCCCCCATGGTGACACATATATACACTGTGTAACGGAACTACGTATTTTGCCTGTACATCTATAATAAATCATGCAGTGGAATATTATGAGGTGTAAATATCCTCTGTCTGTCAGATGTAGATTGGAACTGAATCAGCCTGGTTCCTAAAACCTCTCCTAAGGTATGCTAATGCACCTGTCTATCCCCAAAGGTTAATTGATCTATTGTGTGTGTGAAAGACCCGTGTTTATCCTTAAGAGATGGTGTATTGTATTCCAAATTAGCAGTCTCCGGTCAGGTGTATTGAAATAGCATGTCAATTATGTTTACAAGAACTGTCAGGCTTTGCGGTGCCGAAATGTTTAGCTACTGATGGGATTATCTGTGATTGAGTATTGTTCTGGGGGTTGATTGAATTCTTTTGAGAAAGGAATATGGCTTCTTTGGTCTGGTGCCAGGAGGTCTACCTTGGGGCCCCCCTGTGGAGGGAGGGGGCGGAGAGTTCCATTGTTCCTTGATTACTTACAAGCTTGTAACTAGATATAAACCAAGAAATGTACCATTAAAGTTAGTCTACTTGACCCTTCAAAACGTAGCCCGTCTCGTTCTTGAAAGGGCATGCGATGGGATATTTATTACAACTGGACCTGACTCTCCCTCTGGCTCCTGTGGATGAGCTTATACCGGACTTACTTGCATAGCAACTTGCCAGGGAATAGGACGTCTCCAACGGCTGATACCCTCTCCCTCCTGTAGCTGTTACATTGGTTGGCAGCGGTGGGATGGTCCTTTTATCCAAGGAGCAAGTTCGGAATGGAGTCTCAGTACGCCAGGCTGAAAAGAACCACACTAAAAGATTTATTGGAGAGTCGTGGTAGGAGTGCCCGTAACAGACCACGGAGGGAGCTGATAGCTGACCTGCTGGAGCTGGACCAAATGGATGGATCCATGGAAGGAACAGAGCCCCTAGCACCTGTCAGCGAGGAAGATGTAATTACTGATATTGTACAGCGGAGATTATCCTTGTATCCAGAAACGTCCACGGAACTAATAAACCAGCTGTTCCGGGAAGCAAGAGAAGAGATTCAAACTAAGAGGAGACAAGAACTGGAACTGGTAAGAGCTAGACAGCCCATTACACACCCAGTTCCTACTTCCCCACCCGCTGCTACAGGAAAGAAAATACTGTTCACTGCATTTAAAGCTTTTGTAGAAAGTGAGGAGGAAATAGATGGATATTTGGCTGATTTTAAGAGGCAGTGCCCACTACACCAGGTACCACCAGACCAATGGGTCACTATATGGTCTGGGAAATTGTCGGGCAAAGCCAATGAAGCTTTTTGGGCTCTTGCTCCAGAGGATATTTTACAATATCAGCAAGTGAAAAAGGCGCTGTTAACCCGATATGCCGTAACTCCAGAAACCTACCGCCGTCGCTTCCGGGAATCCAAGAAGAAGGCTGTGGACTCCCACATGGAGTGGGCCAACTACAAAGGGTGGCATCCCATTGGGTCCAAGGGTGCAAGGCCAACACCGGGGAGGAAGTATTGCAGCTATTCCTAATGGAATATTTCTTCCAAGACCTGGCCGCAGACATACAGGACTGGGTACGAGATCGCCGTCCCTCTAACTTAAACGAGGCGGCACGGCTAGCAGATGAGTACGCGGGAACAAGAAAAGTAAGCCAGGGTACTACACGGCTGGCTCATGAGGTAGAACCGCGTACTCCAACAGGCACCCCACGCCCAGAGTTTCGGGCTCCAGTCTCACCAGGACCACCACGTCCTCAGGAACTCAACAACTACCCCGGGATTCGTCTAGGGCATGGGTCCTCAAACTATGGCCCTCCAGTTGTTCAGGAACTACAATTCCCATCATGCCTAGTCATGTCTGTGAATGTCAGAGTTTTACAATGCCTCATGGGATGTGTAGTTCTGTAACAGCTGGAGGGCCGTAGTTTGAGGATCCCTGGTCTAGGGTGACGTGCCATCACTGCAGCAACACGGGACATATTGCTAATTTTTGTCCTTTGGGAGCTACAAATAACAACTGGAGACGCCCAACACCCACCACAGAGGTCACTTCATCACGGCCCTCTGCGGCCCACTGCCTAGAGACCGAGGTGGGCCCTGAGGAATGTCTGGGAATTTTGTATGAGGCAGACCCAATACAAGCGGCCTCTCCAGATAACCGTCAGCATCACCGTCAGGAGGTACAGGTGAATGGACAAGTAGCACAAGGCCTAAGAGATACCGAGGCTACTATCACTCTGATTCAAAAACAACCAGGGCACAAAATGTCAGAGGGACAGATTCTCGTAGATGCGCGCATAATTATTATTATTATTATGCGGAGTGGCAAGTACCGTATTCCCTAAGCAAATGCGCTCCAAGATGCGCCTGCGTAGCAGGAATTCATCGGTGTAATCCGGCGCAACTCCAAAGTAGGAGGGAAGTGGGCGTGTTGCATTCTAATGAAGCGTGACCCCATGCAAATGAAGGCCGGGACGAACGGAGCATGCGCCATGACGTGGATGCCTTCTGCCCATGCGCAAAGCCTCCCTACGATTCGCCGGCGCTGTGTATATAGTGCGCCCACACATGCGTCCGTGCAGCGCAAAAGTCTCCCATTTTTTGGATTGTCACGGGAAATCTTTTGCATGACCATGGCTTCTATTGGGAAGGAGAGGAGAAAGAAAAATGTCTCCCCAGAGGAGAGGGCCATTGTCATTGCGGCAATGGAAAAGTATGATACCAGGCTCCATGGTGCTGACAGTGCGCGGACCAGCAAGTCCCGGAGGGATGAAATCCTGATGAAGGTGGCTTGCCAGGTTAATGCCCTCTCACACGAGATCCGGACACCGCAAGACATTCAAAAAAAGATGTCTTCTCTCTCCTCTGGTTTGGGGATTCCGGAAGGGAGTCATGAGATGGGGTCCAAGTACATATGCCGCATCACCTGGAAGTGTAAAGACAGGAGGATGTTAGTAGTGCATATGCCCCTTGTGATGTGTGCATCATGGGGGGGGGGCAGTCATGCCTGCCACCCATGTCACTCACCAACCAGCCAGCTGTCCCCATACATGTTGTTGCAAATAATATGAATGTATGAATTCTGACCATCCTCTGATTCCAGTCAAACAAGCCAGGATACCTCCTGCCCCCCCCCCCCTCAGGAATGGGATAAGTAAACTTGTCTCCAGGGAGTCTAGGAGGAGGACAGCTGTTGGGCAGTCTCCGCAAACAAACAAACAAAAGACATTGATAAGCTACAAGGACCAAAGGAGTCCCAGTGGCTAGGTAGGGAATGAACAAGGATGTGAGTCATGAAATGCAACGATTGGTTGAACATCAGATGGGCAGGCAAGATGGGAGGCGTTGCAAATGATTAATGAGTGAGGTTTGGTAAAAGGAGTTTGAAAGAAAACTTTCGGTCTCTATTGAATGCTGGAGTGAACCTATCATCTGAAGGCCTATGCTGAGACCACATGGACTAGGCCGCATGGAAGCCTGGCCGGTATTTTGGTCTTAGCCATGTGGTCAAGGCCAAGGCCTAAGCTCTCTCTTAACCCATCAGGAGCCAGTCAGAACTGACCAAACTTGAGTATCTTTCTATCTTATTTGCCCATATTCTAATAGGCCATAGGCAATTAAGTTAGTGATTGTATATTGTGCAATAGGAATTATGCTACAGCTTTGTTTACTATACAATGGACGCTTTTTGTTAGAATAAATATAACTGTTTAATTTCAAAGGTGTCTGTCTCAGTGACTAACGATTAGCCTCAGGCCTAGAGCACACTTTGGCCTGATATACAGTAGCAAATACAGGACTCATGCATGTTAATACAGATGCAATAGCTTATATATAGGTATTACAAGTTACAGTAAAGGATAGATACGTATAATTAGTTGTTGCATGGTTGATTATTTACTTCATTTTGGCACCCTAGATCGTTGGACATAGAGTCCACAAACCCTAATGTATTTTTTGTTTTGAGTCCATTAAGCTAAGAGTCCTCAACCCAGAACTGAAAATCATTGCAAGTTACGGACAAAGATTGGCGCTGGCTCGCGAATCTGAAAACCCTGCTTTGATGATCCAGAAAGTTCTGTAAAATCTCAACAGAAGTGTAGACGTACAGAAAACTGGTGAGATTGCTGGCTGATATGTTTATTTGTTAAGCGTTTGTATTGTAGTGTTCATGGCCTTTAGCCAGTCACGGGTACTGGTGAGTGAGGGGAATGATCACCCCTGGATATGCGATAAAGCCTGCAGATTGACAGGATAGACTACACATTTTTGCGGAAAAACTGGGAGAAATATATGTATATTTGTTATGATTTTTATTTTTTATTGAATTTTAAGTTTTTATTTTTAGTTAATTTTTTTTTTATTACCCATGTGAAAGTGAAAAGAGCTTTCTGTTCCTAGAGAAGGTATACACAACTGTGTGGAAAAAGTGGAATAGGTATATATTTTTTTATTTTTATATTTTCTTTTTTTTTTTTAATTGTTACTTTGAAGTTTTATTTTATTTCATGTTTTTGGTACCCAGGTGAAAGTGAAAATAGCTTTCTGTTCCTATAGAGCAGGGGTGGGCAATTATTTTTTCGATGGGGCCACATGAGAAACTAAAAATATTTTGGAGGGCCGGGCCAAAAGGCTAAACTCAATACTGCATAAAATCAATTGTATTTCTTTATAAAAAGCAGTAAATATCATTGTTGGACAACTGGTACGAGTACTTGTTATATAGTTAAACAATGAAAAAGTGAGGTTGCCTTACAAGAAAAAATTGCTTCTTTCAGTTCTCAGAGGCCTTTTCAAAACTGAAAGATGCAATATGATTGGTTGCTATGGGCAACTCAGCAACTTTTCCTCTGGACAGGTTTTGATAAATCTCCCCCAATGTTTAAAAGAAAATGTTTTCAGTTAACTACCCCTTTAAGCAAGATACATCATATTGAACTGTCACTAAACGTCACTACTAACAACATTTCACTACTAACAACATTTGTAGTCTTTGGTGTTTTAAGTTCTCTTTTCTTGTTCAGTGAGAGAAATCTAGTCTCTGCTGGGCTTTAACAAGTGCATCGAAGTCAGGTTGAATGTCTGAGGTGGAGATGCGAAGCACAGCTGACATATGATCATCAATGAGAGAGGATCTATACCTGGATTTCGTGAACTTCATCATTGAAAATGTTTGCTCACATACTGTACGTATGTAGAGCTAAAGAGAACCAACATCTTCTGAGCACGTCTCCTCATGTTTGGAAAGTTCTCCTCCTTGAGAGAAGAGTAGAAATCTAGCAAAGATCTTTACTTAAAGTGCTCTGCCAGTACTGCATCAGACTGCAGGTCGATGAGTTCCAGTTGAACATCACTGGGTGCATTATCCACACTGCAGGTAAAGAGAAAGGAAATCGGGCACATTTTGTCTTCGATTTGTCTGAGATCTTCAAATCGCCTTGAAAACTCACCATGCAATGCTCCCAACATGGATGAGTACCTGCGGAGGTGATCAGCTGGTGGTGTGACTTCTTTCAGGGTTTGCATGTGAGTTATATTGTTGCTCTCCAGTTGTCTTGAAAGAAACTGTAACTTTGTCATGAAAGCCTTCACCAGGCTGTGCATTTCATGAACAAAAAGGCCCTTGCCTTGCAGTTTGGTGTTCAGTTCATTCATCTGTGCAGTCACATCAACAGAAAATGCAAAATCTGCCATCCAGTCCTCATCTGAGAGCTCAGGGAAGTCTTTGCCTTTCTTCTCACAATACTCCCGAATCTCTGCTTTCAGGTCCCAGACTCTTTTTAGCACTTTTCCCAGACTGAGCCATCTGACAGCTGTGTGGTAGCCGATGTCACGATGCTCGGTCTCATGCTCCTCCAATAGTGCGACAAACTGTCTGTGGTTCAATGCTCTTGCCCTGATGAAGTTTACTATTTTAGTAACAACATCAATGACATGGTCAATTTTTAGCACTGATTTGCATAACACATGTTGGTGTAGAATACAATGCAAAAATACAAGTTTCTGATCCATGTCAATTTCAGTCACTTTATCTTGCATACGTTTCAAAAGTCCGACATTTTTTCCGGTGAGATTTGGACATCCGTCCGTTGTGACGCCTGTCAGTCTGTCCCATTTCAGTCCCAGCCTGTCCATGCACTTATTTACCTCCGTGAACAGATCACTCCCTGTCGTCGTTCCTTTCATCGACTGCATTGCTGCCAGCTCCTCCGTAATCTTGAACTCGGGGGTTATCCCGCGGACGAATACAAGTAACTGGGCTGTGTCACCGACATCACAGCTTTCGTCCAAAACCAAGGAGAAAAAGTCGAAACGTGCCACTTCACGTTGCAGCTGAAGCTCCAAATTCCCCACAATGTCCTCGATCCTTCTAGTCACGGTTCGCCTGGACAGAGGGACTTGCTCAAATGCCTATTTTTTTTCAGGGCATATTAGTGCTGCCAAGCACTCTTTGATAAACTCCCCCTCTGAGAACGGCTTACTGTATTTCGCAATTTTGTGGGATATCACAAAGCTGCTCTGGGTTGCTGCATCCCTGGCTGCGTGAAGTTTTGTAAAACAGCCTTGCTGCTTTTGCAACTTAGCTAGCAAAGCTTCCGAAGTCTGCACCCTTTCTGCGTCAGTCAAGTTTTTATATTTTGCAGCATGTTTTGTCTCGTAATGCAGACTCAAATTGTAGTCCTTAAAAACGGCGATCTGCTCCCTGCAAACTAAACATGCGGCTTTACCTCTGATTTCGGTAAATAAATACTTAGCAGTCCAATTCTTTTGGAAGACTCTGCATTCAGCATCTACCTTTCTCTTTTTAGCAGACATTTTGAGACCTAGAGTCCTGTTGTGACAAGGATCCAATCACGTGCACCCAGGGCTGCCTATGCAACCAAAAACAAAGTATTAGGTTGGTTGCATAGTTCCCCCATATTTGTAGCATAGTTTCCCTATATTAGGTAGCAGTTCCCCCACATTATGTAGCTGCAGCAGTTCTCACAGATTTGTAGCATAGATTACCCCCAAACACCCCCCCTCCACCAATGCCGTTTTATTTTTTGCTTGCAGGCTGTAAGCAACAAATAAAATGGCACAGGGGGACAGGGGGGGATTTGGATGCCCCCCCCCCCAAAAAAAAAACCTGCTACACACTTCTGTACAATTATACCTTGTATGACAGTCAGACAGTTACTTCCCCAGCAGTGGACCAGCGCTCAGTCATGGCTTACTTACTTTCCTCCTTCACCTGGCTGAGGGCTCTCACAGCACCGCGGCACACACTCCTCTCGCAAGGCCTCATAGGACGCCGGGGATGGCCTCTGGATGACGTCACGCCGCCGGGACGTCAGTGACTGTGTTTAGTACTGAAGGGGAGGAGCATGCTCAACCTCGGCGCAGAGGCACCACCCGGGCCGCAAGAGGCTCCATTGTTGTGTATAATAGCCGCGGCTTGCGGCTCTGCTGTATAACTATGTTAGCTGCGGCCCACGACTCGCGGCCCACGATTAAATGATGCTGAGCAATATCGGGCCTATGAATAATGCAGCTGCCTGCTGCTTGGACAATGCGGATCGATCATGTATTATATAGCGGCCGTCGGCCGGACACTGTGAGAGACATTTGAGCCTACATTGTGATGGGGGCCTGGAGCTGCAGCTCCATCAGCCCCATTGTTAATCCGGCCCTGTTGCTAGCGATCCGCCCGGGGGCCGGATTAAAAGGTCCGCCGGGCCGTAGTTTGCCCAGCTCTGCTATAGAGGATCAATGTGGCCTGCAATCTAAAAGGGCTAGAAATCAGTGATAGATAATCTACTGATGTTGGAAGAGCATTGATTGCTGTGCTCGGAACTCAAGTTTAAATAGCTTTAAAGAAAGTTTTTTTTTTTTTTTTTCAGATGTGTATTGTCTAAGGCAACTGGCCAAACAGCTTTTCAGTTGAAGCTAGTGGCAGATTAGCATAACAATGGATTCTCTTGGAAAACTACTTAATGAGAATGGTTTTAATACTGTACAAAACAGGGCAATAACATGAAATCATGGATTTTGTGGGCAATGTAATGAATATAGCTAAGAAGTGTGATGCAGATGCGGGTAAACGTATTGAACAATTAGTAAATGAGAAGTGTGTATTGGTAAAAAGGGTTAGTATGTTAGAGGAAACATGTATGTTGAGGGAACAGTGTATCGCATCTTTAGAAAAGAAAGAGGCTGTGAATGAATCTGCGATAAAGGTACTTAAAAGAGAGTTTCAAGAATATAAAACTCAAATAGCACACAAGGATCTATCTTTGGAAGCACAAGCAATGGAGAAAATGCACAGCCATTGTTGTGCTAACAAGGATACACAGCCCAGTGTGACAAAAGAGCAGTGAGAAGGGATGCTAATAGAAGAGCAACCAGTATGGTCAGCTGACAAGACGGAAGAGGCTGATCACAGTTCGCCTCTATTTACTCCTGCGTCACAAAGTACTTGGCCAGGATCTACAATTTTAAGAAGTGAGGGTGGCACCCAATCCACGACACTCTCCATACAAGATCGCACAAATCTGTGCCAGATTTTGGGAAAATTTGACACAAGCGCCTCACCCATTAATCTCTCAATCAGGCTAGAAGCTGTAGTGACACAGTACATTTTAAACGATAGGGATGCATGCGCACTCCTTCGCGCATGGCTTCCATTGCAACTGTGTGGAGAACTGCAACCACCAGTCGGGAATCATAGAGGTCTATCTCCCGAGTTAAACTCAAATTGGGGGAACTCGGCAGATAGAATGAGGAAAATGCAGCTCATAATGGGAGGAAGGGATACTAAGGGTGCAGATGCCCTAGAAAATACTAAATTTAGAAGGGGAATTGATCCAATACTCTTTTGCAGTGAATACTTCACCATGTATAAGGCTACATACAATTGTCCTGATATTTCTCACGATGACAGTAGTTTTCTGTGTTCTATGGCTAATAAGTGCACATGCATTGATTACCATACCAAAATTGCACTGAGGAATGCCACCTCGTACCAGACCTTTGTAAATACATTAAGGGACTGGGTTCGGGAGACAGATAAAGACAATAGGCCCCATAAAAGAATTGCAGAAGTAGCCGAAAGCACAGTAGTGGTGACACCCCCCCGCAAATGCCAACTGCATAATAAAGGTAGAAATTAAGGTTGAAAAGTTAAATGGAAATGCGGTAACCGCATTAGAAAATGATTCTGGTATTGAATCAGTGGAGACATCTGATGAGTGCATCTCTAGTGACTAGTCCTCGGATGATCAACGTATAAAGTCTGTTCAGAGTGATGTTATGCAACAACGTGGGTCTCCATCTCTTTATACTCAGAGAAGGCCCCAGGCAGGGAGACCGACCCTTAAATGTTTTTTGTGTAAAAAGGGGGGTCACATTGCCAGATTTTGTTGGGCGGCGAATAATATCAAAATAGGATCTCAACACCCCAAAACTACCCCAAGACGGTATGAAGTGTATTCGGTGAGATGGGGTAACCCTAGGCATAGAGTCCATAATACTCAGTTAAGACAGGGGAGTCATCATGAAAAGGGGGAGGAGCCACATGTTCATTCAAGTATAGCAAGGGGAGGAAACAGTGGTAGCAACCCTTAAAGAGCTGCAGGGATGGTGAGAATTTTTGGGTTAACGTTTCTTTGCGATGAATAAGGATTTAGATGTTAGAGTTAGAGATTTAACGGTCATGTTTGGAAAATTATAGAGGACCTTGATATATGTATATTTTCGAGGATAAGCCTCTTATTTGAATTTTTTTAATCTAACCTTTGATTTTTTTTTTTTTTTTGTAATTTTTTTTTCTCCCTCTCTCATGTAATTTTTTATTATTCACATTTTTTTAAATTATTATTATTTTAATAATTTTCATTTTTCAATTTTTTTTTATAAATTTTCATTTTCAATTTTTTTTCATTTTTCAATTTTTTTATTATTTTAGTAATTTTCATATCTTTTTTATTATTATAATTTTTATTTCATTTTTTTATAGGTTTTTTATTATATTAATTGTTAGGGTTAGTACACCTGAAAAGAATCATTAGCAACTGACTTGGTGGTCGTTGAATTATTTCCTCAATTAGCAGCTGGCTACAGTAGGAAGGGCAAACAAGGAGAGAGGCACCTCTGGGTGTAGTATGTTAAAAAACAAATTTAATTACAAAGCCAAAGATAAGAAAACCACTCACATTTTGGTGGTGATATACAGGCATATCAAAGTTTCTCCAGAATGGAGGGGTGGCTGTCATCTGGTGCGCTCGTTCATCCACTTTGTGTCCACTGGTGTAGCGCTGTGTGGTGAGGAGTCAGTCCTGTTTCCCTTGATGTTATGAGTGGGTGCAATGGATGAGACAGTCCTCAAAGAGCACAGCGCTGTGCAGCAGAAACAGCGGGCGATGGATGGTGACGTCACCAGGCAAGCGACGCGTTTCCGAATGCTAAGGCAGAGAATGACACGACTGCCGCATTCCTTTCTCAAGCTGATTGAGAAAGGAAGCCATTTTTAGCTGCGGGAATTGCGTTTTGTTTTTCTTTTGAATTCCAATATTTTGTCATTCGTCCACCTGAAAGTGGGAGTAATGCATGGGTGCATGGATCTCAAAGTACAGATAATGCATTGTTTTTTTTATTGCTTAAAATGTAGAATTTTTGAAAAGGAACGGTCACATTCATTTTTTTTTTATATATTTTAGATTTTTGCTTGTACCATGGGGAGCCATTTTAGAATGGGTTCATCCTAGAGGAATCATGGTGTTTTGATAATTTTTTTAGAAGTCAGGAATGCTAAATTCCTGTGTTATGAAATATTATTGATAAGAATTTGATTCTGCTCTTGTTCATTAATTCCAGAATCTTGGTGGAGCGAAATTGGAGAGGATTCTGGAACAGAGATGAAGAATGTTCATCTGGTTGGAAGTTCGTCTGTGCCATACCACACCGAAAATTTGTTCTGATAAATGTTCACGAGAGAAAAGATTCAGATTAATACCTGAAATATAAGATTTCTTTTTCTTAAGGACAATTTTTGCACTAATACTGAATCTGAAAGACTTTGCCCAACAACGAGATGCGTGAAACATTTTGCCAAAGTTTCTCCTGTCATTTATGGATGCAAACGGACTATGAATACAAATGCAATGGGTTGGAGGTTGGGGAAGGAATATAACGTATCCAATCCTTCAGAACAAAAGATGTAAAATATGTTTTTTATTGTGGGAGGAGGAAATGAAAGAAGGAAATGTTTTTTTGTTCAAATGTATTGACATAACTGAATATGGTGCAGGTACCTAGGGGGCTGGCACTTGTGAAACGCTGGCTACCAGGGTACAGTATGCCATCATTACATGGTGCTTCAGCATCTCGCAATGGTTGATAGAATCCTACCCTATATGTGCTAAATATACCCTGCATCAAGTACGGTATATTAGTGGCTTGCTCCCAAAGATGTGCGGACACAGGTTCAGGGCATGTATCTCTGAGGAGTAACCAGAAGAGGAGGGATGTATTCAGCACTATATTGGGGGAATAGGACCCAGTGTAACGTGGCTCGAGATTTTGTCAACCAGGATGAGAGGTGGTAGAGAGTGTGAGATGGTATAGGACAGGTATATGTCATTGGCTCTGGCGTGCACGCAGCGGTAGGCGGAATTATGGGCCACCATCAAGCTGATTGTACAGTCTCTCTGTGAGGGCCAGTGGCCTGATGAGTTAGCATCACTGCTCAGTAAGACCTTGCAAAGCACTTTGCTTACAATAATCCAAACTGGTAGTCGAATGCCTGGATGGGCTGTACTGGTTTGGATTGTGAAAGGTTGTGCTGTATGATCCATGTACAGAAGTGCAGACTCAGTCTGTATATTTTGTGGCGTCAAGGGGCTTACTGACTGGGGATTCTATCTTGTTGCATCTGTGGCCAAGTGAACCACATGTGGTCAGAGAGTACATAGCTGGGGGCAGGTTTATATTCCCCTCTATCGAAAGCATGACCACGATGTCCTCTGCATACCAGGTCAATGCGCAGTACTGTGTTCTGGATGGAGAGATCATTGCTGGGAAGGAAGCACCTGGTTATTATTTAGGGAGTAGACAAATTTGTCCTTGTCCTAAAGGATACCAATGTAACGTCAGTCATGAAACAAGGGTATTTCTTGAACCTAACAGTAGGTAGAGGTGCAGGATATACCCTGGGCATAGTCACTGAAGTCGAATCACAGGGATGGAATTCTGTGTTTTTTTTTTTTACTTTTTTATCATTTTTTGAGATTTATATGTGTTGTTAGATTTAAAACTTATATAGGAAGCTCTCCTGCGTACCTATGCAAGTTGAGGGACAAGTTGACGGTAATTTCTCTTAGTACAAATTAGAGACTTTGCTGCCAATTAAGATCCCTGAGGTATCACAGACAAGCCACGTTGCAGTCGGAAAAACCACTGTGCAAGCCTGCATAATCCCGACCTGTATTTACAGTGAAGAGTTATAGGAGGTTGGGAGCGGGATACGCGATTTGATGGGTCATATGTATATACTGTATGTATATTAAGGTGTTGGGTGATATATGTCATGGTGTAAGGTGATAACGGTGTGTTTTGGGCCAATAAGATGGGCAAGAAAGACGCTCCTCTGGGCTCTGTAGCTGAAAGATGGTTAATATTCTGCTCTGAGTGTGTGCTGGTGAATGATGAGCGAATGGACAGCCCCTTGCCCTGCCTATACTGCGCCCCTGCATGAAGATGTCAGAAAGAAACAAAGAAGACACGGAATGGTAACCTGGAAGCCGTCACGGAAGTTGATGCGTCACCCAGTAGCAAAGCGGCACATGTTGAGGAGCACATATCAGGGATCCAGCCCTGTGTCCCGATCGCCGCACATGCGCGGTAGAGCCGCACTCCGGCGCGTGCCCGTGCGGCAGAGGCGTGCGCATGCATGCATGCACGGTCTGGTGGCGCGGCGCGCGCAGGGGCGCGCGCAGGAGCGCGCATTCCCCCCCGGAACCAATCAGAGGCCTGACCAGGCTATTTAAACCAGCGCCTGTCTCATGGCGGGTTGCTGGTTTGTCTTCAGCTTGTGCTTGGACTCTCTGCCGCTTACCTGAACTACTGACCCGGACTTCCGTACGACTCTGCTCTCGCCCTGAATTTGACCTTGGCTTTGTTCCTGGATACGCTGTCTTCTCTGCCCCCTGACCTCTGGCTTGGCTTCGACTTGTTGATTCTCTCTGACCCCTGAACCTCGGCTTGCCTCCCGGACCTGTCTCCAGTCTCATCCGCTTGTACCTGCTACCTTAGGCTACCAGCTACCTGAAGTTACCTGCTACCTCTAGCCACCTGCTACTTCAAGCTACCTGCTACCTTACGCTGCTTGCTCCACAGCTGCTCAGTACCTGCCCTGCACCTGTCCTGTGCCTCCCAGGCTGCCTGCTCTGCTCAACACCTCAAGTAGGGGATCCAGTTCAAGTCTTCACCGGAATCTAAGCTACCAACCAGGACCTCGCTGGCGCTGGTGCCTCCTGGTGCCTACCTCCTCTGTCCCAACTCCAAGGGACGGTGTGCAACGGCATCTCGGCTTCGGTAAGTACGTAGTCTGATAGCACAGCACGTTGAAACCATTATGGACGGTCCCAAAGAGCTGTTTCTGAAGCACATGTTGGAAGGAAGACAGTTGATGACTGTTCCAGAGGTATTGATTCTGAGACACATGTTGGAAGTCAGTTATGGACTGTTTCATAGGAGCCGGTTCTGAAGCTTATGGTAAAGAGGGGCAACACGGTGAAACCACTGTGGGCTATTCCATAGGACCTGTCTCTGAGGCGCATGTTGAAGAATGCAACACATTGAAACAGTGGAGGACTGTTCAGACCATATGGACTGTTTGAGGGGAGCCATGTCTACAGAACGAGGATATGTGCCTTATTAGGCGCAAAGCGGCATATGTTGCAAATAATATGAATGTATGAATTCTGACCATCCTCTGATTCCAGTCAAACAAGCCAGGATACCTGCCCCCCCAGGAATGGGATAAGTAAACTTGTCTCCAGGGAGTCTAGGAGGAAGACAGCTGTTGGGCAGTCTCTGCAAACAAACAAACAAAAGACATTGATTACTACAAGGATCAAAGGAATCCCAGTGGCTAGGTAGGGAATGAACAAGGATGTGAGTCATGAAATGCAACGATTGGTTGAACATCAGATGGGCAGGCAACATGGGAGGCATTGCGAATGATTAATGAGTGAGGTTTGGTAAAAGGAGTTTGAAAGAAAACTTTTGGTCTCTATTCGCTTGAATGCTGGAGTAAACCTATCATCTGAAGGCCTATGCTGAGACCACATGGACTAGGCCGCATGGAAGCCTGGCCGGTATTTTGGCCTTAGCCATGTGGTCAAGGCCAAGGCCTAAGCTCTCTCTTAACCCATCAGGAGCCAGTCAGGAGGGACCGAACTTGAGTATCTTTCTATCTTATTTGCCCATATTGTAATAGGCCATAGGCAATTTGTTAGTGATTGTATATTGTGCAATAGGAATTATATGCTACAGCTTTGTTTACTATACAATGGACGCTTTTTGTTAGAATAAATATAACTGTTTAATTTCAAAGGTGTCTGTCTCATTCACTAACGATTAGCCTCAGGCCTAGAGCACACTTCGGCCTGATATACAGTAGCAGATACAGGACTCATGCATGTTAATACAGATGCAATAGCTTATATATAGGTATTACAAGTTACAGTAAAGGATAGATACGTATAATTAGTTGTTGCATGATTGATTATTTACTTCACATGTTCTGCTCGAAATCTGCTGGGATGGTGCTTTGACGGTATATGTAGCTGTCATGGCTGAATCCGGGGTCTTTGGCACGGACGTGCCATATGAGGTATTTGGCATCAGCTATCACCTGTACGTTCATGGAATGCCAGTGCTTCCGATTGCGATATATGTGCTCTGTGGCACTGGGGGGCTGTAGTGCCACATGTGTGCAATCAATGGCCCCGATGGTGCGTGGGAATCTGGCAAGTCTGTAGAAATCTGTCATTGCCTTCTGCCGCAGGTCCTCAGTGGTGGGTCTGATGATATGGTGGGACATGCGTCTGAGGATTGTGGGGATAACCTGGTGCACACATCTGCTCATGGAGGATTGTGACATCCCAGCCACAACTCCACTTGTACGCTGGAATGAACCACTGGCCAGGAAATGGAGTGTTGCCAGTACCTTCACCAGTGGCTGCAGTGCATGTGAGTGGTGTGTTGGGCTGGTGATGTCATCCTGCAGGGCTGTGGTTATTTCCAGGATGGCAGCAGGGGTGAATCTGAAGATGCGATACACCTCATCCTCACCCATGCCAAAGAGGCTCATGCGTGCTCGGTAGATCCTCTCACGTGTCCCCCTCCTCCTCCTCCTCCATCTATGCGCCTCTTCTTCTGCATACATTAGTAGTGATAAGACCATGGCTGCCCCTGGCATGTTGGCATACGAATGTGTTGTCCAGTAAGTGTGATTGCTCAGCTCGTCCGTTATGGTGCTGCTGTAGTTGCTTTCCAGCTGACTTGCACACGGTCTTGAGCAAACTTTCCCGTGCTTTTATGAGGGGTATGTTTACTCAAGGCTTTCGTGTTACGCGCACCACGCGTAGCCTACGCCAAACGCGCGTAGTTTCGGGAATCCACTCATCTCCCTCATTTGCATATTTGCATGGTAATTCAATGGGAGCTGAATATGCGCGATGCATAACTATGCGCCTACGCCGCGCTAGCTTAAAGCATTTTCGCCGCTCAGACGAAAAAGATTTTCTGGCGTATGTGGTTCTGTGTTTACGGCGCATCGATACGCCGGCGCACATTTACAATTACGCCGCGCATATCCATTTACGCAGGCGTAGCGCCTCTGAGAATCTGGCCCAGACTGTCCATTAAATCCACCCAGGCAGTCACAGTCATGGAGACAGCCAGAAAGAGGGAACCCCCACACATCCATGCCTGCGGCCCACTGCGTTGGGGAGGAAGAACATTGGGGCGTTCTGCACGAGGCAGATCCGATACAAGCAGCTAACCAGGACAACAGGCAGACTGCCTGGGTCAATGGAAAGGCAGCCAATGGGTTACGCGATACTGGGGCCACGATGACACTGCTACAGAAGAAACTCATCCCAGAGAGCCAGCACACCGGAGACACCGTAGCCAAAAGAGTAGCAGGAGGCACCGTCTTCCGGCTACCCGTTGCCCGGGATCACCTGGATTGGGGGGTTGGTTCGGGACATGTGAATGTGGGGGTGATAAAGGATTTGCCAGCAGATGTACTACTGGGGAATGATTTGGCCCCCCTTGTTTCTGCGTAAGCCCCGATGTGCCCCGCTGAAGCCCACACAGTGACTACCTGTGCCCCAACCCGCGTTGCTGGAACCAACTTGCTTGCTGCTGAGACCCGGGTAAGACTACCTTCCCCGACATGTACTGTAGATCCGGGCCAATATCAAAGTCTAAAATGGGAATGTGACAAGTTGGCCAGTGAGAAATCAGAGATGCAACGACACTACGTCATGTATTATGAGATGTCCCGTGGCTTGAACATTGAAATGCACAAACAGGCTGAAATTGTCAAAAGGTTAAATGGGATCTGCGCTCAGGTGGTGCCTTATCTCTCCCAAGGGCATCAGCAACAGGTTTTGGGAGCCATTGAGAGGGCAAAGCAAGTGACTGTTCCGGAACTGAATTCCATTATTCACCTTCACCATCAGCTACCGACCTGGCAGATTTAATGGCAATGCCGTTGGACTGTCCAGGCAAACTGAACTTTTACCCTAACAGCAGACCGGACATCCCCAAGTTGACCCGAAAAGGATCAACCTGGGTCTGCCAGAGTGTTCCACAAAAGGGGAGTAGTGTAACGGAACTATGTATTTTGCCTGTACATTTATAATAAATCATGCAGTGGGATATTATGAGGTGTAAATATCCTCTGTCTGTCAGATGTAGATTGGAACTGAATCAGCCTGGTTCCTAAAACCTCTCCTTAGGTATGCTAATGCACCTGTCTATCCCCAAAGGTTAATTGATCTATTGTGTGTGTAAAAAGACCTGTATTTATCCTTAAGAGATGGTGTACTGTATTCCAAATTAGCAGTCTCCGGTCAGGTGTATTGAAATAGCATGTCAATTATGTTCAGAAGAACTGTCAGGCTTTGCAGTGCCAAAATGTTTAGCTACTGATGGGATTATCTGTGACTGAGTATTGTTCTGGGGGTTGATTGAATTCTATTGAGAAAGGAATGTGGCTTCTTTGGTCTGGTGCCAGGGGGTCTACCTTGGGGCCCCCCTGTGGAGGGAGGGGGCGGAGAGTTCCATTGTTCCTTGATTACTCACAAGCTTGTAACTAGATATAAACCAAGAAGTGTACCATTAAAGTTAGTCTACTTGACCCTTCAAAACGTAGCCCATCTCATTCTTGAAAGGGCATGCGATGGGATATTTATTACAACTGGACCTGACTCTCCCTCTGGCTCCCGTGGATGAGCTTATACCGGACTTACTTGCATAGCAACTTGCCAAGGAAAAGGACGTCTCCAACGGCTGATACCCTCTCCCTACTTGGGTAGCCGTTACACACTGATCCCCCCTGGTGACACATATATACACTGATCCCCCCATGGTGACACATATATACACTGATCCCCCCATGGTGACACATATATACACTGATTCCCCCATGGTGACACATATATACACTGATTCTCCCCCATGGTGACACTTATATACACTGATTCCCCCCCATGGTGACACTTATATACACTGATTCTCCCCCATGGTGACACTTGTATACACGGATTCCCCCCATGGTGACACATATATACACTGATTCCCCCCCATGGTGACACATATATACACTGATTCCCCCCCATGGTGACACATATATACACTGATTCCCACCATGGTGACACATATATACACTGATTCCCCCCCATGGTGACACGTATATACACTGATTCCCCCCCATGGTGACACCTATATACACTGATTCCCCCCTGGTGACACATATATACACTGATTCCCCCCATGGTGACTAGTGTTGAGCAGAATATGCCATATTCGATTTCGCGATATATCTCGAATATATAGTCGAATATTCTAGATATATTCGCTAAATACGAATATTCGTGATATTTTTTGGAAATGAAATGATTGCGAATTTTCGCTATTGCAAATGCGAATGCGAATGCCAAATTTCGAGAAATGCGGAATGGAGCACTCTGATTGGCTCAGAATATTCTTGATATTTTATAATACCAAATAATTGCGAAATTTCGAGAAATGCGGAATGGAGCACTCTGATTGGCTCAGAATATTCGTGATATATTACAATACAAAATAATTGCAAATATTCGGCAAATGCGGAAGGAGCACTCTGATTGGCTCAGAATATTCTTGATATATTACAATACAAAATAATTGCAAATATTCGGCAAATGCGGAAGGAGCACTCTGATTGGCTCAGAATATTCGTGATATATTACAATACAAAATAATTGCGAATATTCGGCAAATGCGGAAGGAGCACTCTGATTGGCTCAGAATATTCTTGATATATTACAATACAAAATAGTTTCGAATATTCGGCAAATGCGGAAGGAGCACTCTGATTGGCTCAGAATATTCTTGATATATTACAATACAAAATAATTGCGAATATTTGGCAAATGCGGAAGGAGCACTCTGATTGGCTCAGAATATTCGTGATATATTACAATACAAAATAATTGCGAATATTCGGCAAATGCGGAAGGAGCACTCTGATTGGCTCAGAATATTCTTGATATTTTATCGTAATTTCGCAAAAATGCAAATGAGAAATTGATTGCGGAAATTCGACAGTAACACTCTGAAATCGAATATATGTGTTATTTTAGCTAAAAACAATATTGCAAATTTCTCGAAAATAATCGCGCGATATCGCTATTGCCGAATAATCGCATTGTGATTTTTCGGCAATATAAAATGATCGCTGCAGCTACTCGGCCCAAGGTCTCTAATCATACCAGCAATGCTTTTAGACGTCGATGGGGGATCTCTAGGATGTGATCTGTTCTAAAAGAAAATTGAAAAAATACGAATATTCGAAATAGCGAATATTCACCGCGAAATTCGGAATATATCGCGAATACTCGAATATGCCATATTCGAGCCGAATATTCGCAATACGAATATTCGTGAGCAACACTACCTAGTATGAGGGAGGTGCACTCAGAGCGAGGTCCACCATCAAAGGGGAGTGGTTGGATATTGCCCTGGGGAGATAGTCTATTCTAGATACCATATTAAGCATATCTGACGACATTAGACACAGTTTAAAAAGAAGGGGGAAGAAGTGGGGAAAAGGGATGGTCGGCCAGCTAGGGGCCTGAAGGGATTACTTTGGGCAACAAAAAATTATCTAAAGATGGTAGTGATACAAAACGTAGTTTATTAGTTGGTATCAAAAATTTAAAATATGAGAACTACATAAACAAATGATAGCCATGCAAATATTGGATATCATATGTGCAACAGTGACGAAGACGAAGACGAGACGAAGCTACGCCAATGTGCCAGGCGAAACACGTTGACGTCACCAGCTAGCGTGATCACGTGACACCAAAGGCTTGCATGGAGGACGGAGGAACACAGGGGCAGATTCACGTAGATCGGCGCATTATCATTCCGGCGTAGCGCACCACTTTTCCGTTAGACTTGCGCAATCTAGCCGCGTAATCCGGCGATTCACGTAGCTTTTACGCAAGAGCTTGCGCAAACGTAAGGTTTTTTCCGGAGGCGTAAGGAGGAGTAATACAAATTGGGAGGGACGTGGGCGTGTTACATTGAAATGAGCCGTGACCCCATGCAAATGAAGGGCCGGCCGACTCGCGCATGCGCGCGTGAAGGAAACCATGTCAGCTCCGTTGTGCGCATGCTCACAACTCGGGAGCGGCGCAATCATTGAAATTGGAAATGGACTAGGGCAACGTTGTGAACTACGCAGACAGCATAAATAGACACACACAAACGCCCTTCCATTGCAAAAGTACATCCCTTTGTGTCCCTTCCCATTGAATCAAGTGCTTTTGCTCTGTTGTTCGTTAGAGTGTGTTTTGTAGTTGTGAGATTAGTGTTCTGTGTGATCCTGTGCTTGTTGGTAGTTTTGTGAAAGTGTATTTTGATAAGTGTTTGAGACTGTTTGTTTGATTGATATATTTCTGAGCGTTTGTTTTCTTGCTTTATTTTTTCATCTGATTTTTTTGTGTGTGTTTCTTGCTGAGTGCTAGTGTGATTTTTGGCTGTTCTTTTTCTCTTTGTGTGTGTTCTTGTCTGATTGGTTGTGCTTGTATTTGTGACAGATTTTTGGTGACTGCTAGTGAGTTTGTTTGGAAGTATGACTGAGAGAAAAAGAAAGCTCAATTTTACTGTGGGGGAAAAAAGAATTCTTGCCCGGGCCATTACCGACTATGGGCGTTTTCTCCACGGCCCGCAGAGTGCCACCACCACCCCGGCCAGGAGGAGGGAGATCTTGGATATGATCACAGAGCAGGTCAATTCATCGGGGGAGGGGGAGACACGGACCCGCTCTGGGATAGAAAAGAAAATAAATGACCTCCGGCGTGAGGTGAAAAAAAAACTGGCCGCAATAAATGCCCATGCCAGGGGCACAGGAGGGGGCCCACCATGCCGGGTTAGATTTTCAGAGACGGAGCGTGTGGTGGCCCTGACCTTTCACCGGCATGAAGTGGAGGGCCTGCCAGGCTTTGACACAAGTCCGGTCCCCGCGGTGCCAGGTAAGGTTTTTATTTCTCTCAGGTGTGTAGCATGTGTGGGGGAGGGGGTGAAAGGGAATATGTGGCAAGTGTGTGGATCCTCCAACCTGTGAATGGTTTGTGTCATCCACAGCTGTGCAGGAGGGTGCAGGGCCATCTGGACTGACCGCTCCAACCCCAGGACAGCAGCCTAATGAGGCCCCCCCAACAAGGCCAGAGTCCGCAGAGGAGGAACAAGAGGAGGGGGAGGATCATGCGGAGGACGATCATGAGGAGGAGCAGAATCATGAGGAGGAGGAGTCCATGGAAGGCACTGGCCCTTTGGTTTCTGCGGACTCTTCCCCTCTGGCTGCAAGAAGCCTGCCCTCCCTAAGGGTGAGCCCCCCCCCCCTCTTCCCCCAACATGGCTCCCCTCACAAGGGCCTCCCCTTCTCCCCGGCCACAACCATCAGCTGGAGCCAGGAGGTCATCCCAAAGCACCAGGGGGGCGCCCAATCTCATGCCCGCCTGTCTGAGAAGGAACCTGGCCACCCAGACCCGCCTTCTGAGACAGCTCTGCCAGACTATGGGGCGGGTGGATCAGAGCCTGTCCTCCATTAATGATAGCCTGGGTAACCTGGACTCCCACTCCCGGGCCTCCACAACCTGCCTAAATGACCTGCAAACTACAGCAGCAGGCGTTGGGCAGGATGTGAGGGCCCTTACCCAGGCTATCCAGGGCAACACGGCAACACTTGGTGCTGCCCTGGACAGAATAGCCGTGGCCTTGGAGGGCAGGCCGCCAGGTGGGCAGATCTCAGGGGCTGCTCCTCCTTCCCCGGCTTTTCCCCTCCCCCATGCGTCTCCCCTGAGGGTCCGGGGCCGTGGCCGGGGGCGCCCCAGGCGTGGCTCAGGCAGAGGGCAATAATTTTTTTTTCACCCTTTTGTTTGTTTTGAAAGCTTTTTTATTTTTGTTCTCTGCTTTTTTTTGTTTTTTCTAAGCAAATTTTTTTTACTATGCATTTTTTGTTTCTATGCATTTTTGTTTGTTTGACTTTTTTGGCATATTTTGGGTTGTGAATGATGTTTGAATGTGGGGGTGACATTCCTGCTGGAAAAGGGGTGTCACCCTCAATTTTGGTGGAGAAGGGTTCCCCAGGACCAGGGAGAAGTGATTCCCAGGTCCGTGTGAATGGTGTATGAATGTACAGTGACATAATTGGAGCCTTGACGTGGCGTTACTGCTCACCAGTCTTGCATGGTGGACTGGTGCCAATCCAATTTGATGAGGATGTGGGGTGTGTGTGCTAGGGACCATAGTGGTGTGCATGCATGCATTCTCATTGTGCCATGATTAATGTGTGTGTTTAACGTGCAAAGATGCCCAATATGAGCTGCCTCCTGACTGCTCTTCCCTCAGAAGACGGGGTATCCTCGGTTAGGGGTTGATTTTCTGGTTGGGGGGTCAGATCATCACGTAGCTCAACCTGCAGGCCCTTCCTCACTGCGAGATTGTGTAGCATGCAACATGCAGCGATGATATGGCACACGAAGTTTGGGGAATACAACAGTGTACCCCCAGACTTATCCAGGCATCGGAAACGTGACTTCAGGAGGCCAAAGGTGCGCTCCACCACTGCACGGGTTTTGATGTGTGCTTCATTGTATCGTTCCTCTCCTGGGGTTTGGGGGTTCCGGATAGGAGTCATGAGATGGGGTCCCAGTGCATATGCAGAGTCACCTGTAAAGGAAAAGACAGGAGAATGTTAGTCATGCATGTGCCACTTCTGTTGTGCATCACGGGAGGGGATAGTCATGCCTGACTCCCATGTCACTCACCAACCAGCCAGGTGTTCCCATACACGTTCTGTTCGAATTCTGTTCGGATGTGGCTTTGATTGTAGATGTAGCTGTCATGGCTGGACCCTGGGTGTTTGGCACGGACGTGCCATATGAGGCCTTGGGCATCAACTATCACCTGTACGTTGATGGAGTGCCAATTCTTCCGATTGCGGTACATGTGCTCGGTCTCATGGGGGGGCTGGAGTGCCACATGTGTGCAATCTATGGCCCCGATGGTGCGTGGGAATCTGGCAATTCGGTAGAAATCTGCCATTGCCTTGATTCGAAGCTCCTCAGTGGTGGGTTTGATGATTTGGTTGGCCAAGCGTGTGAGGATTGCAGGGACAACCTGGTGCACACATCTGCTCATGGAGGATTGTGACATCCCAGCCACCACTCCACTTGTACGCTGAAAAGAGCCACTGGCAAGGACATGGAGTGTTGCCAGGACCTTCACCAGTGGCTGCACTGCATGTGAGCGGTGTGTTGGGCTGGTGATGTCCTCCTGCAAGGTTGTGGTTAATTCCAGGATGGCATGAGGGGGGAATCTGAAGATGCGAAAGACCTCTGAATCATTCATGCCAAACAGGTGTATGCGGGTGCGGTATACCCTCTCCCGTGCCATCCTCCGTGCCCTCCTCCTTCTTTGGTCATCTATATTCACTAGTGCAGCTATGAGCGACGATGCCCCTAGCATGTTGGCAGTCAAATTGTAGTGCAACACGTGTGTGTGGTCTGCTCCTCAGTAACGGTGTTGCTTTATCTGACAATTAGACTTTTTTTCAAAAGTTAGATCAGCTTTTATGTGCTCTAACTTTAGACAGGACATTTTGCAGTTGCGCACATCGCGTAGCCTGCGCAGCAACTGCGTTTTTTTGTGGATCCCCGTAACTCCCTCATTAGCATATTTGACTAGCAAATCAATGGTGTGTCTAGCGCAGTTTTGCGCGAAGGGAAGCGAATGTCTAACTCAATTACGCCGGACCAAAAAACGTAGATTTCTGGCGTATATTGTTTTGTGAATCGCGTCCAACTATACGCACGCGCACATTTAGACTTACGCACGCGCAACAGCAGTTGCGCACGCGTAATCGCTCTGTGAATCTGGGCCACAGTGTTTCCACACTTAAGACTGCCGTAAGCCCAAGCTGCACCTGCGATGGTTCTAAACCTATAACTCACAGTCACAGATGGATGTTGAGTACATAGCGCTGTCTCCATTCGATTGTCTAACCAGCCCTTGATCCACATCAAATCCGTACGGCGGCAACACTTGTCATTTAGACAGTGCTATAACTGGCTACCAGGACTGGATGCATAGACTGATCAATAACAGCAGAAGTGATCTGCACCACCCATCACAGCCATCGAGGTGGTAACTTTTTTCCACAAACTGTCACTATACTTATGAACCATATATAGTGGGGACTGTTTGTCGCATCAATACGCAGTAAAACCTCTACCTCTTGTTTCACACATAAGGTCTGCGGTATGTTAACAATCTAGGGAGGCCCAGAGTGACAGGACAAAAAGGATAACGGAGGGCCAGGCATGACTAGAGTGGAGGATGGACAGCAGAAGGGTTAAATTTTGAAGGAGGTGCTCCAGGGGAGTGGCTGTGAGGCTGGAGAGTGTGGGGGGAGGAGCCCTATATATACAGGGGCGGGGCATCCCACGTGGCACAAATCGGAAGGAAGTCACACAGGGAGGCAGGTTTTGCTCTCTGCTCCCTGTAACTAGGCCCAAGCATGGACGGCGTGGACTTTATTTTGGCGCGGTTGCGCTCAGCGGCGGCTTCACGGGGGCCAGGTTGGTTGGAGGAACAGGTTGGGGGCCTTTTGGTAGAGGAAGCTGGGGGGTCCCAAGACAGCGGGGTGGTGTCCCCACGCGGCCGCCGATCGCGGCCGCCAGATCGGTATTCGCCTGGGCCTGCGGCGGTGACACAGCGGCGCAACAGGAGTCCCCTGGAGGTGCAGTCACCCCCTCCTGCAAAACGGGCATCTACATCGGGTGGGGGAGCAGGCGGTCGGGACTCAGCAAGTAGGCCGACTTCGGGGGGCGGAGCTACGGGCAGGAATGGCGCCCGTTCCGTGCCCGATCGGCGTGGCAGCGGTGAGAGATCGGTTACCCCCTCCACTACAGGGTCGGCGAGGGGGGGGACTCAGCGTGGGAGGCGCAGTGACACGGCTGGGGGGCCGTCCCGGATCGCGGCCACCAGTTCCAGGGCAGGGGGGAGGCCGGAGTCCCCAAGTCGCAGCGGGGGGTCCAACCGGGGCCCTGCCAGTAGGAGTGGGGGTGCTGAGACGTCCACGGCCGGGTCAAGTGTGAGAGGACGATCCGCCGGGAGGCTGGGATCTTCGGCCTCCAGGCCTTCCTCGCCTGGGGGGCTGACATCGCCGATGACGCCGGCCTTGGAAGATCGGTCTGAAGGTGAAGCATCAGGATCGGAGGACGACAGTCGCCCGGAGGAGTCGCCTGCGATGGAGACGCCTGTGACAGCTGTGAGGGATGTTCCCGGCCAGCTCGGTAAGTCCAATTTTGCTTCTTCTGGGGATGTAGCTTCTGCTTTATGTGCTTTGTTGGGGGTGGGGGGCGGGGGTGCTCCGGTTAATGTGGGTGATGGGCAAAATGTGGGGACGGCAGCCGGGGGTCCCGGGGTGGCGGGCGGGGTGCCTGCTGCTCAGGGCTCCCCGGGAGGGATGCAGGAGTTGTTGGGGGGGTTGAGGGACCTGTTGCAACGATTTGCGGGGGGTCCTGGGACGCCGCCGCAGGCGGCGCCGTGGGTTGGCCCGGCCGTGGGTGGGGGGGCAACATCAGTGGGGGCACAGTCCACGGTGGCGGGGGATACAGGGGTGGTACCTGACGGTGGCGGTGCGGGGGTGGAAAAAGGGGGAGAGAAGCCGACGGCGGGTAGGTCTGACGTTGTGCGTTTGGATGATGCTGCAAGAGGTGAGGTATATGTTTGTTTTGATGGGCCGTTAGGGGCTCACCTGAAGCAGGAGGTCAAAGACAAAATCGTAAAAGGTGAGTATGTGGAGATTTTTTCCCTGCTGCCACTGGAAAAGTTCAACCTAGATAGGGTGAAGCCAGACAGTACGAAGAAGGAGGACGAGGAAAAAAGGAGGTATAGGTTGATCCCTCGCACTTTTAGCAATTGGTGGCAAGCGTTTGCGATTATGGCCAGCGTCATAGGGGAGAAAAATCCGGAACACTGTGCTGCGCTGTTCTGCTACATGGATGCGATAGGGGAGGCTTATCGGGCATATGGGGGGACAGGCTGGTTGCGGTATGACGAGCAGTTTCGCCAACGGCGGGCTGTCCGCCCTACGCTAAGGTGGGATCACAAGGAGATTACTCTGTGGATGCGGATGATGTCTGCGCCCCGGACTAATATCCCGTTTTTTCATGGGGGGGCCGGGGGTACAACCACCTCTGGATCGCCGGCCGGAAAGAAGTGGGGGGTGTGTTGGCAATATAACGAGGGTTCCTGCAAGTTTGGGGGAACCTGTCGTTTTAAGCATGAGTGCTCCGGTTGCGGGGGTGCCCACCCCTTGTCCCGGTGTTTCAAAAGAGGAAAACGGGGGGGGGAAGCTGCTGGAAAGAGGGACGACACCGGTGAGGTGGGAAAGGATGGAGCCTTTTCTAAATAGGTATCCGGACAGGGCGGCAGCGAAGCTGCTCGCGTCAGGGTTCTCCGAGGGTTTTGTCATTCCGTGTTCCTTGTCGAAGGTGCCTCCCTTGGCGAAGAACCTGCGGTCTGCTTTAGAGAACCCTGGGGTGGTGTCAGCAAAGTTGGCAAAGGAGGTAGAGTTGGGTAGGATGGCAGGGCCATTCACTGAATTGCCTTTGCCGGATTTGTAGTTTCGCCCCTGGGAGTGGTTCCCAAGAAGGAACCGAACAAGTTTCGCCTCATTCACCACCTTTCCTTTCCAAAGGGGGGGTCGGTGAATGACGGGATTGATCCAGAAGAATGCACGGTGTCGTACACGTCATTTGACGCGGCGGTGCGGTGGGTTCGGCGCTACGGGAAGGGAGCTCTCATGGCGAAATCGGACATTGAGGCCGCGTTTCGATTGTTGCCGGTTCACCCGGACAGTTTTAGGCTGTTGGGTTGCCGTGGTGGCAGGAGGAGTTTTATGTGGATCAATGTTTGCCAATGGGGTGCTCCATATCCTGCGCATTGTTTGAAACGTTCAGTTCGTTCCTGGAGTGGGTGGTCAGGGAGGTGTCGGGTTCGGATTCCGTCATTCACTATCTGGATGACTTCCTGTGCGTGGGCCCTCCGTCCTCCAATGTGTGTGCGATTTTGTTGGCAACGTTGCAACACATTGCGGACAGGTTCGGGGTGCCATTGGCAGCTGACAAGACGGAGGGCCCGACCACGGTGTTGAGTTTTTTAGGAATATTGATTGATTCAGAGGAGATGGAGTGCAGGCTCCCGGTGGACAAGGTGGAGAATCTTCGGCTGGAGATTCGGGGTTTGATGGGGCGGAACAAGGTTCAGTTGCGGGCGTTGCAGTCCCTGTTGGGCAAGTTGAACTTTGCCTGCCGCATCATTCCTATGGGCAGGGTTCTGTTCTGCCGACGGCTGTCGGCTCGCGCAACGTCGGCGGGAGTGAGGTCTCCGACCCATTTTATTCGCCTGACGGGGATTGAACTGAAAGCTGATTTGCAGGTGTGGCACACGTTTCTGGAGGCATTTAATGGGCGGGGCGATTTGGATGTCGGGACCGGTCAGCAATTTTGACCTGGACCTGGCTACAGATGCGGCCGGGTCCACAGGCTATGGGGCTTTCTTCAAGGGACGGTGGAGCGCGGAGGCGTGGCACGAGTCATGGTTGGCAGCGGGTTTTGAAAAGAACCTGGTGCTGTTAGAACTTTCCCCGGTGGTGGTGGCAATTGAGCTTTGGGGGGCAGAGTGCAGGAACTTGAAAATACGTTTGAACTGTGACAACATGGGGGTGGTGCAAGTGGTTAACCGGATTTCCGGGTCTTCGTTACCGGTGGTTCGGTTGCTGCGCCACCTTGTGTTGCGCTGTTTACAATGGAATATTTTCCTGTATGCGGTGCACATTCCGGGAGTGGACAACAGACTCGCTGACGCTTTGTCTCGTTTTCAGTGGGACAGATTCAGAGAGCTGGCTCCACAGGCGGACAAGGAAGGGGTCCCATGCCCGGGGGATGTGGGGAATTGCGTTGGAATCGCAGCAGGTTGGATCAGGAAGTCGGTGAGTGGGCCGACGTGGTCTGCATACAGGAAGGTATGGGAGGACTGGGCATGTTTTAAACGACTGGCGGACACTGAACTGGGGGAGGTGGAGACGGGATGGTTGGTCATATACTTTGTAGTCAGACATATGGAGAGTGGGGGGTCAGTTTCGGCTTTGGAGAAGAAACTGGCGGGTCTCGCCTTTTTGTTTAAGTTGGAAGGCGGGACTGATTTCACTAAGAGCTTTTGGGTTAAACAAGCGGTTAAAGGGTACAAAAAGGGACACCCACGCAAGGATGCGCGTAGGCCTGTGTCCTTTTCCGTGTTGCAGAGGATTTTTGGAGTCCTGGGGGAGGTATGTTCATCCGGATATGAGGTGAGTTTATTCCGGGCAAGTTTTTTCGGTGGCGTTTTTTGGAGCATTTCGGGTGGGGGAGCTGGTCAGTCCGTCAAAACGGGTGGCTGGGGGCCTCTTATTTGAGGATGTACGGGCATCGGAAGACAGGGTGGTTTTTCGGTTACGGCGGTCAAAGACGGATCAGAGAGGAAAAGGGGTGGATGTGTTTTTATATCCCTTGCCGGGTTCGGAGGTGTGTCCGGTGCGGGTGGTACGGGAGTTTTTGTTAGTGCGACCAGGGATGGGCGGCCCCTTTTTGATTCATGGGGATGGTTCATTTGTGTCGAGGTTTCAATTTGTGGCGATATTCAGGAGGTGCTTAAAAAAGGTGGGATTGGATGAGCGGCTGTTTGCCTCGCACTCCTTCCGTATCGGGGCGGCTACTGAGGCGGCCCGGTGTGGGTTGGATGAGGCTGCAGTCAAGAGAATTGGGAGGTGGGAATCAAGGAGATTCCGCTCTTATGTGCGCCCACATATGGTGTTGGATTAAGTTTGAGTGGGGCGGGGTTTTTTCCCAGGTTATGATGTTGGGGGGTGATTTCTGATTATTATGGCTGCTGTTTTTTGTCTTTCAGATGGAGGTCAGACACGCCTCGTGTGGATCATGGGGCATTCGTATGTGTGTAGGGGGGCCAGGAGAGCTGAGGCTAGGCCAAATGGTAGGCAGCTGGGAATTTCCAGGCGGGAGGCAACATTGAGGTGGTTGGGTATCCCTGGGATGGGGTGGTGCAGGGTGCTGCCGGAGGTGCAGCGCTATGCTCTGCTCGATCGTCCCCCAGATGTGTTGGTGTTACACGTCGGGGGGAACGACTTGGGGATACGGCCTATAGGGGACTTGATCTCGGCTGTTAAGGCGGACGTCTTGACATTCCGGGCGTCTTTCCCAGGGATGCTGCTGGTGTGGTCCGACATTGTTGCACGTACTACTTGGCGTATGGCAAGGTCGGTGGATCGGCTCAACAAGGGGAGGATTAAGGTTAATAAGGTTTTGGGACGGTTTGTGGCGAAGCATGGGGGGTTGGTAGTGAGACACAGAGAGTTGGAGTTAAACGTGGGGCTATACCTGCTCAGGGATGGTGTTCACCTAACTGATGTGGGTATAGATTTGTGGATAATGGGGATACAGGAGGGTATCCAGAGGGCCCTGCGGGTGTGGAGGGGCCCTTAAGGAAAAGGTTTTTCCCTTTCGGGCTGTGGCGGTGTCCTTGGTCTTTGGATGGTGGCAGTTTACAGATGGAATGGAAAATGGTTGGGGGCTCATCTTGGGATGGGCCCATGATGGGGTTATTTGCAGTGGAACGGTGTCCGCTGTATTACGGTTGTGGTACACTGCAGGTTAAAAAGGGGTGTCTCCGGGCTGGAGTCGGCTGGGGACCGTGGATGAAAAAGGTATAGCAGTGTGATGGTGGAATGGTTAATGGGATACTGTCAAAAAGACCAAGAGACTAGTGTTTAATAATAACAGTTTTGTAAGTATTGTTAATAAAGAAAAAGTTGGAATTTATTTGAAAGTATTTAATTTTGGTTAAAATATTTAA
Organism: Rana kukunoris; assembly: GCA_029574335.1. Lineage (NCBI taxonomy): Eukaryota > Metazoa > Chordata > Amphibia > Anura > Ranidae > Rana > Rana kukunoris. The sequence continues at coordinate 268,059,380 of CM056059.1, read as the reverse complement.
TTTGGTTATATAAAATAAATGGCTGTCGTGGCCAATTTTACTCCAATATCTGTGTCGATCTCGTTAATGGGAAAAGGTTGGGGAGGTTAAGCAAAAGGGGGTGGGGAGGTTAATCTAAAAGGGTCAAGGGAGGGTTGGCCTATTAGAACTACACTAGTCAAGGGAGGCCCAGAGTGACAGGACAAAAAGGATAACGGAGGGCCAGGCATGACTAGAGTGGAGGATGGGACAGCAGAAGGGTTAAATTTTGAAGGAGGTGCTCCAGGGGAGTGGCTGTGAGGCTGGAGAGTGTGGGGGGGGAGGAGCCCTATATATACAGGGGCGGGGCATCCCACGTGGCACAAATCGGAAGGAAGTCACACAGGGAGGCAGGTTTTCCCACCCACCCTCCCCGTTGGTTTTGTGTTTCGTGTTGTGTGTTTGTTTTCTTTATTTCAGGTCGGTGTACGGGTTGTCATGACAGCTGTGGCGGTGTCCTTGGTCTTTGGATGGTGGCAGTTTACAGATGGAATGGAAAATGGTTGGGGGCTCATCTTGGGATGGGCCCATGATGGGGTTATTTGCAGTGGAACGGTGTCCGCTGTATTACGGTTGTGGTACACTGCAGGTTAAAAAGGGGTGTCTCCGGGCTGGAGTCGGCTGGGGACCGTGGATGAAAAAGGTATAGCAGTGTGATGGTGGAATGGTTAATGGGATACTGTCAAAAAGACCAAGAGACTAGTGTTTAATAATAACAGTTTTGTAAGTATTGTTAATAAAGAAAAAGTTGGAATTTATTTGAAAGTATTTAATTTTGGTTAAAATATTTAATTTGGTTATATAAAATAAATGGCTGTCGTGGCCAATTTTACTCCAATATCTGTGTCGATCTCGTTAATGGGAAAAGGTTGGGGAGGTTAAGCAAAAGGGGGTGGGGAGGTTAATCTAAAAGGGTCAAGGGAGGGTTGGCCTATTAGAACTACACTAGTCAGGTTAAAACCTCACATGATGTGATGGTGGACTCTAATACAGATACCTAACCAACCCACTATTAACAAGCTGATTCCATGTGAACGAAGCACTAATCATTACTAACAGGCTTTATCAAGGTACTTACTAAACCTACTAATATTATCGGCTTACCAAGATAGCCATCCACAGCCTCTTCTGTTCTGCTTGGTTTGCTTTTCGTTACTAATGTGATAGCCAGTTTTTTATGTCAGTATTCAGTTTGACATTCACTTTCTTGGCTAATAGTTTGTGAATTAACTAAAACGTTACTCAGCAGTCTCTTCCCCCTCTCCCCCTCCTCCCCCCACCCTTACATCAGGCCAGTGTCCAGCCTCCACATATGACAACACTATTCGGGAACTTGCAGACTGTCCGGGAGGGGATACTATTAACCCCACCTGCTCCAATCCATTATGTTTCCCGCATCTATACCAACCTCCATGATATTATGAGTGTTTTCACAGTGTAGGCTGAACACTAAGGTGTCGGGACAACGCTAATTGTCTATGTCTGTATGTGTCCTTGTCTTGTCCATATGTTGTTTTCTACACTGTTGCACATATGATAGCCAATATTTGCATGGCTATCATTTGTTTATGTAGTTCTCATGCAATTGTGCTTTATATTTTAAATTTTTGATACCAACTAATAAACTACGTTTTGTATCACTACCATCTTTAGATCATTTTTTGTTGCCCAAAGTAATCCCTTCAGGCCCCTAGCTGGCCGACCATCCCTTTTCCCCACTTCTTCCCCCTTCTTTTTAATTTACATTTATGGTTACAGCAACATCACCTAATTAAGTATGCGATCTATACAGGCGGTGGCTACTCTTTGCCTGTACACTAGTGGATACTTGCGCATCCCCCCTTTTTCCCTTATCCTATATTTATACGACATTAGACACAGGTCTATCCGTGACAGTGTACCATGAAAGTCAGACTGACACGAAAACTCCTTTACATCAATTTTTTCCCCTCCGGTAGCAAATTGGATCATCGCTCTGCTGGGGTTTTTTGCCTTCCTCTGGATCAACTGTGGGTATGGAGTTGGGTGTATGGGAGGATGTACTGTGTTTTACTTTGTTTTATTTTATTTTATTTTTTTATGGTTGAACTGGATGGACTTGTGTCTTTTTTCAACCTGACTAACTATGTAACATCTGCATGTCTCCATCTCCAGGCCTCGACCAGGTCTAATTGGGTCAGTAATGAGACTTGGGGTGTGGGAGGCAGTGTAGAGCAGTGGAACCTATCAATGGAGTTGTCAAGTACTGTATTATAATCCCCAGCTATCAGTAGAGGACCCTCTGCTATTTCCAGTATCATGCCCATCACTCGTTCAAAGAATTGTTTAGTAAAGGGTGGTGGAACATACAAGCTAGTTACTGTGTAGGGTTCTAGTACTAGAATTATGAAGCAGCCATTAACTGGTTGCCGACCAGCCGCCGCAGTTCGGCAGGTCAGCTCCCCTGCGCGAGAGCCCGTAGCTCTACGTCAGCTCTTTAAGCGGCCACTAGGGGGCGCGCGTGCTCCCCTGCTCGCCTCCGAGTCCCGTGCGCGTGCCCGGGGGGTGCAATCGCCGCCGGGCACTCGCGATTGCTCGGTACAGAGCGAGGACCGGGAGCTGTGTGTGTAAACAGTGATCAGTGATTTCCCCTAGTGAGTCCACCCCCCCATACAGTTAGAACACACCCAGGAACATACCTAACCCCTCCCCCTCCCCCTAGTGTTAACCCCTTCACTGCCAGTGGCATTTTTATAGTAATCCAATGCATTTTTATAGCACTGATCGCTATAAAAATGCCAATGGTCACAAAAATGTGTTAAAAGTGTCCGAAGTGTCCGCCATAATGTCACAGTACTGAAAAAAATCACTGATCGCCTCCATTACTAGAAAAAAATAATAATAAAAATGCCAAAAAACAAACCTTATTTTATAAACGCGATAACTTTTGTACAAACCAATCAATAAACGATTATTGCAATTTTTTTTTTAACAAAAAATATGTAGAAGAATACATATCGACCTAAACTGAGGAAAAAAAATAAGTTTTTTTATATATTTTTGGGCAATATTTATTATAGCAAAAAGTAAAAAATATTGATTTTTTTTCAAAATAGTCGCTCTATTTTTGTTTATAGCGTAAAAAATTAAAACCGCAGAGGTGATCAAATACCACCAAAAGAAAGCTCTATTTGTGGGGAAAAAAGGACGCCAATTTTGTTTGGGAGCCACGTCACAGGACTGCGCAATTGTCAGTTAAAGCGACACAGTGCCCAATTGCAAAAAGTGCTCTGGTCATTGGGCAGCAATATGGTTGGGGGGTTAAGTGGTTAAGGTCTAGCTTAACCACTTAAGGACCTATTCACGGCAGAATGGCACAGCTGGGATCGATCAGGTACCTGTACGTGTCTTTTTAAGCCCAGTCGTGGGGTCGCGAGCACGCCTTCAGCGGTGTCGCTCGCAACCCATTCCGAAGCTCCGTGACCGTGGCCCGCGGGAACCGCGGCCCCGATCGTCACCTGTGTCCCGCGATCCGTCACCGGAGCTGAAGAACAGGGAGAGGTGTGTGTAAACACACCTTCCCCTCTCTTCACAGTGGCAGTGTCATTGATTGTCTGTTCCCTGATATAGGAAAAGACGATCAATGACATCACACGTCCAGCTCCGCCCCCCTACAGTCAGAAACACATACGAGGTCACACTGAACCCCTTTAGCGCCCCCTAATGGTTAACTCCCAAACTGCAATTGTCATTTTCACAGTAAACGATGCATTTTTATAGCACTTTTTGCTGTGAAAATTACAATAGTCCCAAAAATGTGTCAAAATTGTCCGATGTGTCCGCCATAACGTCCCAGTCACAAAAAAAAAAAACGCTGATTGCCGCCATTAGTAGTAAAAAATAAAAATATTAATAAAAATGCAATAAAACTTTCCCCTATTTTGTAAACGATACAAATTTTGCGCAAACCAATCGATAAACGCTTATTGCGATTTTTTTTTTACCAAAAATAGGTAGAAGAATACCTATCGGCCTAAACTGAGGAAAAAATATGTTTTTTTATATATTTTTGGGAGATATTTTTTAATAGCAAAAAGTAAAAAATTATTTTTTTTTTCAAAATTGTCGCTCTATTTTTGTTTATAGCGCAAAAAATTTCAACTGCAGAGGTGATCAAATACCACCAAAGGAAAGCTCTATTTGTGGGAGAAAAGGATGCCAATTTTGTTTGGGAGCCACGTCGCACGACAGCGCAATTGTCAGTTAAAGCGACGCAGTGCCGAATCGCAAAAAGGGGCAAGGTCCTTAACCTGCATAATGGTCCGGGTAGGCGATTTAGAGGCGAATTAGTTTGCATGTGCTGCGCTATATAAGTTTCTCACTCACTCACCCACTAAGTGGTTAATATGTTGGTGATGGGGGCTGATTTGGCTATAAGAATTGACCTCTGGCATATGAATGAATGAATGAATGAAAAACTTATATAGCGCGGCACATGCGAACTGAATCGCCTCTGGGCGCTTGTTGTTCCTGTCTCCTTTGATATCAAAAGAGAAGAGTCTTGACCTTTTTCCTAAATGCTAGGTGGTTCTCCTCCAACCGAATGCTGGTTGGTAACGCGTTCCATAGTCTGGGACCTTGGACCGCGAATCTTCTTTCTCCTTTGGACTTGAAGTTGGCTTTCGGAACCTGGAGTAGGTTCTGATTTGTGGATCGCAAAACGCGATTGGGATTATGCGCTTTTATTATTTCGCATAAATAAAGGGGGGCATTCCCATGGACACATCTATGCGTAAGACAAAGAGCTTTAAAAGTAATTCTGTCTTTGACTGGCAGCCAATGAAGTGCTCTCAGTGATGGTGAAATGGATTCCCAGGGTTTTTTCCCTGTCACAAGTCTGGCGGCCGTATTCTGAACGACTTGCAGACGAGCGATTTGGTACTTGGGGAGTCCGAGGTAAAGGGCATTTGCATAATCCAGCCTGGAGTTTACAATTGCTCCCACCACGACCGCTAAATCTTCTTTAGGGATGAACGGAGTGAGTCTGCGTAGTAGGCGCAGTAGATGATGAGATCCGCTGACTACTGACCCTATTTGTGCGTCCATTGTCATAAATGACCCCTAGGCTTTTGACTTTGGCGCTAGGGGAGATGAGCTTGCCTAAAATAGGCGGGGGGGTCCACGCTGTTGAAAGTTGATTCCTGCGCTTGGCGTGAAACAGGAGAAGTTCTGTTTTCGCTCCATTGAGTTTAAGATAACTCTTTGTCATCCAGTCCTCTATCAAAGAGAGACATGTCTCTAGATTGAGGTGGTGATCCTTTCTGTTGCAGATACGGAAATACAGTTGCGTATCATCTGCGTATGAGTGATAGAGCAGTTTTTGGCTGCTGATAATCTCAAAAAGAGGACGAAGATAAATGTTAAACAGCACTGGTGACAGAGGCGATCCTTGAGGGACTCCGCATGTTACTGTGCGTTTTTCTGACGTAAAAGGTCCTAACTTTACTGTTTGCGATCGGTTTTCCAGAAAAGAGGAGAACCAAGATAAATCGCCTTCTGCGACTCTGGCTACTTCAGCAAGCCGAGTCAGTAACAAAGCGGCACTTAGGTCCAACAGAACTAGAAGACAAGATTCTCCTTCGTCTGCGGCCTTGAGAACATCGTCCCATACTTTCAGCAATGCTGTTTCCGTCCCATGTCCGGGACGGAAGCCTGATTGCAATGGGTCAAGTAGCTTGTAGGTATCTAGATGCTGTTGCAGCTGTTGTACCACTACTTTCTCCATTATCTTAGAGAGTACGTTGAGGGAAGGGCAGCATATGCTAATTTAGCTCTCTTAGGCCATAATCCTGTAGCCCTGTAGAAGGATCACATGTGGATAATGGCGTGCCAGATAATCCGTTTCAAATATTTTATTGAGAATTATACAGTACATGTTATTAGTACATATTTTGAAATAATAAAAGATAGACAAATTTGAATAAAAAAATTCTCAAATAAATAATTAAGGTAAAACAAAAGGTTCATGTCTTAACACTAAGTTGTATGGAGATATATAATTTTTGCTCAACAAATTCTCAACTATGAGTATTACAAATAATTAGCAAAATTTTATTTAAGCAAGAAAAATATTAAAATATTGTATATAGAGGATGAAGGAATAGAATGTTGCATATTGAATAATAAGTGGGTGAATACTGGGATTGTCGGGAGAGATGTCCATCCAACCAGGGGCAAGTTCCGGCTATTTGGCTTGGCACTAGGGATGAGCCGAACACCCCCGCGTTCGGTTTGCACTGGAACCTGCGAACAGGCTAAAAGTTTGTGTGAACTTTAGAACCCCGTTAAAGTCTATGGGACTTGAACGTTTGAAATCGAAAGTGCTCATTTTAAAGGCTAATATGCAAGTTATTGTCTTAAAAAGTGTTTGGGGAGCCGGGGGGCCTGCCCCAGGGGACATGTATCAATGCAAAAAAAGTTTTAAAAACGGCAGTTTTTTAGGAAGCAGTGATTTTAATAATGCTTAAAGTGAAACAATAAAAGTGAAATATTCCTTTAGATTTCATACCTGAGGGTGTGTGTATAGTTTGCCTGTGAAGTAGCGATTGTTTCCCATGCTTAGAACTGTCCCTGCACAAAATGTAATTTCTGAAGGAAAAAAAGTAATTTAAAACCACTCGCGGCTATAACGTGACGGGTGACCCCGGCCCCTCTGATGTAACGGCAAACCTGCGTTACATCAGGGGGGGCGGGGTCACCCGCACATCACTGGGAAAGCCTTTGATTTCCCTTGTGTCAGAGGGGGACGGGGTCACGTGACGGGTGGCCCCATCCTCACCTACATAAGAGCTGTCACAGACTGAAGCTGCATCATTCCCGGGCTGACAGCGTTGGAGCGGAGACCGAGAGTGGATTACCACCCTGAAATCTTTAATAAAAAGAAAAAAATATATTCTAGCGGTGGTAATCCACTCTCGGTCTCTGCTCCAACGCTGTCGGTATCCTGCGGTGGGTGAACTCCTCTCCGGGGTCTAGCCACGAGAAGATCTCCTCTTCATCCAGGTCCAGGATCCAGCGATGAGATGTCCATCCAGAGCACGCATCACCTGTCTCCACTGGAGACAGCCCGGGAATGATGCAGCTTCAGCCAGTAACTGGTCTTATGTAGGTGAGGGCTCGGCCACCCGTCACGTGACCCCATCCCCCTCTGACGCAAGGGAAATTCCAGGCTTTCCCAGTGATGTGACGGGTGATCCCGCCCCCTCTGATGTAATGGCAAAACCTGGATCACCGTCACGTCACTGGGAAAGCCTGGGATTTCCCTTGTGTCAGAGGGAGATGGGGTCACGTGGCCCCGCCCTCACCTACATAAGAGCTGTCACAGGCTGAAGCCACGTCATTCCCGGACTGTCTCCTGTAGAGACGGGTGATGTGTGTGCTTGATTGACATCTCATCGCTGGATCCTGGACCTGGATGAAGAGGAGAGGAGATCACCCATCGCAGAATACTGACAGCATTGGAGCGGAGACCGAGAATGTATTACTACCGCTGGAATCATTTTTTTATTTTTTAATAATTTTTTTAATAAAGGACTTTTTTTATAAAGTTTTTTTTTTTTTTTACAATTTTTTACACTTTCTTCGTGAAATGGTAGTGGTACAATGTAGCCCATTACCACTTCACATAGAGGGGGGCCTGGATCTGGGTGTCCCCTTTGTTAAAGGGGTCTTCCAGATTCCGATAAGCACCCCGCTCGCAGACCCCCACAACAACCGGGCAAGGGTTGTGGGAATGAGGCCCTTGTCACAGACCCCCAAAGCATCCTCCCAATCTTGAGGGCATGTGGCCTGGTACGGTTCAGGAGGAGGGGGCGCTCTCCCGTCCCCCCTATTTTCCTGCGGCCTGCCAGGTTACATGCTCGGATAAAGGGTCTTGTGTGTATTTTTGGGGGGAACGCTATGCCATTTTTATTTGGGGTGGAGTTCCCCTTAACCACTTGCTTACTGGGCACGTATACCACCTTCCTGACCAGGTGAAATTTCAGCTTCCGGCACTGCTGTGTCGTTTTAATTAACAATTGTGCGGTCGTGCGAAGTGGCTTCCAAACAAAATTGACGTCCTTTTTTTCCCACAAATAGAGCTTTCTTTTGGTGGTATTTGATCACCTCTGCAGTTTTTATTTTTTGCGCTATAAACAAAAAATGAGCGACAATTTTGCAAAAAAATAATCATTATTTTTTTACTTGTTGCTATAATAAATAGCCACATTTAAAAAAAAAAAAAAAATTCTCAGTTTAGGTCGATACATATTCTTCTACCTATTTTTGGTAAAAAAGGAAAAAAAATTGCAATAAGCGACTGGTTTGCGCAAAAGTTATAGCACTTACAAAATAGGGGACAAAATTATTATTATTTTTTTAATTTTTTTTTTTTTACTAGTAATGGCTGCGATCTGCAATTTTAATTGGGACTGCAACATTATGGCGGACACATCGGACACTTTTGACACATTTTTGGCGCCATTCACATTTATACAGCGAACAGTGCTATAAATATGCACTAATTACTGTATAAATGTGACTGGCATTGAAGGGGTTAACACTAGGGGGTGAGGGAGGGGTTAAATGTGTACCCTGCATAGTGTTCTAACTGTGGGGGGAGGGGTGACTGGGGGAGGTGACCGATCTATGTCCCTATGTACAAGGGACACAGATCGGTCTCCTCTTTCCCTGATAGGACATGGATCTGTGTGTGTCAAGGTCTGGAGTCAGGCTCAGAGGCCAGTAGCTATAGCAGTTGATGACAGGTGTACAGACAGTCCCTTCTGGCAGATGACACAGGGTCACCTGAGGTGTGGAGTTTAAGTGCTAACCGGTGTTCACCAGAGCTCCTGAAGGTGGAGATGGATTTTGCTGCGTGTTAGCACCAGGTCGCAGTCCTCAGGATCGCCCCACAAGGAGGTGAGCAAACTGGGGTACAATAGCAGATGAGCAGGTAAGTATCAAACAGAAGAGTGGTCGGTAAACAAGCCAAAAGGTCGGTAATGAGTATTTGCAGGATGGGATCAAGCAGAAGCGTAGTCGATGAACAAGCTAAGGGTCAATAACGAGCAGTAGAAAATATGGACGGCAGCAGGGAAGACAGGAGCGAGATACAGGCTAGAGATAGCATAATATTCTGGCAAGGAGGAAGTGCAGAGACATTGCTTATATCAGGAAGTTCGTGGGAGGAGCAAGGGGTTCAAGGTTCAAGACAATTAAGACACAAGGCATGAATGTCCAATGGATCAGATGGGTTTGTCCAGCAGATCAGACATGGAGCTGTCCAGCATCCCAGATAGCTCAGTGAGAAGTTTCACTGCCAGACACAGCTGAGGTCCCAGGTTCAAATCCAGGTCCTGACAGTGTGTTTACACACACAGATCTACGTCCTTGTCTCTGTAACCGCCGATCGCGAGAGCCTAACGGACATCGCGTCCGCCAGGCACGCGGATCGGCATCTTAGTGATGTGGTGGGCACGCACATGCCGCCGGCGGCGCTTGCGCGCCCCCGAGTGGCCTGGAGGAGCGGAGGCCATAAAAAGACAGTAGAACCACCCTGCGGACGTATATAGTCGTACGGCCGTCAGGAAGTGCTTAAAATCCATACCAGACCTGAAGGGTCTGGAATGGATATTTGGGGGGAATCCCACGTCATTTTTAAAAAAAATTGACACGGGTTCCCCTTAATATCCATACCAGAACTGAAGGGCCTGGTAATTGAATTTGGGGGGACCCCAACGCATTTTAAATTTTTTTATGAATGACTTTTCTCTGTATTGCCGGGAACCAACAATTCAGTATAGCCGCCAGTGATTTTAAATGACTTTTTCCTTCAGAAATGACACTGTACAGGGACAGTTCTAAGCACGGGATACAAGCGCTACTTCACAGGCATACTATGCACCCCCCTAGGTACGAAATTTAAAGGAATATTTCACTTTTATTGTTTCAATTTAAGCATTATTAAAATCCCCCAAAAAACTCAGTTTTTAAAACTTTTTTTTGCATTGATACATGTCCCCTGGGGCAGGACCCAGGTCCCCAAACACTTTTTATGATAATAATTTGCATATAAGCATTTATAATTAGCACTTTATATTTCTCCCATAGACTTGTACAGGATGTTCCGTGGCTTTTAGAATTTGCCACAAACACCCCAAATTGTTCGCGGTTCGCCGAACAGCTGAATAGGCAATGTTCATGTCGAACATGAATTCAAGTTGAATTCTAAGCTCATCCCTGCTTGGCACATCCTAGGTAGATGAACAATGGTCCTGAACATCCCAAATATTCCTTATTTAGGTTTTTCTATAATAACAAATATTATATTAAATGGGATCAATATATTCCAAATATATTTAGTGTTGAAAATGTAAATATAATAGATGGGAGGGAAGAAGTGGGATATGAAGGGAAGTGGAAGGGGAACCAAAGGAGGAAGTCTCCAAACTCCAGTCTCCATTTCAACTGTATCAAAGGTCATGTAGTAATGATGAAGGGAAGGTTAGTAAGCTACCTTAGGGTAAAATAAGTGAACAATCAGGACCTGGTTGTAGATGGTGTCTCATCCTGGGAAGCCATAGTTTTTCAAATTTAGAAAAGGTATCGAGTATGGTTGCCTCCATTTTGTTATGAATCATTGCCTGTGTTACACGTTGTTTAACCACTTAAGACCCGGACACATATGCTGCTAAATGACCCAAGGTGTTTTTACAATTCGGCGCAGCGTCGCTTAACAGACAATTGCGCGGTCGTACAACGTGGCTCCCAAACAAAATGTGCGTCCTTTTTCTTCCCACAAATAGAGCTTTCTTTTGGTGGTATGTGATCGCCTCTGCGATTTTTGTTTTTTGCGCTATAAACTAAAATAGAGCGAAATTTTTGGAAAAAATCACAATTTTTTACTTTTTGTTATAAAAAAAATCAAATAAACTAAATTTTAGTAAAACATTTAGGCCAAAATTAATTCAGCCACATGTCTTTAGTAAAAAAAAAAAATCGCAATAAAAAAAATAGCTACCTAGCGGGAACAGCGTCACTAATACAGCGATCAGAAAAATGATCGCTTAGTGACGCTGGCAATAGGGAGTGAAAGGGTTAACTTTTTGGCTAGGGAAATTTTAAAAAATCACAATTTTTTTTAGTGAAAATCAAATATAAATTTTATCAGCCAAAATTTATTCAGGGGTTAAAACTTTATTAGGGGGGGTACAGGGGCTATCCTGAACCTAACACTAACTAACTTTCACACTGCCTGTCACACTGACACTAAATGCAGTGATTAGAATGTATGAACAGCGATCTGTCATTTCCCCAAGTCAGTCTCACCCCCTCTTCAGTTAGAACACACCCAGGGAACATAATTAACCCCTTACTCGCCCCCTAGTGTTAACCCCTGCCTTGCCAGTGGCATTCTTATAGTAATAAATGCATTTTTATAGCACTGGTCGCTATAAAAATGACAATGGTCCCAAAAATGTGTCAAAAGTGTCCGCAATAAGGTCGCAGTACCGATAAAAATGGCTGATCGCCGCCATTACTAGTAAAAAAAAATATTAATAAAAGTGCCATAAAACTATCCCCTATTTTGTAGATGCTATAACTTTTGCGTAAACCAATCAATAAATTCTTATTGTGATTTTTTTTTTTTTTAACCAAAAATATGTAGAAGAATACGTATTGGCTTAAACTGAGGAAAAAAATGTATATATATATTTTTGGGGATATTTATTATAGCAAAAAGTAAAACATTTTTTTTTTCAAAATTGTCGCTCTACTTTTGTTTATAACGCAAAAAATTAAAACCGCAGAGGTGATCAAATACCACCAAAAGAAAGATCTATTTGTGGAAAAAAAATGACGCCAATTTTGTTTGGGAGCCACGTCGCAAGACCGCGCAATTGTCAGTTAAAATGACGCAGTGCCGAATCTCAAAAAGTGGCCTGGTCATTGACCAGCAATATGGTCTGGGGCTCAAGTGGTTAAAAAATAACAAAGCAGTAAAGTTAGCCCAATTTTTTGTGATAATGTGAAAGATAATGTTACACCGAGTAAATAGATACCTAACTTGTCACGCTTTAATATTGCACACATATTTCAAATTTTGAAGGTTTTTTTTTGTTACTTTTTCATGCTACAAATTTTGACAGCTGCAGCTGAAATAGGACTGATTGGCCTAACCAATCAGTTGTGATTTGTCTCGAGGGGGAGGGGTAAAGGGTGGGGCAAAGGAGACGGTGTGCTCAAATCCACCGTGGAATATATCATATCAAATAAAATTAAATTAAATTAAAGTCCCCTACAAAGTGCAAGGCTGAAGGCCGGAACCCAACAGGGATTCATGGGATCATTTTGGACGATAATCTGTTTTTGAGTTTATCTGAGGTGGAGTAATGCCTCCAAACACTCCAAGTAAAGGAGAATTTAGCGTATCTATCAAGGAATTTGGCCTGCAACTCTTGAGCCATTCATTTTGCTTACCCATTCGACTAGAGTCGGGGGGAAGATGACTTCCAATGTCTAGAAATCAATTGCCAACCCGCACTAAGACAGAATTTTAGGAGGGTATTTTTTTGGAATTTGATAGTACCAGGGAGAATGGAGAGGAGGGCTATAGAAGGAGAGGGGGCAGTGCTTTCACTGGGCCGGAACGCGGCGGTACTCAGTACCGCCACTTCCAAAAATGGCCCTGGAGAGTACCAGCACCTCTCCGTGCGCCCAGTACGTGGGTTTCCCGTACCGCAACGCAGCCCCAGGCCAGGAATATGATCAGGGCCGGCCTTACCATGGGACACAATGGTACCATTGTATCAGGCGGCACTTTCAGGGGAGCGGCAGATTTCCGCCCGCCTGTCATCCCATTTCGCCTGCCCCGCTTAGAAGCTAATTGCCACCGAGGCCAGTGTATAGTGTAAATGCAGTAGCGGCGCCGCGGCTCGCGGCTCCCCCCCTTCCTTCCTTCTATTCTATCCCGAGTCTAGTCATGTGATCCCTGAGCCCGCCTCCCTGTGACCATCATTTGTAGAGGCCAGCTCTCCCGCCTGCCGGTATTCTGTCGCCTGTCCTGTGTGTACAGCGGCAGTGTCACTCACGTGCAGACAGGCTATAGCTGATCGGAGAAGTCAGTGCCTGGTGATTGGTGACTGCTGGAGGCATCGAGGCAGGGTTTATGCTGGACAGAGTCATCGGATGCAGTCTGCAGAGCAGAACCCTAGTGAGTGACTGTGAACTTAAAGTACACTGTATAGTGTGTACAGACTGATATGTCCTCAGACTCCTCACATGTGTGATGTCATGATCGTACCAAGCACATTGCCTGAATGTAAAGGTCTCCTTCCCTCCTCTCCCCCTCTCCTCTCGCCCCCCCCCTCCTCTCTCCTCTCTCCTCTCTCCCCCTCCCCCCCTCCTCTCCCTACCTCCCCCTCTCCTCTCCCCCTCCTCTCCCCCTCCTCTCCTCTCTCCCCCTCTCCTCCCCCTCTCCTCCCCCCTCCTCTCCTCTCCCCCTCTTCTCTCCCCCTACTCCCGCTACCTCCCCCTCTTCTCTCCCCCTCCTCTCCCTACCTCCACCTCTCCTCTCCCCCCTCTCCACCCCCTCCTCTCCCTACCTCCTCCCTCTCTCCCCCCTCTCCTCCCCCCTCCTACTCTCCCCCCTATCCTCTCTCCCCCTCTCCCCTCTCCCCCTCCTCTCCTCTCTCCCCCTCTCCTTTCCCCCACCTCCCCTCCTCTCCCTACCCCCCCCCCTCTGCCCCCTCTCCTCTCCCTCCTCACTCTCCCCCTCTCCTCTCCCCCTCCTCTCTCCCTCCCTCTCTCCTCTCCCCCTCTCCTCTCCTCTCTCTCACTCTCCTCTACCCTCTCCTCTCCCCCCTCCTCTCCTCTCGTCCCCTCTCCTCTCCCCCCTCCTCTCCCTACCTCTCCCTCTCCTCTCCCCCCTCTCTCCCCCCTCCTCTCCCTAAGAGGGCTGCTGATGGGGGACGCTCTGATGTAAGAGGGCTGCTGATGTGGGACACTCTGATGTAAGGGGGCTGCTGATGGGGGACACTCTGATGTAAGAGGGCTGCTGATGGGGGACACTCTGATGTAAGGGGACTTCTGATGGGGACACTGATGTAAGGGGACTTCTGATGGCGACACTGATGTATTTTTTTAATGCTGATGATGGTGGGGGTGGGGGGGGGGCTGGCTTGCGATGGTGAGGGGACCTGATTTTTTTAGTGGGGGGGGGATGATGATGATGATGATGACGGTGAGGGGGGATGATGATTTTCTAATGATGATGATGGTGGGGCTGATGATTTTCTAATGATGATGGTGGCAGGGGGGCTGTTAATGATGCTGAGGGGGATGATGATTTTGTAATGATGGTGGGGGGGGGGCTGATGATGGTGAGGGGGGCATATGGTGATGTAATTAATGATGATGATGGTTTACTGTTTACTGTTCTATGGTTAGTATGTTATTATAATTTTTATAATTTATTTTATGTACATTTTGTACAACATTTTGTTCAATACCCTTTTGCACATTTTATTTATGTTCAGTAGCTCTTTCTACAGTAGCTCTTTTTCAGGGTACTTTCTAAGGGTATTTTCATGTTCAGTATTGGGGGGGGGTAGCACCGGCACCTAATAGAGTACCAGCACCTCTTTTGGCCCACTTAAAGCACTGAGAGGGGGTGAGAGGTTAATCGTAAAGCTCAGAGTATATTTGGGAAGTTTGGTTCCAGAACGAGCGAATCATATCACAGTCCCACCAGATATGGCGGTATGTACCTGTAGCTAAGGTACATCTCCAGCAAGAGTCAGAAGCCGATGGAAACATGATCCTGAGGGTGGTCGGCACTCGATACCATTGTGATATCACTTTATAATTTCTTTCCTGAGCATAACTTGATATAGAGGATTTGTGAGTATAGAAAAAAGCTTTGCCTTTACTAATGTCTCTCCCAAGATCCTCTGACCAAGCTGTGGTGAATTTAGGAAGGGAACAATGGGTGTGGCCTAAGATCATTTTATAAATCAAAGAAAGAGTATGCCGCGGGGTGTCTGGAAATGAGCAAAGTTGTTCAAAACCGGTTAGGGGTCTGTGGACCTGCCCAGAGTCTTGAAGCGTCTTGCAGTAAGCTGTCAGATGCAGATGTGTGAGCCAGGTCACTCTAGGGGATGCAGCAGCATTGTTCGTTACAAAGGAGCCAGAGGAGACGTTCACAAAGTGTTGTGCAGTAGGCCAGGAAGCCCTATTGTAGTTGTCAATAACTTGGATTAATCTGCTTTCCAAGAGAGCTGGGTTGTCGAATAGGGGAGTCAAGGGGCTTGGGTCAGTTGAAAGAGTGCAAACCTCCTGCTTTCGGTACCAAATCGCCAAGGCATCTCTAGTAAGGGGGGACAGCCCCGAGAGAGACCAATGTAACCTAACGTGTCCCCAGAGGAGACCCGAAGGTCAACTCAGGACAAATCCTGCTCAACAAGAGTGGAAATTTTACTCAGTGGGCGAGGGAACCATTCCAAGATCCGAGAAAGCACCGCCGACGTGATGGTAGAGCTCAAAGTAGGGGGGACCCGTTCCGCCGTTAGTAATGGGTGAGCAAAGGAGTTTGTGCTTCATCCTTGGGTGGTTCCCTTTCCATACAAACCGTATAGCCATGGAGCGTAACAAGCAAAAAAGCGGATGGGAGAGCTATGGGGAGTGCCTGGAACAAGTATAATAGCTTGGGAAGAATATTCATACGTCCAAACTACGACACTGGTAGGTCCAAGCCGTCCTCAGTGAGACGTCAAAGTCTAGTCAGGAGTGGGCTATAGTTTAGAGCATAGATCTCCGATAACTGTGCTGGAATGGCTGTTCCCAAATAGGAGATGGATTTCTCCCACCATTGGAAGGATTAGATTTGAGGGTGGTAAGGACAGGCTGCAGTAAGGATAGGTTCAACGCTTCTGTTTTGAATAAATTAAATTTATAGTTACTAAGTCTGCTGAACCTATCAATCTCCGACAATATAGACAGGATACTAATGTGGGGTTGAGTGACATAAAGAACCAGGTCGTCCGCATATATGGAAAGTTTACAAAGGGATGAAGGTGTTTGGATCCCATGTATGCGCGGATTCGCTCTAAGTGCTTGGGCTAAATGCTCTATTACCAGGGCAAAAAGCAGGCCTCCTGAAAATGTTTCATCCTCTGCTCCCTCTGCGAAGGCTGGATAAGTTCTGCAACCTTACCCTTGTAACATGGATCAAGAAGGGTTGCCAGCAAGTAATGATCCCTCTCCTTGATACGACAAATCCCAGGGTCCTTTCACAGGCTTTGCAGAATCAGGGAGACCATGCAGCGTGAGTTTGCAAAACCCATTCGATCCTGAGTCCTCTGGGTCACTAAGGATCACATGATCCGCAACTACCTCCTTCTAGCCACGTACAACACCATGGGTTTCTGCTTCAAGTGCCCTATCCATTATTCCACTAAGTGTGTGTTCCAACAAGAACCTCCTCCTCAAATGGTGAAAGGACAGTGCATACATCCTTTAATCAATAGCCACTAGCGTGGCGAAAAAAATCCAAGCTCCCCTGACCCTGTCCTGGTGACATACTCACACAGGTACTCATTAATGACCCTCTGCTGCGTGTGCAGCTGCTGCAGCATTGCCAACGTTGAGTTCCACCTAGTGGGCATGTCACAAATGAGGCGGTCCTTGGGCAGGTTGCATTCCCTTTGAATGACAGTCAGCCGAGCACTGGCATTATAGGACAGGCTGAAATGACCAGCAGACTTTCCTGGCCTGCCTCAGGAGATCCTGTAAGCCTGGGTACCTGCTCAAGAACCGCTGGACCACCAAATTCAGGACATGAGCCAAACAGGGAACATGGGTCAACTGTCGGAGAGCGGAGAGGAGGTTGGTGCATACAGCCATTTCTAGCTGAAGCTGGCATGGCGTCAACCACCTCTGAGCCTGCCCCTGCAGAGCTGACAGAATCTCTGCCCCAGTGTGGCTCCTGTCCCCTAAGCAGACCAACTCAAGCACCCCATGGCATATTTTTGCCTGAGTGCTTGCGTAGCCCCTTGAATGCCTTTCTAGTGCCGTAACACCTTGATAAAACTTCCCAAGTTGTGGGGACCCCTAACAGTAAAATTATTTTCGTAGCATGGCAAGACAGGTAATTTGCACCCCTAAACCACAGATATATAGTGCTCCCTGAGTCCCTTCAACTCGTATAATATTAAAACCCCTTATGGTACATTTTAGGATGTGCCACTCTTTCTCTTTGTTCTCATTTCTTTCCCTTTTATCTCTCTGTATCTGTCAGGGCTGGGCTCAGCCCAGGGGCATCGGGAGGCACTGGCTAGGGGGGCTGGAGCCCCGAATGTGCCCCCCGAAAAGCCCAGAGTCTCGATAATTCCCAATAGCAGTGTTAGCCCGGAGCCGTTTTCACGGGCAACGGGGAACAATCTCGCGTTTATGCAGTGTGGCTGTGGCCGACGGTATTGACGTACAAATAGTCCCGCCTCCGGGGACCCGGCTTCTATGATGGACGTCCCACTAGTCCGATGCCGAGAACGAGGGACGTGTGTGACGTCCATCATAGGTGCCGCCAGGTCCAGGAGGAGGCGGGAATGACACTGTGGCCGCCCTGGGAATGGAGATCCCTGTTCGTGTGTCGCCGGGCAGCGGAGCGAGCGGCTTTCATGTCATCCTGGCTCGACTCTCCCCCTGATGCGTGCAGCGGCAGCCTGCTGTGAAGTGGCCAGAATGAGCTGTCTAGGGAGGTAAGGCTGAGCTGCAGAGGTCACATGTCACAGGGGTCTTTATATGTGTCAGGGCCCAGGGGGGGGATCAGTGCATATGTGTCACCATGGAGGGAATCAGTGTATATACAGTATGTGTCACCATGGGGGGGTATCAGTGTATATATGTGTCACCATGGGGGGGGAATCAGTGTATATATGTGTCACCAGGGGGGGGGGGATCAGTGTATATAAGTGTCACCATGGGGGGGAATCAGTGTATATATGTGTCACCATGGGGGGAATCGGTGTATATAAGTGTCACCATGGGGGATCAGTGTATATATGTGTCACCATGGGGGGGAATCAGTGTATATATGTGTCACCATGGGGGGGAATCCGTGTACATAAGTGTCACCATGGGGGGGAATCAGTGTATATATGTGTCACCATGGGGGGGAATCAGTGTATATATGTGTCACCATGGGGGGGAATCAGTGTATATATGTGTCACCATGGGGGTATCAGTGTATATATGTGTCACCAGGGGGGTATCAGTGTATATATGTGTCACCATGGGGCGGAAACAGTGTATATATGTGTCACCAGGGGGTATCAGTGTATATATGTGTCACCATGGGGGGAATCAGTGTATATATGTGTCACCAGGGGGGAATCAGTGTATATATGTGTCACCATGGGGGGGAATCAGTGTATATAAGTGTCACCATGGGGGGGAATCAGTGTATATATGTGTCACCATGGGGGGAATCAGTGTATATAAGAGTCACCATGGGGGATCAGTGTATATATGTGTCACCATGGGGGGGAATCAGTGTATATATGTGTCACCATGAGGGGGAATCCGTGTATATAAGTGTCACCATTGGGGGGAATCCGTGTATATAAGTGTCACCATGGGGGGGAATCAGTGTATATATGTGTCACCATGGGGGGGGAATCAGTGTATATACGTGTCACCATGGGGGGGAATCAGTGTATATACGTGTCACCATGGGGGGGAATCCGTGTATACAAGTGTCACCATGGGGGAGAATCAGTGTATATAAGTGTCACCATGGGGGGGAATCAGTGTATATATGTGTCACCATGGTGGGAATCAGTGTATATACGTGTCACCATGGGGGGGAATCAGTGTATATATGTGTCACCATGGTGGGAATCAGTGTATATATGTGTCACCATGGGGGGGAATCAGTGTATATACGTGTCACCATGGGGGGGAATCAGTGTATATATGTGTCACCAGGGGGGATCAGTGTATATATGTGTCACCATGGGGGGATCAGTATATATATGTGTTAACATGGGGGTATAAGTGTATATATGTGTCACCATGGGGCGGAAACAGTGTATATATGTGTCACCAGAGGGTATCAGTGTATATATGTGTCACCATTAGTGTTGCTCACGAATATTCGTATTGCGAATATTCGGCTCGAATATGGCATATTCGAGTATTCGCGATATATTCCGAATTTCGCGGTGAATATTCGCTATTTCAAATTTTCGTATTTTTTCAATTTTTTTTTAGAACAGATCACATACTAGAGATCCCCATCGACGTCTAAAAGCATTGCTGGTATGATTAGAGACCTTGGGCCGAGTAGCTGCAGCGATCATTTTATATTGCCGAAAAATCGCAATGCGATTATTCGGCAATAGCGATATTGCGTGATTATTTTCGAGAAATTCGCGATATTGTTTTTAGCTAAAATAACACATATATTCGATTTCAGAGTGTTACTGTCGAAATTCCGCAATCAATTTCTCATTCGCATTTTTTACGAAATTACGATAAAATATCAAGAATATTCGCAATTATTTTGTATTGTAATATATTAAGAATATTCTGAGCCAATCAGAGTGCTCCTTCCGCATTTGCCGAATATTCGCAATTATTTTGTATTGTAATAATATTTTGTATTGTAATAATCACGAATATTCTGAGCCAATCAGAGTGCTCCTTCCGCATTTGCCGAATATTCGCAATTATTTTTGTATTGTAATATATCAAGAATATTCTGAGCCAATCAGAGTGCTCCTTCCGCATTTGCCGAATATTCGCAATTATTTTTTTGTATTGTAATATATCAAGAATATTCTGAGCCAATCAGAGTGCTCCTTCCGCATTTGCCGAATATTCGCAATTATTTTGTATTGTAATATATCACGAATATTCTGAGCCAATCAGAGTGCTCCTTCCGCATTTGCCGAATATTCGCAATTATTTTGTATTGTAATATATCAAGAATATTCTGAGCCAATCAGAGTGCTCCTTCCGCATTTGCCGAATATTCGCAATTATTTTGTATTGTAATATATCACGAATATTCTGAGCCAATCAGAGTGCTCCATTCCGCATTTCTCGAAATTTCGCAATTATTTGGTATTATAAAATATCACGAATATTCTGAGCCAAAATCGAATATGGCATATTCTGCTCAACACTAATCGTCAAGTGTTTTAACAGGAAGAAGTCTATTCTGGAATATGAGCCATTGACAGGTGAATAAAAGGTGTAATCCCGCTCCTGGGGATGAAATATTCTCCAAATATCAACCAATTGATAGGAGTGCAAGAGGTTTTTTAGGCATAGGCGGTCTCCTCGTGGCAGAGAAGACAAGTTGGAGGAGGAGTCCCTGAGCGGGTCTAAGGTCAAGTTGAAGTCTCTGCCCAAGACCAGGATTCCCTCTAGAAACGTGTCAAGGGTGGATAAAAAGATCTCGAGGGTTGGGAGGGGATTGGAATTTGGGAGATAAACGTTCGCGAGAGTGAAAGTCTGAGAACCTATCTTCCCTTTCAAGAGCAAGAATCTACCCTCTTGATCATGGTGCACATCGAGGAGCCGCCAGGAAAGAGATTTGGATAGGAGGATACTTGTTCCTTTAGATTTCGAGGTCGAAGACGGACTATGATAGACCGTTGGAAAGTATTTGCTAGACAATCTGGGTATCCTGTCTGCCCTGAAATGAGTCTCTTGGAGAAATGCTATGTGTACTCTGTGTCTCCAGAGCTCGGCTAGACAGCTAGTGCGCTTCTCCGGGGAATTAAGCCCCTTTACGTTCCAGGAAAGGACCTTTACAGACATAGGGCCAGATTTATTTAGAGTTACTCTGGAGTATCAGTGATACTCCAGCCTAACTCTCACTTTGAGCCGGCGTTTCTGTTTTCAGTAAGCAGAAAACAAGAAACGCCGGGTTGGAGTTCCTATACGAGCGGCGTAATTGTATTTCGCCGTCGTATCGGAAACTGCAATTTTAAAAATGGTGCTCGGGGTGTTCCCGCTGATTAACGCAGAGAATATGTTAATCAGCGAGAATTGGCAATTCACGATCGTATTCGGGCCCGACGCAGTGACTTTCTGACGTTTCCGTAAGAGATACGCGGCGTAAAAAAAAACCAGCCCCCTAGTTAAGTATGGCCGTCGTCATCGCGTCAAATTTAAAAAATTTTGAGTCGTTTGCGTGAAACGTCTGTGAATGGGGATTGACGTCATTGACGTTCACTGACAGAATTTGGAGCATGCGCACTGACAGTCGACGCATGCGCAGTACATTCGCCGTGGGATCGCGCCTATTTTAAATACTACACGCCCCCTACCCGCCCAATTTGAATTCCGCCGGCTCATTTTCGCTACGCCGCCGCAACTTTAGGAGCAAGTGCTTTGTGAATACAGTACTTGCTCCTAAAGTTTCGGCGGAGTAACATAAATGAGAAAAGTTACTCCAAAATAAAGATTCGCCCATCTACCTGAATCTGGCCCATAGTGTCAAGGAATCGGCCTCCATCGGCGACCACCCTAGGGTGAGGAAAAAAAAGGTGGGGGGGAGTTTAGAGAGGTAGAGAGAGAGTGGAAAGAAAGATCAGTCCAGAAGCAGATAAAGACAGCATGAGCAGGCCCAGAGCTCCCGCCATTGGGGCCCCACCAGCCAGCACCGACCTCTGTTATATCACCAGCATTTCCTAAGAAGTGAAGTAATAAATGCAAATCAACAAATAAAACGGACAGACCATGGGTTAAATATATCAGCAGTACATACACCCATAACAATAACAATCTCAACAGGCAACCTACAGCAACTGTGGTATTTTACGGCTGAAAACAGGCCATCCCCCTCCCGAGACTCGGGGCAAAATACAAAAGAAAGGGTAAAAACCGCAGTGGACCCTCGCTCCATGCCCGAGGCGGATCAGCCAGTCAACCGTGAATCAGAGGGGCAGAGGGGGGAAAGGCGGGGCAGCGTTTCCTGAATATTGACACAAAAAAAGGGGGGGTGGAGGAGTGGAAGAACAGGCATAAGAAGCCATGTTACATAGGACCTGGATGGCAATGGGTTGCTACCCCACTACTGCAGTTTTAAATGTAAATGTAAAGTCCCCTGTAGGGGGAAGGGTGGAGCCAGCGGGGGCCTAGCACTCGCACCCCGATGCCGACCAAAGGACCGTCCCCTGAATCGTAGGGGTCTCCGGCCAATGGGTCCGCCCAGAGATAGAGCTATGGCCCCTGAGCACCGTCAAGCTGCCTCCACCCCAAAATGCTAAAAGATACATATCTTCGGAGCTGTGGTGGCTCAACGTGATTGGCACTGCGCTGACAAGCCGTTCACCTCTGCAGCCAAGGGTTCGGATCCCGGTCTCGGCTACATGTGAATTGAGTTTGGTGGTCTCAGCTCGGCTCCCGGTGGGTGTGCTATGCAAGGTACGCCTGTGCTTAGTACACCCACCCCCCCCCCACAAAAAAAAAAAAAAACACCACACTTGCACGCACACAAAATTGGTTTAATACGCACGCACTTCGGCCATGCGGTCTCCTAAAGAGAGGCGAAGGACCTACGGGGCTGGCTTGGTGGGTCAGACCCCCTCACTCCCTCATAGGGGGAGTCCCTCTGCCCCGATGGGGTCCTGTTGGGCCCCAGTTGGGCTCCCAAGTGGAGCAGGTAGGGCGGGGTGAGTGGGAGGCCCCCCCTCACACCCGCCATTGCCACCGGGGGCATGGAGAAGGATGGCGATTGCCTCCGGGGGGAGGGTCTGCCTACTCCCAACTCCTGCAGTCCGGCTCCTCTCTCTCGAGTTCACGCACAAAACACACTTAAAAAAAAAAAAAAAAAAAAGGAATTTATCTCTCACACTGGGATTAAAAAAAAAAAAAAAAATATATACATATCTAGGGGAGAAGCAAGCAAGCAGCAAGGGGGGGGGGCATTTTAACATCAGGGAGATGTTAACATTGTATATATATCATTTAATCATATATCATACATAACATACTGTATATCATATATAGTATATAACATCAGGGAGATCTCCACTGTTCAGCAAGACAAGGAGTAGCGCAGGCCATCTTAATTAGACCTCCTGCGCAAAGGTCAGCCAGGAAAAATAAAAAAATTTACAAAAAATTATGTACACACTGCAGATCAGTAGACCTCGTTTAGCCAAAGGGTGAGATGACAACGGATTGTAGTTGCGTTCAGACCGATAGTCCACGGTTAAAAGTTCACCCGACTGCCTCATCATTCAGATGCACGGGGCGGGGGAGTCCCGACCCTCCAGCTCGGGAAAGGCCACCCCGACCGCAGCGATGTTGACGGGCCCTCTGTGGTTTACCTGGAGGGGCCTGGCATCGGGGGTCACCAGAGACAAGCACCAGGTGCCAGTTGGGTACAGGGATCGGATCAATCTCGGGAAAGGTGAACAAATCTGGCAGTTCCGAAGGGTGCCTCAGAGGGAAGGTGGCTGTGCCTTTGTAAAAGATGAGGTGGAACGGATGTCCCCACTTGTAGGTGAGACCCTGTGCATTAAGAGCGTCCAGGAGTGGTTTGAGGGACCGTCGCGTGAGAAGGGTTTTCCTGGAAACGTCTGGCAGAAGGTGGACAGCTGCACGATCAAACTCCAGAACCCCCACTCACCACGCCCGCTGTATTATGTCCTCTTTCAGGGTAAAAGAGTGCAAGCAGCAAAGCACATCCCTAGGTCTGTCCGAAGAGTCAGCTCTTGGGCCCAGGGTTCTGTGAACTCTGTCAATAACCACCTCAGAGTCCGGTGTGCGGTCAAGGTAATGGTTGAAAATATTGGCCACTGTTGTTCGCAATTCCGACTGCGGAACAGATTTCGGTACCCCGCTCAAATGTATGTTCTGCCTGCGGCTGCAGTTCTCTAGGTCATCAATGAGCAAGTGCATTGCAAAGTCTGCACAGTCTGAGAAACTGCACCTTATTCCTGCTCCATGTCAGCTACACGAGTGCCCAACGCAGACACCTCCTGTTTGAGGGCCTGTACCTCACCCTTCATGGCAGTCTCCATCCTCTGCGCCAGGGACTCAAAGTCTGCTCTAGTGGGGAGCTGTTGGAGAAATGTCCATAACCTCTGTTCAGAAATGGCAGTTAGATGGGATACAGGGGACTGTGGAGGTTCATCAGTAATACTCACTGAGGCCTGTTGTAAAGGCGTCCCTCCTCGCTCTGTCCCACGCTCAGGGCTGAAGCATAGAGCACCAAGTGGCAGGGAAGCCTGCTAAGAGGCAGCATGTCCCAGGCTGAGCAGGTCCCCTTCTATGTCCGCGGAGACGGTCAGCGACCTGTGCAGGCAGGGAGAGAGATCACTAGGGGGCGAGAAGGGCGGCATCGTGTGGTCATCTGACCGCTGCGGTGGAGGAACAGACACCGCGGGGACCCCCGCTGCAGTCAAGGATGCCGAGGGTGCCAGCGCCATCTTGGAAGTAGCCGACGTGGAGATCCATGGTGGAATCCAGAGCCGTGGCTAGTCGACCGAGCTTCTTGGGCACTCGAGGGACCTAGTGGATACCGGTAATGTGGGGTAAGTAAGCGGTGATTGACTGCTGGGAATCTGCCGGCCGGGAGCCCTGCAAATATGCATCCTCACGCTGCCATGCCGATACCACGCCTCCTAATCTTTTATATTTATTACCATTCAATTTGCAACAGTGATGAGCTGAAAATTGTGTGTGATTGATGTACCAACATGTAAAATGGTGACCCTTTTTCATACACAGGAAGAGCTCAGCCAGGATGAGGGTCAGGAAAGTGACAGGCAGGAGGAGGCAGGGGTGAGTGTCAGCCAGGAGGTGACTGGGCCCAGTGTCAGGCAGGAGGTGGCCGGGCCCAGTCTCAGGCCGGAGGTGGCTGGGCCCAGTGTCAGCACCCAATCACAGGTGCCTCCCCTCTACATTCCCCAAAAAAAGGCCCAGGAAGGGGAGTAACATGGAAGTGGCAAAACTGGGCCTCATTAAGGAGGCAACTGAGGTCCTCAGAGCCCCCCCCCCCCCGAAGCTGAAGAGGCCTATGGCTGCTATATGGCCACTAGAATAAAAAAAGTGGAGGAGGGCCTCTCCTCCCCTATGTGAAAGGATTATTTCTCAGGTCCTTCAGAAGGCAATGAGGGGCCAGCTGACTGAGACCAGCCATGTATGTGAGGTCGCCCATCCTTCTCCTCCTCCTCCTACCACCAGAGCCACAGCCTGCAAAGAAGCATGCAGGGAGGCGTGGAGGGAACACTGCAGGGAAGCGTGGAGGGAACGCTGCAGGGAAGCGTGGAGGGAACGCTGCAGGGAAGTCAAGAAAGTGATTGCCTGGCTTCAGTCTGGTCTGACAGAAGATGCAGCCTGTTGAAGTACCACAGACTGGGGACATATATGTCATATGCTGCTGTTCCTGATTTCTGGGATTTCCGGACCAGATTGTGCTCCCAATTATATGGACTCCTCAAGATACCAATTTTTTTTTTAATACACTTAGGGCCAGATTCAGGTAGATCAGAGCATCTTTGCTCTGGAGTAACGCATCTCATTTGCGTTACGCTGCTGAAATTTTAGGAGCAAGTGCTGTTATTCAGGAAGCACTTGCTCCTAAAGTTGCGGCAGCGCATCGCAAATGAGCCGGCGGAATTCAAATTGGGCGGGTACGGGGCGTGTAGTATTCTAACTAAGCGCGATCCCGCCGCCAACGTACTGCGCATGCGTCGAGTGTCCAAACATCCCCGTGCGCATGCTCCAAATTCTGTGAATGAACGTCAATGACGTCACATTCCCATTCATGAACTTTTTACGCAAGCGACGTGATTTTTTTTTTTCCCGATGTGATGACGACGCCTATACCTAACATAGGATACTCCAACCCCATGTAGGTATATCTATGCGCCGCGTATCCCGTCCGGAAACCTCGTACCGTCATTGCGTCGCGCCGGAATTCGATCGTGAATTGCCGATTTCCGCTCATTAACATATTTTTTGAGCGTAAATCGGCGGGAACGCCCCCGGCGCCATTTTTAAGTTGAAGTAACGATGCGATGGCGAAACTCAGTTACGCTGCTCGCATCGGAACTTCAACCCGGCGTTTCTTGTTTTCTGGTTATAGAAAACAGAAACGCCGGCTCAAAGTCACAGTTAGGCTGGCGGATCACTGGATCCGCCAGCCTAACTGTTCCTGAATCTGGCCCTATTTTTTTCCTAGAATAAATTAATTTTTTATTTACTTAAAAACAGTTTGTGAGTAGGCAGGTACATTTCAAAAATACAATGTCAAATTAAGAAGGGACACCAACCAACCTCCTTGAGGGAAAAAAATACAAGGTAATAATCATATTGTGGTAACTTGACCAAAAAAAAAAAATGGATATCACGAGAAAATCTTAAAAAAAAAAAAAAAGAGGAGATCTTGAATAAATTAAAGTTAAAATTAAATTAAAAAATAAAACCATTATTATGGAGATCTAGCTTTGAAATAAAATAAAATATTCATTAGATTACAAGAAACAAAGAAATAAGTTTGCCATAATTCTGTGTAAATATCAGTAGCAAAACAACTTCATTATTCTAGCATTATAAAGAAAATAATGTGCTGCATTAAACAATGCAATAATTTGCAGCTTGACAAATGTGCTATTTCCATGAACGCTAGTTTTACCAGTCCGAGCGTTCCCGTCTCGTAATTGATTCTGAGCATGCGTGTTTTTTCTCCGGATTGCGTTACAGACAATAGAATTTTTTTCTGTCTGAAAAAAAGAGAACACATTCTCTTTCTAACTGTCTGAATTTCAGAGTCAGATGGGGCATACACACGGTCGGAATATTTGATGAAAAAATTCTGTCTGACACTTTCCATCGGAAATTCTGATTGTGTGTACAAGGCATAACAGACATGGAAAGCATTTACATTTGTCAGGAGCGATTACAAGGTTCAGGCCCTGAATCATTGACCTAGACCTTGGAACGGATCACTCCTGAAAAACAAATCCAACCGCCTCAAGCACCGTGGGGGGGGGGGGGCTGTGATCGCAAGGGAGTAGCATACAGGTACATTACTTTGCCTGACCATGCCATTCTGCAGACGTATATCATCGTGAGGCAGTCGGCAAGTGGTTAAATCCATGCTGTCTGTTGCTTAAAGTATTTTTTTACAGCAAGAACTAATCTATGTGCTCTTTTATTAAACTCTCCAGTATCTTCCTGACTATAGAAATTAAACTAACAGGTCTATGGATCCCTTTTTAAATATATGCACCACATTGGCCCCTATGCCAATCCAGTGTTACAATTTTAACTGGATTTTGATAAAAAAAAAAAAAATGCCAGCTTTTAAATATAGCTACAATTAACCATCAGCTCACCAAAATCTTTGAGAATGAGTGAAATTCCAAATGTGTTAGATGTTCTGCAAGTTCAGCTGGGTCCAGGTGATCAAATAGAAGAGATGTCTTTCTTATTCTGCCCCCAGTTTGCCTTCGTTCTGTCACTTGTCTCTTCCAGCCAAAAGATGGGCTATAGATCAAAGCAGACCTAACACATTAATCAAATAACCTGATAATGTGAATAAACAACACACATAAAAAAGCAAACACAAGTAACCAAAATATAACCAAAAGGTATTTTGTAATGAAACTATTTTCCTACACACTGTATCCCCAGTAATACCATCTATAAATAAAATCCATTTGACTCTTGTTTTCTAATTACTAGGGATGAGCTTCGAATTTGAGTTAAACGTAAGTTCGACTCAAACATCGGCTGTTTGCCCGTTCACCAAACTTTATGGGGCGTTCGTGGAAAATTCAAGCGCCACGGAACTCCCCATAATGCACTGCGAGATCTCAGTGCATTGCTGTATGAAGATTGGCCAAAGCATACACCTGACCTGCATGCTTTGGCCAATCACAGCACACCCCTCAGCGAGAGCCATAATTGGCCAAAGGCAGGGTACCTTTGGCCAATCATGGCTCAGGTAACTAAGTCTACGCCTTACACTATGCTTACACAGCACCCGTATAGTGTGTTATAGTGGACAGCAATAGAGAGATTGAGCTAGATTAAGCAGGCAGGTTAGTTAGTTAGTGCAGGTGAATTTGATATTTTGATATATATATATATATTGTGACAGGAAGTCAGGTAAATCTGTGTGTGTTGTCACAGACGGGAGATATATTTCTGCCTTGTTTAGACAATACACCAATTACTATTAGGCGTCGGCTGCAGAGATGGCCAGAGAGATTTGGGGCGTTAAAAGGTTTCAGCTGTTCAGAATTAAGCAATTAAAGCTCCTACAAAGACAGCCTAAGGATGACGACTGATTGCTGCATCCTGAGGCTATGTGAGTGAAGGAGCAGTCACAACCAGTACTGAAGAGGTGAGGTGCTGATGGATATTTCTGTGTGAGAAATATCAAAGAGACTTTTTGTTTTCTGCTATAGGACCAGCAGTGTCTGCCCAGCAGTAGGCTGTGCCAGACTCAATAGGTAGGTTCCTGTGTTCGGAAGGTAGACGCCCCAAGTGGCAAGGGTTTATTTTATGTTTTGTTTTGGTTATGCTGTTTTGATGCTTGCACGTGTATCCAGCAATATGGAAAAATAAACCATGTCATTTGTTTTCAATCATCCTCAACTGCCTTTTTGTACAGTTCAGCGTGTAGTGAACCCATCCAGGGGGTCACACACACCCGCTACCGAGCTAATCCCTCACACATGGTGGAGTGCCGCGGGCAGTTAAAGTAAACCCAAAATGGAGGAGATGCTAAAACAGCTGGTTATAGCAAATGCAAATCAACAGCAGATGAATGCAGGTTTGCAGCGGAGCCTTGCAGCTCAACAGCAGGCTCACCAAGAAAGCATGGCAGCTCAACAACAGGCTCACCGAGGGAGCATGGCAGGTTGGGAGGCCATAATGAAACAATTTGAGAGAACAGAGGAAAAGGATAGCAAGCCCTCTTTTTTTTAACAGGAAAGTTTTTATTTGCCTCCAAAAGGAGAAGTACAAAAACATACATCAAATGACAATTACAAAAACAAACTGACAACAGCAAAAAAGAAAAGAAAAAAGAAAACACCCATTGCAGCTATAGCTTATAGGATAAACAAAATCACATTCATAGACCAAATCTCATACATTTGGGATGCGAAGCCCGGCTAACTACATAACACACTAGCACCCACAGAATATATATGGTATACGGAGACGGACCATGGCGGTCCAGGCCCCAAGCCCCAGGGTGTACGATAGGGGAGAGGGGAGGAAGGGACAAGGGGAGGGGGGACAGGGGACCAAGCGGGGGGACATCATCGCCAAGAAGAAATAGTGAAAGGGAGAGAGGGGGGGGGAGAGGGAGGCCCAAGTCTAGAGGCAACATCATCACCCCAGAGACAGCATCTGGGACCTCGAGTTCACTGTTTGGACCAAGCACCCAGATTTTCTCAAACTTTTTAGGACATTTTCGATTCATATATGTAAGCTTGTACAAGGGCAGTGTGGCATTCACAAGAGATCTCCACTGGGAGACCGTTGGAGGATCCGGCTGTTTCCACTTAAGCAGGATAGCCTTTCTAGCATAAAAGGAGGCATGTCACAGACTCCCAGAAGTAGTATGATTGGATTCAGGTCAATATGTACATTGCCCACTGAGTTAATAACGTCAACCACCCCCGACCAGAACTGCTGGATGGTAGGACATTCCCAAACTACATGTAGTAAGGTACCTTGGCCTGTATTGCATTTGGGACATCTATCCATTTGGAAAGGGTAGATCCTTGAAAGCCGCCCAGGGGTGAAGTACGCTCTGTGGATGAATTTAAGTTGGATGTACCTATCCCTTGCCGAGACCATCAGGGGGATGTATTGCTGGATTCCCTCTTCCCAATCATCAGCGGCAGGCAGATCCTCTTTCCACCTATCATACAATTTGGACCCTCCATCCGACTCCCCACAGGACAACCTGAGATACAGCGAGGAGAGAATACGATCTGCCCCCATGGAAGTCAGAAAAGTCTCTACCCTATGAGAACATAACTTAACCCCCCCAGAGAGAGAGGGGGAGAGAGAGAGAGGGGGGAGAGAGAGGGAGAGAGGGGGGAGAGAGAGAGGGGAGAAAGAGAAGGGCAGAGAGAGAGAGGAGGGAGAGAGAGAGGGGGAGAGAGAGAAAGAGGGGGAGAGAGAGAGAGTGGGGGGAGAGAGAAAGTGGGGGAGAGAAAGAGGGGGAGAGAGAAAAAGGGGGAGAGAGAAAGAGGGGGAGAGAGAAAGAGGGGGAGAGAAAGAGGGGGAGAGAGAGGGGGAGAGAGAGGAGGGGGAGAGAGAGAGGGGGGAGAGAGGGAGAGAGAGAGAGGGAAGAGAGAGAGAGGGGGAGAGAGGGGGGAGAGAGAGGGGGGAGAGAGAGAGAGGGAAAAGAGAGAGAGAGGGGGAGAGGAGAGGGAGAGAGAGAGGGGGAGAGAGAGGGGGGATAGAGAGAGAGGGGGGAGAGAGAGAGAGGGGGAGAGAGAGAGGGGGAGAGAAGGAGGGGAGATAGAGAGAGGGGAGAGGGGGGAGAGAGGGAGAGAGGAGGGAGGGGGAGAAGAGAGGGGGAGAGAGAGGGGGGAGAGGGAGAGGAGAGGGGGGGAGAGAGGGGGGAGAGAGAGGGGGAAAAGGAGAGAGGGGGGAGCGCGGGGGAGAGAGAGAGAGAGGGGAGAGAGAGGGGGGAGAGAGAGGAGGGAGGGAGAGAGAGAGGGGGGGGAGAGGAGAGAGAGAGAGTGGGAGAGAGAGGGAGAGAGAGAGGGGGGGAGAGAGAGAGAGGTGAGAGAGAGAGAGAGGGGAGAGAGAGAGGGAGAGAGAGGGTGGGGGAGAGAGGGGGGATAGAGAGAGAGGGGTGAGAGAGAGAGAGAGAGGGGGAGAGAGAGAGGCTGAGAGAGAGAGGCGAGAGGGGAGAGAGAGAGGGGGGAGAGAGGGGGGAGAGAGGGAGAGAGAGGGAGAGAGGGGGGAGAGAGAGGGAGGGGAGAGGGAGAGAGAGAGGGGGAGAGAGAGGGGGGGAGAGAGGGGGAAAAAGGAGAGAGGGGGAGAGAGGGGGGAGAGAGAGAGAGAGAGGGAGAGAGGAGGGGGAGAGGGGAGAGAGAGAGAGGGAGGGAGAGAGAGGGGGGGAGAGAGAGAGGGCGGAGGAGAGAGAGGGGAGAGAGAGGGGGGAGAGAGGGGGAGGGGGAGAGGGAGGAGGGAGGGAGAGGGAGAGAGAGAGAGGGGGGAGAGGAGGGGGAGAGAGAGGGAGAGAGATTAGGGGAGAGAGAGAGGAGAGAGGGAGAGAGAGGGGGAGAGAGGAGAGAGAGAGGGGGAGAGAGAAGAGGAGGAGAGGAGGGAGAGGGAGAGAGAGGGGCTAAGAGAGAGAGAGAGAGGACGAGAGAGAGAGGGGAGAGAGAGAGGAGGAGGGGCGTAGAGAGAGAGAGATGAGAGGGGGCTGTCAGAGACGGGAGAGAGGGGGGAGAGAGAGAGAGGAGGTAGAGAGCGAGAGGAGAGAGGGGGGAATAGAGGGAGAGAGGGGCTAGAGAGAGAGGGTATCAGAAGATCAGAGGAGGGGGAGCTATAGACGAGAGAGAGGGGGGGAGAGAGGTGAGAGAGAGAGAGGGGGGAGATTCAGAGAGAGGAGGGGGAGAGAGAGGGAAGAGACGGAGGAAGAGGCATGAGAGTTGAGGGGGAGGAGAGGGAGAGGGAGGAACGATCGAGGGAGAGGGGCGGAAGAGAGAGGGGGGCTATGGAGAGGGGGGATGGGGAAGGAGGGAAGCAGAGAGAGAGGAGGATCAGGCTAGACAGAGAAGGAGAGGGGAGCGAGAGAGAGGGAGGAGGGGGGCATCATGGGAGAGAGGGGAGATCAGGAAGAGAGGAGGGAGCTATCAGAGGAGAGGGGGGCTATCAGA